>CABFOW010000013.1:542149-577327 GCA_902141385.1 Timema californicum
AATGGGGACGCTGCATTTCTAATAAGGTGTGGAAATATCAATTTTTAAATGCGAAGAAAGGATTTAAACATGAAAAAGAGAACCAAACTCAATTATTTGATGTTTGTTGATTTCACATAATACTGGTTCCAATAAAAATTAAAAGTCCGGTTAGTGCATCTTGGTAAAGAGAAAAGTTTATAAGAGTAGAAAACAAAGCACACTAATATGATGGCATACCTTAATTTATTTATGCTTACATTATATATATATATATATATCAAAAAATATTATCACCACGTTTTACTACCTGTTCAAGCTATAAACATATATTATATTTAATCTAACGGGGTAGGGATAAGGAAGAAAGTATTTTGGAGATGATATACCCCCATTTGCTTGGAAGAAGAATGGGAAGCTATTTAGGGAAAACCACCCTCAGTACATCTGATCGGGACTCGAACTCTGATCTCCCCATTCACCAGCAGGTTAGTCCAACAAGAATGAGGCACTAGACCGTTCAGTCACTGAAACAGGTACTTACGTTATAGATGTCATTAAATCACTAGTCAACGTTAAAACACTGTTTAGTAGCTGTTCTAAAAATGATTGTATATTGAAAGTGGTCATATTTATTTAAATATTTCAAATATGTTCATAATAGTAAATATTATGATGATGATGATGATGATGATGATAAGAGCACAAAGTAAAGGGGTGGAAAGTCATATTACATAGATTTTCTATAGACACTTTTATGTCGCAAACCCCAAGAAGCCCAGATTTTTTTTTATTAATTGAAATATGACAAAGACAGATATCTTTTGACAATAGTATAAAGTGTATTATAAAAGGTGTCATGATTGCCCAACAGCTGGCAGCACTAGCTTTATTTGAGTTAAAATTGGACTTTGGCCCTTTTTACACTGTAGCCTTCATGATAATAATACATTGATGTGTTCTATCCTTCCTGCAAAATTTTTGTAAGGAGTGAAGAAGATTTGACGTTAGATTTTGACATTTTGAAACATCGTACACTCTTACATTTCTATACATATTTGTAAATGCTATGCTTATTCACATTCTAACTTTCAAACTTTTTTTTTAAAGAAGAATTCTACATTATTCCGGTTAAACTATGGAAGTTATGAGCCAATTTAATCTCGCTTGTACTATATAAGTTAAGAACGGTATTTGTTTCAAGGAGGAACATATTAAAACACTCACGGATATGTTCGCGCGCAAAGGATGGTGGGAGTGAAACGAGAAATTGGGGTGCTCTCAAGTTTCGTTTAAATGAGAACATTTTCCAAGCTTAAAACATGGTTTCCTTAAGAAAGTAGTTGAAACTACCTCCCCACCCCCTACCCCCTTTCTTCCCGCGTTTATAATACCACCCCTTTTCCTTCTTCTTTGTACGTGGTCAGAATAGAGAAAGTGAAATGGAAAGTGTTCTCACTTTCTCTTTTAATTCTTCTTTTGTAAATCAGTTCGAACGTAAAGTAATTTAGCAAAGTGTGCTCACATTACAATTTAAAACTCTTTATACCAAACTTGAGATTTAAATTATTGCCATAAAATCTAAAAAAAAAGCGTTTAGAGAACTATAAAAATACTATTAGAACAAAGTTTGGTAATTCGCGCCTTGATAATTTATACAACTAGTTCTAGGCCTACTCGCAACAAATTAAACATAAATTTATATGTAATATAAATGGCGTGAATGTTTTCAAGGTCGTTTAAACCCGCTTCAATGTTAGAATGGTCCAAGGAAGGGGTCGGAGACCGGTGGATAAGTCGATCACGTGGGAAAACCACATCATCATTAAAGTCGAATTTTGAATATTCTAAACTCGAAAATATAGCAAGTTCTTTCAAATAATATATTAGTGTGACCAAGATTAACTTGACGAGTCATAATAGGGAATGTTATAGGAAAATAAAATCGTTAAGTATTAAAATATACATTTTATAAATATATATATATATATATAAGGAAGGGGATATAAGGACTCGAGGAAAATAGTTTTTAAGGAATAAAATAAAGTGTGTAGGGAGAGAAAAAGAGCTAAAGTAGAGTGAATACACGATCGATGGTAAAAAAAAAAATTGCCGACCCCTGATATAAGGCACTACACTCGTAATAGACTGGACTGCCGATAACTTGGAGATCACGATTCGAATCCCGGTCGGGTGAACTAAGGGTGGGTTGTTTCTTAATGGATTTCCACTCTTCCTTCCACGCAAATGTAGGTACACTTCCACTAAATTTTATATTTTTATTTGTGGTATTAACGTGCACTTTCTGAACCGACAGATGATGTAAGTACACGAGAATTTCCATGAGCGAAAGCGAAAGGGCCTACCAATTTTGACGTCAAAGGTATTTTCACACATCTTCCAGGATTATTTTACATTTCACAATCGACATGGTACTGACAGCTATAATTCGCCTCTGAAAGAAGCTGTGCTACAAATTTTTATCGCTCAGGAAACATACATCGACCGTGGCTGGGTTTGGATCTAAGCACATCGGTCCCTGAGGCGAGCACTTTACCCCCAAGACAATCGAGGTTGACACTTACTCTAAATTCAACCTTTATCATCCTTAACACACTAGTAGCGTAATTAGTACATATGCGTACAAACCGAAAAAGTAGTAAGACGTGGTCCTTAAATAATAGTTTAAAAAAATAATCTAAAGTTTTCAGTTTTTGGACACACCATAGATATTTGCCATCCACTGGAGAGTCTAATTTTATTGATCTCCACTGATGAAAATCCCAAGGTCACGCCCTTTTTTTTTATCATTACAGCCCTCCCTCCTTCCCCCACCTCCACCCCTTTAACCCAAGTGTGGGTGGCCATGTCCAAGCCATCATCGCGTTGTTTATCGTTTATAACGTTTCGTACTAAAGTAAGTAATGGTGTTTGGGGTTTCACTCCATTTACTCTTACAGATAGTTTTTCAATTAAAATAATACCCGCCTCGGTGGTGTAGTTGGCTAACGCGCAAGTCGTGTTGAGCTCGAATGCTGAGGACGGGGGGAGATCGAGGTTCGAATCTCGGTCGGGTGAACTGAGGTGGCTTTTCCTAAATGATTTCCCACTATCCCTCCACGCAAATGTGGGTTCAATTCCTCTAAATACAACCTTCCCAATTCCTAAATCCATTAGCGTAATTAGTACTTAAGCGTATAACTCGAATGGGTAGTAAGACGCGGTGCTAAATAATAATAATAATAATAATAATAATAAAGAGTGACGGGCTAGGTATGAATAAGATTTTTTATTTTATTTATACATATATAAAGAAAAGAAAAAATCTAAGCTACATATAACAATTATTACTGACCACGAACTGAATTAAACTGTAATGTTACACTAAACTCCTGATGAAAATATAATTTCAAATAACTCGTTTTACAATATATTTAAAGGTAATTTTCAACGACCCGCTTCGGTGACAGCAAGGCCTAAGACGCTACTTTCACTATATATTAGACTGCTGAAGACGGGTAGATTGAGGTTCGAATCCCGGTCGGGTGTACTGAGGGTAATTTTCCCTAAATGGTTTCACACTTTATCTCCACGCAAATGTGGGAACACTTCCTCTAAATTTACCCTTCCTCAACCTTAACTCGTTAGAGTAATTAGTACATAGGCGTATAACCAGAACTCATTAAAACGTGGAGTGGGGTGCGCTTACCAATAGGTGTACGCTGCCTATATTTTTGGGGTAAGTAGATTTTAGTTACAAGTTAATCTAGTTTGGAACCAATATGTGTTAAATATGTTCTTTTTGTATTTATTTTTTTACAATCCTTGAACCTTTATTAGCTAATTGTTAGTAATACAACTATATATAATTTTATCTTTATTCAGATGTGAATTTACATTCTTACTGATGTTTTCTCTTTTTTTTTTATACCTCGACTGAAAAAATAATTTACAGTTCAGTTTTCATAGGAAGATTGTTATTTTAAAACTGTAAACTAATGTTGTCACAATGGAAGCAGTAAAAATTTACAACTATATTTATATTTTAAGTCAGTTTAATTATTAATGTAAATTTTTAGCTCAACTTTTTAACTAATAAATCAAACAAGAAATATATCTCGAATGCCAAAATTTTGTGAATTTCAATCAATTTTGGTGGTCAAAAGTGGCCTTTTATAAGAAATCAGGGTTTACCTAAGTGACACAAAGTTTTAACATGTTATTTTTAAGCTATAATAAGTTTAATATGTTATGTTGATTTTTATAGCTTGACATGAAAAAACCCAATATATAATGTTTGAAGAAGCTTGTAATCAAAACAACACATTTATTTACTAACCAAAATAATTTGTTTAGAATAATTACTAGTAAAACTGATGTTCTATACAGTTCTATACAAACATATATATATATATATATGTTTGTTATTTATATATATATATATATATAACAAAAACCTCTTTTCAAAAGTTTTAAACTTATCTTATATATAATTTGATAGGCCCGTTCCCGGTAATAAAAATTATAAGAAAATAACTGAACAGATTTTGACAAACGAACACTCATTTTAACAGGTAAAGAGTCCAGGATGTCGGGGAAAATAGTCGTTTTCCACGAAAACCCAGTTTTCACAGATACTTTTCAGTTTTTCATCATTTGTTTAATCACCATGGAAACCGTTAATTGCTGCATGGCTGTAAATTTCTAAATAGAATATATCTATTTGGCTAAAAAATAATAACTCATTCTTTATTTGTTGGTTCGAACAATCATCACAATTTTATCTTTAGATGAATATTTCTCTTTGGATGCTGGTCATAACACATCTAATTAATTAATATGTCTAAACTGAGGAAACATTTTTTTATTGGAATATTGCCATCGTTAATTCGCATTTAAATCAACAATATTGAGCATAATTCGAAAATTAAAAGGTTGTTGTTTATTTTGTGAAAATATTTTCTAAGTTTTGTTTCGTGTATGATAAAATGATGTTTAATTATTTTTGGGTATGTATTATAAGCTCAAAACCGATAAAATCATCTGGAATAATGTTTAAAAATAACCTTTTATCTATTTAATTACGATGTTGGTGTTCTATTTTTTTTTCGAACAATGGGTTTTGATGTTTCATATTAGCAAATGGTAACACAATAAAAATACATTAGTTAAGCTATGTTTTCATTTTACGCTTAATTTTGAGGAAATGATATTTCGAAGTACCACAATGGTTTGTGTACCACATCTGTATTTTCACATTTTCTTTCTCTATCTGACATACTCTCTCACGCTCTAACACACTCTCTCTCCCACTCTCTCTCTTCACACACACAAACACGCACACACTTCATAACACACTCGCTCTCATATAATCTTTTCTCATTCTCTCACAAACATTATCCCTCTCTCTAACACACTCTTTACCCTCTCATACACTCTCCATAATACAATTTCTCTTACATCATCTTTTTTATACTCTTAAACTCTCTTTTTCAAACACTCGATCTCTCACGTTCTATCTCTTGAACGCTTTCTCACAAATGCTCACTGTTCTCTTTCAAATGCTCTTTCTCAAACGCCCTCCATCTCAAACTCGCTCTAAATCACTTTCACTCTATCTGAATCACCCTATTTCTTATTCACTCCCACTCTCTATATCTCAAACTCTCTCAAACTCACTTAATCAATTACTATTTTTAACTCTCTCTCAAATACTTTCTCATTTAAACCCTCTCTCTCTATTTTTTTCTTTCCAAACTAATCTCTCCCTCTCTAACTTTCTCTCTCAAACGCTCTCTCACACGTCCTCACATTTTCTCTTTCTTTCTCATAATATCTTTCCCTAATTTTACACTCTCTCTTTCTCTCTCACACACACACTTTCTCTCTTCTCCCAGTATTTTTCTCTCAAACACATACACATACTCTCACTATCACTCGCTCACACTCACTCGAGCTCTCTCAATTGTTCATTCTCAGTCTTTTATACTCACTTTCTCACACCTCACAATACCTGTCTCACACCTCACACGATTACACGATCACTCTCTCGAACGCTTACACTCTCATTTTCAATATCACATTTTATCACTCTCTCTCTCTATCAAATCTTATATATAATTTGATATGCCCATTTACAGTAACAGAGCTTTCGAGGAAATGGCTGAACAGATTTTGACAAACGAACACTCATTTTAAAGGTTAGAGGTCCAAGATGCCAGTTAAAACAGTGGCCTAAAACTAAAACGCGATTTTCATAGCGAGTTTTCCATTTTTTCCTTCTGTGTGGCTAGTGACTCATCCCTACAATCATTATTTGCTTACATCACCATGGAAACCATGATTTGTGTATAGTTTTATATCGGTAAATAAAATATTTCTCTTTGGTTAAAAATAATATCAGCTCAATTTTTACTTACGTGGTTTGTTGGAACAAATATTTATTTATTTATTATTAGCACCACGTCTTACTACCCGTTCGGGTTATACGCACTTACGCTAATGTGTAATGGTAGGGTGATTGTGAGATGAAATGGAGGACCTACAGTTTAACGTGGAATTCGAACCACGGTGGAGGCCTGGCATTCCCCACATGTCTTGTCAGAGGTGAAGGAAGGGTTTAGTAATCAGATAAATCTTTGTCGGGACCGAGGATTGAATTCCCAGCCCCAGCACAGAAGTCCGACACCTTACGCCTAGACCACCAGGTCACCGTGCAACAAATAGATAGAGAACTAAAGTTCTCACCGTGGCATGAAAGGGGGAAATATTTCTTTTGATTCAAATTAAACTTGGGTTAATTTAGGTTAACTTCAATTATAACGATGATATTGAGCTCTAACGACTCCCAAGTCGGCACACTAGTCAAAATACATAGTTTTAAATACAACTTTTACTTCTACAAATAGTTATCTTAGTTGATAATGGGTGCCGTTAGTATGATCGTTACCCATTTATAAGCTAGTATCGTTTTGCAAACGTTGGCTAACCTGCTGTATAGGAATTAAGGCGGCAGTGGAGGGTGAAGCTAATCTCTGTGACCATCTTGAGTCAAAGAAACCACCATGTGCAATGGGATAAGAAGGGCCAATGTCCAATTATGAAGATTTGCGTAATTAAATATAAACATCTTAATATATTAAGTAACTAAAATACTCACAAAGTCCTAACTGCTGTGTGAATAAAGATAGTTGGTCCCTACTTACCTCAATTAGTATCCTACATTCTTTCACGGATTTTCTCATTCTTGAGCACTACACGTTGTAATAATAAGTGTTAATATTCAGAGTATATGAAAACTACTGTACATTGAATTTTTAATCCACTATTATAATAAATAGAAATTAGTATTCCTGCTCATATCAAACATAGTTATTTTAAATAAGATAATCAAACATAGTTATTTTAAATAAGATAGAGTCTAAATGTAATTTGGAGACGTTTTCAGTATGTTTTATCTACTATATTTATATTACGGTCTAAGAATTGAATATTGGAATAAGTTATTTTTCAAAAAATTAATGAACGAAGATTTTGGTACTCAAAGTGTGAACATGTTAATTTTATTAGCTTGTTATGTGATTACTTTTAATTTGAATCTGTTGCATTCTCGCAGTTTGTGCTCTCGTTTCAGAAGAAATGTATCGAATCCCGAACAATAAGTACCCACGGTGATTATTTTTAATTAATTAACAAAATACGATTATATTTGTTTTCGAACAAGATTCAATGGATTGTATTAATTTTGAGGTGGAAAAGTATTTACAAAATATTATTTTATATCCTTGTGAATAACAAGTTTGTGAAGCATGGGTCGATGGAAGAAAGGGCGCACAAAGAAACTCAAAGATAGAATTGATTATTTAACTGCTTGTCGTAAAGGGTAAGTTTTGTTTAATGGTATGTATACTACTGGCGTTTAGGCTATCTGTATCTACAAATTTAAGTACAATGGATGAGTAGCGATACTATTTTATTTACTGTAGAAATAATATCAAAATTAAGATACAAATAAATATATCTATATAACAATGTAGAGATTATTCTGATGTTTCAAGTAGTTTTTTTTTAAAAAAAAAAGCTCCTAGCTGAAGGTAAATGTGTTACTAACACTTTGTAACGCACTTTTATTATGTTCAAAATCTCTTTTGCCTTGGCCGAGTTCGTATCACGCTAGTACTAAGTAATTTCAACCTTACAGGAAATCGAACTAGCAAAGTTACTAGAGCTGATTAATTTACGCAATCAGTGCTCAGTCATAGCGCTTTAGCGATCTTGACTACGACATGGAGCCGATGATAAGTAAAATATATTTAAAATCATTAAAGTTAATGAAATTTTGTGTTCCCAATGCCACAAAGTAAGTAAGTAGATGATACTCAACAGCCTCTGTGGTATAGTGGTCAGATTTACAGACTTCAGGTCTCGAAATCACGGGTTCGATTCCCAGTGCTTCCAATTCTGTCTGCGAAGCAGTGGGTCTGAAACGGAACCAAAATCAATCTCGTGAGGACAAATGAGGATCTACTTGAATGAATAACTAGCACTTCAGTCTAGAAAACTGAGATAGAAGGCTGGAGGATTTGTTGTGCTGACCACATGGCACCCTCAACTCGAAAATGTTGGCAATATATTCGCCAACTTACGGCAGCCTTTCGATTGGTATAGCCTGCTTGCAGGCTGACACCATGGAGGTATTACTCAAGTTAAAATCTACCAATAGGATAAAAATTATTCCCATAAACATTTATTTCTAGAAAATTGTGTAAATCCTATAGATGTTTGAAAACTGTAAACACTGTATTGAATAACAGATAACCACTTCAGTGACTGAGGGATCTAATGTGTCACTCCAGTGTTAAATTGGCCTGCATTTAGTGGAAAGCTTGGGGTTAAAATCCTCGTTGGGTCTGATGAGGGTGGTTTTTTCCTAAATTGTTTCCCCATCGCCTTACATAAAAATGCTGGTAGATAACCTCTCGAATGCTTCCTCCCTCATTACTACCCAATTAGATTATCATGTATGCGTATAACATGAACAGGTAGTATGACGCGGTGATATCAGTAATTAAAATAACGTATATTTTTATAGTCAAAATTGTTCTAGTCTTCGAAATGAAACTGCTTTTTAAATGTTTTATTCCCTCTCTAGCCTTTAAAGTTTAAAAAATAATCAAAGTAAAATGGATAAATTTAGCACATTAAATTTGAGTTATTTTTTATTTTACCTGCCTACTAATAAACTAAAATAAATGGTACGACAAAATCGTTAGCTACATACTCTCTCGTATAGGTTATTCTAGTTAGTGACAAAATCTTCAAAAATGAGTAATCTGTGATTTTACCATAAATAATTTTTTCTCTGATAAATAAGTTTGCAGTATTATTTATTACTACCCTCCCCAGATATTCATTTGAATAAAATAGTTCAAGACTTTCTTAAAAAGGTGATTTATAAAGCAATGACCTGAGTTCGTTTCTACTCTGCTCAATAATATGACCCTGCTGCTAGGCCTTGTTGTAGCTATGGCCCATAGTTTTTATTTCAAGGGGACCATCCTTAAATTGCGTAAGGTTTTTGTTACATGATTTTAGATCCTCCCTCCCTCCATCACGTAGGCTATCGGAAGAATTTTCGTAAGCTCCCTCCCACCTCTCTAGCTTACGTAATTTTTTAAAGATTTGGTAAGTCATGTTATTTTAATCGTTTAGTTATTTTTAGACATGAGGATTGGTAATATCCCACTTTAGTGGTCACATGGTCTAAGGTATCACTCACTCAATAAACTAGTCTGCCGATAACTGGGAGATCGTGGCTCAATCATGGTCGGGTGATATTTCCTAAATCTTTTCCCACTCTCTCTCCACGCGAATGCGGGTACACTTCCTCTAAATTGAATTGGTTCATACCTAAACAGTCATAATTTAAGTAAATGTACCCACATTTGCGTGAGAGTAGAAGGAATCGATTGAATAAGATCTCCCCAAAATACCCTCAGCAGGGATTTGAACCCCCAGACAGAAGCGTCTAGCTGGCTGGGATGGATAAGCCAATTTTTCTGCTTAAGAGTGTGATTGTATCTTGACGTTTTATCTCCTCACCCTTAGTCCAACTTGGTCGCCTACACACTTTACTGTCCTGCACTACACTTCTTATCTCTATCAGTTCTAGGAAAAGTTTGCTTGCGGCCTTGACTGATTACCGGTCAGCCATCCTCCCAATTGTTTCAACAAACCAGTAATGCTGCCAACCTGATGGTTAAAATTCCTCAATTTGTATAACGTATGTAAAGTTGTATTTTCAGCTTTTGAAAAGAAAATATTTGATAGTTAAAAAATGTATAATTATTGTAGATAATTTGGAAAATTTAAATGTTATTTTGATTAGTGTGTTGGAATCTTAAAAAAGCAATTTATCTAGTGTTCTTCCTTAGTAATTGAAGAATAGTACAAAAAAATCATTAAAGCAGCGATATTTTCAATAAATGTAAATAAATTATATTAAAAAATTTGAATCCTTTGGGGCTGTTAATGATTTTTATATCTTTAGTTGTTTAAATATCATTGTGATTAACAGGCTATTATTTGAATAAAAATAACTAACAGCAGCAAATGACTCAAGTTATTTAATTTTATGTATTTACATTCATTGTACAGAAGCTTCCGAGATACTAATAGGCCTGGGTACTTTGCCCATGTAAGTAAATGATGTCGCTAAGTTGAGGCTTACGCCTCATGAATAGTAGGTCGGTACTGCATGGGATGGAAGTGTCGCCACAGCCAAAACCACCAAGTCCAAGATAAGGTGTATTTCGCTAGTGTCAAAAAAACAGTCCTTGCGTTGAATAAATAGCAGTTGTAATATGTATTAATTTAACAGTTTTTTGTGATCCAATACATTTACTATGCACACTATTATTTGATCAAAACTTGTAAGCCGTAGAGTGACAAATTTTTAATTTGGGAAATCTTTTGTCATCCCGTGGATATAATAATTTAGAATATCTTCAAAAGTTTGATCTCTGTTATATTTTAAAATCCAAAAATGTCTTGCAAGTGTAAAACACAACAAAAAAGATATTATTTTTTTGCCATTTAATCACCTTGAGTAAAATAGAGTAAGGCAAATTGCAGAGTTGATCTTGATGTTTAAAAAAAACGCTATTTTTGTGAAATACATGGTACAACTTTGGGATTCCTGGACAAAATCTCAACATGGTTTGACATTTGGGAGAATCTTTAAAATTCATAAAGCATCCTCTATAAAACAAACACACAGGTTAACACAGTAAACCTGGCACTTCAACAGACAACAAAAACAATCACTCTCCTGAATTACTAGGTTAAAACACTTTAGTTTTCAGTAAAATTTCAGACTAATCCCAGGGTTTGCCACGCACCTGGAAAATACAGGGAAGTTTTTTGTGTCTGGAAAAAATCGGGAAAGCACGTGAAATTTCATTGGAATTGGCAGGAATTTATTTGTGAATTTGAGCCATACACTGCTTGCAACTTAAAATAGTAGAAACAATATAAACTAAAAATTGTAATTAAATGACTGAGTAGTCTGACTGGAACACGTCTCAATTATGACAACTCCCGGGTGCAACCGGGATGACTTTATCAGCAAATGGTGCATATGCTGCACTTTTTCGGCACTTCCTCCCCCCTCCCCCCCACTGTATCCTACTTATCTTGCCATTTTGGCTAATTTTAATTTTTTATAAATTGTCAAAGCGTCATTATTGTCCGTTTAAATCTCAAATAGTTTTAACATTTTCTATTACAGTCAACAATATCGATACTGCTATTGTATCAAAAGTATCAGAGCATCCCTAGTGTTAGTTGAGCACCTTTTAAAAATGTAAAATATTAAACCCATTCCGACTATAAAACTTACTTTTATTCAAATTTTTATTTTTTAGTTATTGAGAGATAGCAATTTTTGAAAGGGAGGGAGGAAATTATAACCCCCAAAAAATTATATTTTACCATTCTTTCCGTCCCGTCTGAAACGGTTTGATGGATTTTGTTAGAACTTATTCTCCAGGCCGTGTCTGATAAGTCAGTCCAAGGATCCTTGGAAGCCAAGTGCACTTTAAAGTTGCAATGGAGTCAACTTAAAGGCTGGAAGCCATTCTTGATAGTGTCGGTATTCTCTTTCATGTGTACAACTGAACCCCTTACACCACACTTTATTAAGGGTCACATGCGACTTGCCCTTTATCACGCACTTTGGTTTAATCAACATTTAATATTGAATTAAAGTATTTTAGATTGTGTGTAAATTGAATAAAACATTCACAAACTGTTAAATAAACTAATATGTTGTGTTCTTTGCTAAACGGTTACATTTCTCTCTAACGTGAAAATCTCTGTACAAAAGAAATTTATTTTAGCTCTTCAGTAAAAATTGTTTAAGAATAATTCTTTTCTTATATAGGTGAATTAATTAGGGTAATATACCAATTTATAAATACGTGTATATTAAACAATTGCTCTAAATGTGCAGAAATGTTATTTGATATCAGGGAGTCGAACTGAAATATTTATCGGTTATGGTTCCTGTTTCGGTTCTCCAAACAACCTTTCCAAGGTTCTGGTTCTAGAAACAAACCTCAAGTTCTTTTCGACTCTTAATTAGGATACGGTTCTCTTAATTTTTTATATAAGTCATTGCCCATATTAAATTAGTAAATACAAACTATATTACAATTTATTTAACAACAAAACAAATGTTAAATAGTTAGTCATCTTTTAAACAAAAATCCCTGCTGCACTTCGCACAATGATTATGCTATCTGTACGTCTTGATATTCGAAGGCAGAGTCTGATCAAAATGGGGAGATCATCAGCTGCATTAAGCGAGTTATCCGATTCCACAACCATCTTGACTCAATAATGGCTGCTATACTGCCAGGTGTAAAATTGGGAGAATTCACAACTATGCATATATATTAATTACATATCGCACACAAGGTTTATTACAGGCTCTGCTTAAGCTGAGTGAAGAATGATCCTGGGCACGGGAAGATTCCTGGATGGATCAGTAATAGACCGTTAGTGCGCTAAGCCAAAGGTCCCGGGTTTGATCCCCGTATCCAGGTGTCATTTTTAAACTAAATTAATGTTTATTGAATTTGGTCACCTTTCCATGGACACTACTGTGCTAACATCAATTATCAGTTTGTATCATCTTGTGTATGATTTGTATTCAAATAGTGTAGGTCGTTAATTGAAATATGAAACATGGAATAGTGTTTTATTTTGTACAAAAATATTTGGAAATATTTTTCAGCTCAACAACGATTGTACACACAGGCAGAATGTAGTATTTTGTCCCCAGAAGGAGTAGTTTTTTTAATTTTCCATAAACATGTAAAATAAATAAATTGGATAAATTGCACTATTCCTATACCAAGTTATATAAAAAAAATATCCATTATATGAAAAATACAACAAAGTTACTGGTGAAACGTCACTATACCCATACCCCAATATAGGGAAGATACAACCAATGCATTGATAATATTTTGTTTATCCCATTACTAAAGATGGGAAAAATCCCATCCCAGTATATAAAAATTACAACCAATGTATAGGTAAAATATAATTTTTTCCATCAAAAAACATGGAAAAAAACCAACCCAGCATATGAAAAATACAACCTTCATAGTGGTCAAAATTTAATTTTTCCATACACAAGCATGGGAAAAATTCCAATCAAGTATATGAAAATTACAACCTTTATGGTGGTAAATATTAAGTTTTCCATACGCAGGTATGGGGAAAAATACCGACCCAGTATATGAAAATTACTACCAACGTATGTCACTTTTCTCATGACCGTTTATGGGAAATCTTCAATACTTATATGGGTTAATTACTTCCAATACATATATGAGAATTTTACCACAGATTTCCATTGCACATAAATCAACTCTTAATAAATATGGTAGTTAAGTAATTTAAAAAAATGCAGGTTGTGTAGCACACGTTTAAGTGTTTACATCTAGAGGACACTTGTTTGATTCCGCGGGTGCTAGAAAATAGTATTTATATCTATAGATGTATACGTCCTTCTATCTGAATAGTGAAGGCTATATTTTTGAATGTGAAGTACAGATCACATTGTTAACTAAGTTTGGTTGCGTGTTTTAAAAGTGTACGTTAAATACATAAATATAAATAGGCCTGTGTCATATTTAACCAATTCACTGTTGCTATATAAACTAAAAAAAAATTGTCACCCAGAATCAGCAAAGCATAGTTTCTTCCCCTTATTCCAATTTCTTTTCTTGCAATGGGCTGTGAGATATAATCTTATTTCCCCTCTTTTGTAGTCCGTAAATGTTTTTTCTTTGTTCATACTGACGCTAAATCATCTTTTTAGCTTGCATTTACTAAAATGTATGTATTTTTCAATAAAAAGCGCCACAAACTGCAAGCTTATACTGAAGGTGATGATCCTAGTGGAAGTACAAACGTTCAGAGAAAATCCTGGATAGCTCAGTGGCAAGAGCATTGGCATACTAAGCCGAAGATCCCGGGTTCGATTCCCGTGTCCAGGTGTCATTTTTCAATTTTCAGTTCATAGAAAAGTTTGACCGGTCCTTTGCCGAGTGATGGCGTTAGTGTACAGGGAAGTGATACCAATTGCTACCGCTCAGGTTAATAATAATGCCAATAGATTTTGTGTTGTGTCACCCCCCCTCCCCCTAATAAATTATATAATTCGATTCAAAAATCTCCATTATATGTTCCTATACCATTGCCCTTTCATTTTGCTAGGATTTAAGTCTTTAACGATAAATTCAAATACCCCTTATTTTGACTTTTCTAAGGGAAAAATTTCATATTTTAAACGATTTTTACAGATATCTCTTATATATAGAAATATAGAATAGAGTTTTGTATTCATTCCAGTCAGGACCAAACTTCAACATTACTAATAGCTTTATCAAAATTGTGAAATAGCTGATCACTTGAGTGACACTGTCTTGGAGCCCCTATGCAGGCCTCTTAAACTTTTCGATGGTTAGAATTCGGTCCATATTTAAAAAGAAATCTTGAAGTCCCCTAATGAATCTAAATTGGTGTCACTTAGTAACTTATGTCCTCCTGTAATTATCACTGGCTAGTTGTAGTTGGACCAAATTACCAAGCGATGTGATCACGTGCTTAAAACGTTAAAACATCAGCTGCTATTAATTAGTTATGCATGGACGCGAAACGCAACTATGCCCACCACAGGAACGAAGGAATTAACCAAAGTTCGTTAGGTGTTAGTACAAGCTTAGCGAGCAAGTCCAGCCCCCAACTTGTGTTTGGATATTGAATCCATCTACCTACACACCCACAAACTATTCGCTAATTGATACGCCTACACTGGATATAATCCCTGCATTGTTACTTTTGGGAAACAGCATTGTCGTTTTCTTGTTTCTGTGTGGTCAATCTCCCTTCAAACATAAGACAAGTTTCGCAACGCTGGTTAGTCGAGGTTGCCAGTAGCTCCTTCTTACCCCAGAACACCACCTTCACACACAACTGAGAGCGATGAGATTGGGCAACAGTTAAATCAAAATAAAGCTTTTCTCCATAATACCTGCAGCTCCCTCAGCAATGACATTGGGTGTGGAGTCTATTCGCAGTAACTTGAACTATTCTACCATAGGTTCCAACAACGTCTTACTATCCATACGGGCTATACTCACACTCACACAAAGTGGTGCACGCAGATATTTAATTTGGGGGAGGTATTCAATCATAGCTGTATTTAGAATCAGATTTAAAAAGAGAGCAGGAAGTAGGAGTGGGAGGGCTAAAAGCATATCCCCCAACCCCGTATCTATACCCTGATTTTGGTTGGAGGCGCAGTTTAGATAATTCAAACATATTTCTTTGCGGCCAACATAGAAAATATTTAACTATCTTATTGTACTTTGTTACAATGTTTCTGTTTTTTTTTAAAGATCGAGTCTTACTACCCATTCGGGTTATACACTTATGTAATAATTACGCTAATGGCTTTGGGGACTAAGAAGGTTGTATATATAGGAAGTGTACCTGCATTTGCGTAGACTCCTTTTGGGAAAACCTCCCACAGAACACCCGACCGAGATTCGAGCCTAAATCTCCCTGTCATCATTAGTCTAGTTTACTAAGAAAGTAGCGCCACGGAAGCGGGTTCCAATACACTCGATACATCTTAAGTGCTCACAATATATTAGTCCCAATTCATATAATATGTAAGTTTTTATTTTAAAAAATTGTGACCTTGTGTGATCAAATGCCTAGCTTACCCTACCGTAGGTGCTTCACTGCACAAACACGCATTTAAATATCTGTATATACAACCTGTGTAATATCGTAAATGAGTGACCTGGCGGTCTAGGGGTAAGGTGTCAGACTTCTGTGCTGGCGGCCGGGGTTCAATCCTCGGCCGTGGTAAAGATTTATCTGATTGCCAAACCCTTCCTTCACCTCTGACAAGACATCTTGTGAATGTGGGGGATGCCAGGCCTCCGCCGTGGTTCGGATTCCACGTTAAACTGTAGGTCCTTCATTTCATCTCACAATCACCCTACCATTACACATTAGCGTAAGTGCGTATAACCTGAACGGGTAGTAAGACGCGGTGCTAATAATAATAATAATAATAACTTAAATACAATATTTTTTCAAGCCACCTCTTCTGGTTGTGTGCATTTGTTTAAATTACACTAATTAATTATGGATGAGTAGTATTAAACTTAGAGGAAGAGTACTTTGATCTTTGTATAGGGAGAATGGAAAACCATTTAGGGAACACACTCGTTAATTCCTACAGGTAAATTTTGTCTGTAACGGATTAAAAACGTTTACCAAAGTCTTTCCTTATTTAATTACTAACATTTATTGCAATCAGGAATAAACCTGTAAGGTATGTTAAAATACCTTTCCCAGCCAAAATTGGTAGGTTATTTCGCTTTCGCTCGTAGGAATTCCCATGTGATGATGTAATCAGTCGGTTCCGAAAAAGCACGTTGAATACCTCAAATAAACATATAATAATTACACTCTGAACGTTTTAGAGTGATGTAAAATAACATAAATTTTGTGCAGGGGCGTAATCTGAATGATTTTAAAAGTTATCAGATCTTGTTAGCACTGTACCGGTCATATTTCCTAATCCCCTGAGAGAAACAGAAATATGTTTCATGGTGAGAGCTGTAAATATTAAGACTAAACATGAGAAACAAACAAGTCTCGTACACCTTCACGTGTCCGTATTGTTTGGGTGCTGTATGCTCCATCAGTCACGTTATTATTTAATTAAGGCACTCATTGAAACGATTCAAACAGAATAATTCAATACCGTTCCGACTCTCTTTACCTCGACGATGAATAAACCCCGGTATTCAAAAAAAGATTGTCCCATAAGTCTGAACACAGCCAAAACCGCGCGAACCAAGAATCAAGATATCATACCTAATAGTAATTAATTAAATTGCATTCCCTCATTATTCCTGATAATCGTAACGCCATATCTCAAAAGTGTTCTGTTAAGAAAGAAGGGCTTATGTAAGTCGTATCTTTGTTCAACTGAATTAATTAAGCGACATCAGTGGTTTTCAATATTTTTCACGGTTGCGTGCCCTCTGATTCGCAAACATTTATTTCAAGTACCACAAGATGTTTTAAATAAATAAACTAGACCTCATTAATTCATAAAAACACTTATCACTAGTCTTTTTAATGTTTTTTTTAAGCTAGCTACTCAATTTAGGAAGAACTGCTTCGGTGGCCGCATGTTCTAAAGCGCCACTCTCGCAGTAGACTACACTGCCGATGGCGGAGAGATCTAACTTCGAGGGTGGTTTCCCCAAAATGGTTTTTCACTCTCCCTTCATATAAATGTGGGTACACTTCCAATAAATATAACCTTTCTCATCATCAAACCATTAGCGTGATTAGTACGTAAAAGTATAAACCGAACGGGTATTAAGATAGAGCACTAAAATAATAATAATTAGATACTGTGTACTATTTTGATTAAAACGCCCTTCCAAATATATTTAACTATACATACTTACAGTCAAATTCTGTTGTTATTTTTTCCAGTTCCAAATGTTTGTCAAACAATGTTCTAATATCCATACGTTTTGGTCATGTGATCTACTACAGCTGTCACTTCTGATATATATTACAAATATCTTTAAAATAACACTAAAAATAGTAAGATATTATCGATGTGGATCGGATCAAAAATTTGTTGGTATTTTCTAAAAGGTTCTCCGTATTGACATTGGACTATACATCAAACTAGTACAGTTTTAAATACAAGGACTTCTAATCGAACCAGAAGCTCCAATACACCTAATAAACATATGATGGGTACAGGGGTAAAAGTAGATAGGTACAATTTAAACTCAAATTGAGTTAGTGCTGCCATCTGTTAGAAAATCATGATCCCGGTACCTTTAGATTATGGTTAAAAGTAGTATCTCATATTTAGACTATTTTATTTTTTAATCTGCTGTGGTCCTTATGAGGTTTTTAGATATAAAAGTTATTTTCCTGGATAATGTACATAGTATGACTTCTTAATTTTCCCCGTAAACCCTTCATATCTGAATACTCAGTCCTGACGGATCCTTTACGAAATCACAACGCAAGGTAATGCGGTTATGGACCAACTTATGAACACATCCCCCTTTTACTCCCTACGTTTAATGTATAGCTCATTACGCCCTCACGTTCACTACGAACTGGAATTAAGGAGGAATAGAAAGGACCGATAATAAAGTTAAATATTTTTGCAGTATGTCATGAATAATTAAATACTTTTTTTTGACAAAATAAATAAAATGTTGCTTTTTTTTTGTAGCGCGTATTACAACACGTTCGGGCTATACATATATGTACTTATTATTATTTAGCAGCACGTCTTACTACCCGTTCGGGTTATACTCGTTAAGTACTAATTACGCTAATGGATTAGGAATTGGGAAGGTTGAATTAGAGGAAGTGAGCCCGTATTTGCGTGGAGGGAGAGTGGAAAACCATTTAGGAAACAGCCTCCCCCCCCCCAGTTCACCCAACCAAGATTCGAACCTCGATCTCCCCGTCCTCAGCGGTCGGGCTCAACACGACTAGCGCGTTAGCCAACTACGCCACCGAGGCGGGTCATATATGTACAGATTACACTAGTTTATTAGGGATGAGGCGAGTTTAATGTAAAATAAGTTTATCCGTATTTTCGCAGAAGAAAGTTGATAAAAAAATCCAAAGTATAACCAACTAGGATTCAAACTTTGCCCTACTCCACGATATTTCCTTAACTAACAAATTTCAGTCTGCCTCGAAAATTCCTCGCCACGTTTGACTCCCCCACATTTGCTTCTCTTGTGATTTTGCTGATTTTCCCTCGAGATCTGATCGCTTACCACCTGAAGGTCAAGCGCATACCCCTGGGGCTACGCGTGCCCCAGTTTGAGAACCACTGCCTTAGACCATTCAAATACCGAAACGGTTAATGAAACACAGATCCAGTGAATAAATTCAGTTTAATTTTTAACATACATTAATATCAAAATTTCTTGACTATCGCATAATTTGAACAACACTTTTTTCTCACTAAAGTACTTGTTCAAATTCCAAAATGCTTATCATAAATATTCAAGAAATGTTGATACCATTATGTATAGAACATTAAACCTAACGTAATGTAACGGATAGATGTAGTGACTATTTTGCAAGTGCAGTGAGCGTACCCACCTCTGTAACTGGAATGTGGAGGGGTGGGGGCGACCGTTACTTGCTACCTGGCTATTTGCAGTCTTTCCGTGAGTGCGCTTGGGACTGGTCGGGTTATGCCAGAGACGTGACACGGCGACCGAAATTGTACATGTATATTGATGTATGATAGTTGTACCCTTAAGTGTAAATATATATATAATTTGTAAATAGTAAAACACGCTACAATTGGTGGCAGCGGTGGGATTTTGTGAACTCAAATTAAAATGGCAGAAATGTGTGCAAAACCAACTGTATACACGGGTTCTGGTGATTGGTGTGAGTGGCTATTTCAGTTCCAACTGGCGGCAGAAATCAATGGTTGGAGTGATGAAAAAAAATGTTTGTTCATGGGTATGTTCCTCTCGGGGGTAGCTCTGGGTGTGTACAGAGACCTGCCAGATAGCGAGAGAAAGGTATGGGCAACATTAGTGGAGCGGTTAGGGGACAAATTTAATCCACGTGAAAGGACAGAACTTGATAAATTACAGTTCCAAAATCGAACTAGGCAGGTAGGCGAATCGCTACTGGAGCTTGCTACGAGCTTAAGAGCCCTCGCGACTCGCGCATACCCGAATGTAAATAGCGAAGCTAGGGACGAATTATCGCGGGACCGGTTCTTGGCAGTTCTCGGGAGTGATATAAGACTTCGTGTGCGGCAAGAGCGGCCTAAGACACTGGAAGCTGCCGTGAGCTTGGCTCTTGAGCTGGAAGCTATAGGCCAAGTGGAGGCGGCCAATCAGGTGTGTCGAGTATCCGCAGATGATGAGTTATTGCAGCCGATAAAGACGAGTGACGCTTGTGTTGTAACTCAAGAGCATCACAAAATGGAACAAATGATGAACATGGTGATGCAGACAATGGATGCCGTCCGCGATGTTTGTGAATCTTTGAAAAATGTTGCGGGTACCATCCAGACAATGAAGCAATGTCAACGTGGACGAGAAATAAAGTGCTACCAATGCGGTGAACTGGGACATGTTCGGGCAAAGTGTGGTAAGAATAAGAAACAAAAAAACTAGTGCGCGCCGGTGTGCCCGAAACCACACCGGCAGTAAATTCCGATTCAAAACAGTACCGCGTTGTAGTAGGAAGTGTGGACCCATACTCAGCCGTGTTCGTGGAAGGAAAATTGTGGGACGAGCCTATAGATTTACTTATAGACACTGGAGCGGCTGTTTCCCTCATAGATGAGAAAGTTTGGCAACGAGCGTCAAATGTCAAACTTCAGCCAACGAACAGGTCAGTTATAAATGCAAGTGGTGATCATATGACTGTGCTTGGTACAGTGAGTGTACCCGTTAGAATAGGAAGCTACTTTGTAACACAGGAAATGATTGTTGCAAAGGGACTGACACAGATGTGCCTTATAGGCACTGACTTCTTACGCAGAAACAAATGCGATGTTTTGCTTTCGAAAGGAATAATGCGGGTAGGTGAAGGGGAAGTACCCCTAAATAAAACACAGGGGGAAACACAGCCTGGAGTGTGCCGGGTGACTTTGAAAGAAACAATCGTGATACCGAGTGGACATGAGGTGGTGCTTCAAGCAGCAGTCAGTGCGGACATGGGGATGGGGGTATTGGAAACAAATAGTCACCTTTCTGAGAAGCATGGAATTTTCGCGGCCCGCGTTGTAGTATCTTCCAAGGACAAGGCTATTCCAGTGAGATTGCTAAACCCACACCCACATCCAGTGACTTTATATAGTGGGACAAATATTGGATCACTGATGCCATGCGTCATCGCAGGGACGGTAGGGACTGGAGATAAAACTACCCGGGACGAGAAGGCATCTAGCTTATTTGATTTAGACTCAGCCAAGCTATCACTTACCCAACGTTCCATAGCAGAAGCCATGTTGAACGATTTTCCAGATGTGTGTTCTTGGGGACCAAACGACCTTGGTCGTACTAATCTAGTCTATCACGAAATTGATACGGGTGGAAGTACACCCATCCGCCAACCACCGAGAAGAGTACCATTCCACCGTAGGGAGGAAATGAGAAGTGTTGTGAAAGAGATGAGCGAAAATGACGTCATTCAACCCTCAACCTCCCCATGGAGCTCACCCGTTGTTATGGTGAAGAAGAAAGATGGCGGAACTAGGTTTTGTATAGATTATCGGCGGCTGAACGATGTTACAAAGAAAGACGCGTATCCCCTCCCTCGTATAGACGATCTACTGGACTCTCTAGGAGGTGTGAAGCTATTTTCCACAATCGATATGGTGAGTGGCTACTGGCAGCTTGAGGTTGCTCCTCAGGATCGTGAGAAGACCGCATTCACAACAGGAGATGGGCTGTGGGAGTTTAAGGTGCTTCCCTTTGGAGTTTGCAATGGCCCAAGCACGTATCAAAGATTGATGGATCTAGTTCTATCGGGCCTCCAGTGGGATACGGCATTGGTGTACCTGGATGATGTAATCGTGATTGGGAGAACCTTTGAAGAGCACATCAGTAGACTACGTGAGGTGTTCAAGAGGTTACGGGAAGCTGGCCTAAAAGTGAAACCATCGAAATGTAATCTATTTCGAACAACTGTGAAGTTTCTGGGACACGTTATTTCAAAGGAAGGTGTGGCCACTGATCCGGAAAAAGTTCGTGCAGTGGTGGACTACCCCATACCTAGTGATATCACTGAACTCAGGGCATTTCTGGGGCTATCTTCATATTACAGACGTTATGTAAAGGGATTTTCAAACATCGCGGCACCCCTGTACCAGCTCACACAAAAAGGAGAGAGGTTTAGGTGGAGTGAACAGTGTGATTGTGCCTTTAATCAGCTGAAACAACGTCTCACATCTGCTCCAATTCTTGCCTATCCAAGGATGGACACTGAGTTTATCTTGGATACAGATGCCAGTGGGACAGGCATTGGAGCTGTTTTAAGTCAAGTACAGGAGGGAGAAGAACGCGTAGTATCCTACCTTAGTCGAGCGCTAACAAAGGCTGAGCGTCGCTATTGTGTAACTAGAAGAGAGATGTTGGCGTTGGTGTATGCAACTCGACACTTCCGGAGTTATTTATACGGCAAAAAGTTTAAAGTACGCACAGACCACAACTCTCTTCGCTGGATGCAGCAGTTTAAGGAACCTGAAGGGCAAGTTGCCCGGTGGCTAGAGCAATTGGCCGAGTTTGAGTTTATGGTAGAGCATCGTCCTGGAAAGAGTCACGGAAATGCTGACGGATTATCACGTTTGCCATGTAAACAATGTGGGCAGGAGGAGCTTCCGGTATCCGCTATATCTCAAGATAACTCCAGCTGGGCACTTCATTGGTCAGACACGGACATCAGATTGCTACAGGACGCTGATGAAGCCATCGGACACATTGCTCAACTAAAGCGGGAAGAGAAGGAGAGGCCAACCGCCTGTGAAGCATCCAGTAGAGGAGAGAGCTACATGAGCTTGTGGGCACAGTGGAAACGACTAGAAGTACATCGGGGCCTTCTGTACCGTCGCTGGTTGGAAGAAAATAAGCCGGATATACTTCAGCTTGTAGTACCACGTCACCTATCTACCGATATTTTAAGATCACTGCATGATGCGGTTACTGGCGGCCACTTAGGTGTTACAAAGACGTTAGAGAAAATCCGACATAGGTTCTATTGGCCAGGGATGACCAATGATGTAGAGCTGTGGTGTAGAGAATGTCCTGAGTGCGCGAGAAGGAAATCACCGACCACCAAGCTGAGAGCACCCCTTGGGACTTACCTCGCAGGATTTCCCCTCCAGCGTGTAGCTACGGATATTCTGGGACCCTTGCCAAAGACAGCTCAAGGAAACAAATACATTCTTGTAGTGACTGACCACTTCACCAAATGGACGGAGGCATATGCTATGCCCGATATGGAAGCGTCAACAGTAGCTAAGCTTATTGTGGAAGAGTTCATCTGCCGGTTTGGTGTGCCAGTGGAACTTCATACAGATCAAGGACGCCAATTTGAGTCTAAGCTATTCCAAGAAATTTGTCAACTTCTTGGGATAGAGAAAACTCGCACAACTCCATACCACCCACAGTCAGATGGCCTGGTAGAAAGATTCAATAGAACTCTATGCGCAATGCTTTCCCAGTACGTCAACAACTCTCAGGACAACTGGGACAAGGCCCTGCAACAAGTCCTACTAGCATACCGGTCCAGTCCACAAGATTCGACGAAGTTCACCCCTTACTATCTCATGTTCGGTCGGGAGGTACGGTTACCAATTGACGTGATGTATGGAGAACCAGAGCCTGCCGACAGTGTTGTAGAGTATGCTCGGCAGTTAAGAACAAATTTAGAAACTGCACATCGTTTGACACGAGAACATCTCGGCAAAACACATCGGGTGCAAAAAGATGTGTATGACCGGAAGTGCATGGGCAGTGCCTATAAGGTTGGTGATCGTGTGTGGCTGCACCAGCCAGCAGTCAGAAAAGGAACCTCACCTAAACTGCACAGGGCATGGGATGGCCCATATATTGTGAAGACCATAATATCCGATGTAGTTTACCGCATCCAACGTGAATCACCCAAGCGTAAACGGATGATTGTACATTTCAACCGGCTGAAGCCATGCAGTTCAGTCCTAAGGGAACCAACATCAACAACAGAAAGGGAAGGGACAGATGTTAGTGAAAACTTGTCACCTGAGAAAGACTTAGGGCCTAGTCTTTTACCGAGAAGTTCTAGTTTAGATTTTTCTAATGAAGATGAAACAAAAACTAATAGTCCGGAATTATTTGTGCTACCCAAGATTATTCCAGAGAGACGCTATCCTGCAAGGCAGAGGAAGCCCACGGGATACTATCTGGATGTATGATCCTAATGACTCTCCTAAATAGAAAAAAAACCCCACAAACCTCTTAGTGTGATTGATATGTGTTATAGTGGCTCAGGAGACCCTCTTAAAAAGGAGGGAATAGTGTAACGGATAGATGTAGTGACTATTTTGCGAGTGCAGTGAGCGTACCCACCTCTGTAACTGGAATGTGGAAATAAGGGGTGGGGGCGACCGTTGCAAATAGCAGGTAGCAAGTAGTCTTTCCGTGAGTGCGCTTGGGACTGGTCGGGTTATGCCAGAGACGTGACACGGCGACCGAAATTGTACATGTATATTGATGTATGATAGTTGTACCCTTAAGTGTAAATATATATATAATTTGTAAATAGTAAAACACGCTACAGTAACTATTGAACTAATATTTTATTTGGTGAAAAACTCTTTTCATAACAAGAAGACATACATTACTAACCTTCACTAGCATAATTTTGGAAATAAGGAAAACAGTGTATAAATATACAAGTTTAGAGCGTTGCGTTTTACGGATATGAAACGTGAAGATTGATGCAACTAAAAGGAAAATATTGGGAGCATTTGAAACGTGGTGTTACAGGAGAATGTTGAAGATAACAGGCAGGGAGAAAAGCAAATGAAGAAAGGAAACTTGGGAAAGGTATATTGCAAAGAAGGTAGGCCATATACTGAGCTTTGATAGTTTGAGGAAGATAACTATAGATGGAGAGGAGGGAAGAAGATATTAAAGAGAGGAACCAAGAGTGGGGGACATGACTCAGATAGCGAGCCATATTGGCAGCAGAAAGTAAAACGATGTAAACAAAATTTAGATCAGAATAGACAAAAACGGAGAGCTGCAGTAAGCCAATCTTAAGATTGATGTCCTAATGATTATGCATACGTATAACATAAAAACATACTTACCTAATTACGCCATTATCTTGAAGGTAGACAAGAAACTGTGCATATAACTTTAAAAAAACAACTCCGTACTAAATACATCCTCACTAACTCTCTCCAAACCTCCCTATCTTTGAATACTCCCTTCGCTTCAACAACATCCATACACCGAGTCATACATGCTCTTTGATTCTTAAAACTCTTAATGTTTCTTTTTTTCACACATTCATCTACAACATTTAGCCACGTCTTACATGGCCTACTACTTCATTTTTGATCCACACACACACACTCTACCTTCATATATTCACTTTGAATAATGATGAAGACCAAAAACTCTTTTTATTATAAAAAAACTGCATAAATACTTATACAAACTCGCGTTTCCTTCCATGTCAGCTTAACTTTCGCTTGAAATCACGCACCCTTCCATGATTCACACTGTGGGAACCGACTTAAATCGTTTTGTTGGTCTCTTGGATTTAAGATCCTTTACACTGATGGGGCCACGTGATTTGTTGAACCATCAACGGTAAAAGCATCAAGTACCTCGAGTTGGTGTATGTTGTGCCTCGAGGCTCACAATGCGGAAAACGTGATTTTACACCTGACCGAGAGGAGTGTTTGGAGGGCGGAGGGAATTAGTTATAACTCTTTGTGGTGGAGAAGAGAATTTACAAGGGTGAATATTTGGGGAGGGCTGGGATATTAACCTTTATTTCTTACATTAGCTTGTTGTTTGAACAACAACACTTGGAGAAAATAAGATAATGTAGAGTTAAAATCCACTCTAGTCTCAGTGAGGAGGATATCAATAGTCTTACTTTAAAAATGTATCATTTCACAGAACGTAAACCTCTTCGATGGTTCAATAGTCCAAGGCGGAGATGAGCAACTGGTCGAGCGCTATCAATTGGTCGAGCTAGCGGAAATTTTCAGTATATCATGTAAGAAGACTACATGATCGTTATAAGTTATTTTCAATTAATTAATTTGCGGTTTTTAACGTATACTTTCTGAAACGACTGATTATAAGAGCACACCACTTATAAACTAAATTAAATTCAGAACAGACACAACATCCAGACTCTCAATAATTTTTTAAAAATATATAATTTTTCTAAATTCTTTCCATCGTTTATCTTTATAATACTCCAGAATATTAAAATAATCACTAACTAAACAAATCATCAAAATATTATATTTTTAATCTAATTCAACTGAGGGGTTATTCACACCCAACCACACCACTGGTGTAGCTATTCAATGTCAAACCACCGCCGGGGTAAGAAGGGATAATACTAGGACAGTATATAATATTCTAAAAATTGAAAAATGACACCTGGACACGAGAATCGAACCCGGGACCTTTGGATTATTACGCCAAAGCTCTAATCCACTGAGCTATCCAGGATTCATCCCGTGCTCAGGGTCATTCTTCACTCATATTTTAAGGCAGAGTCTATGATGGACGTGTGGAAATCGTCTGCTACAAATTTGTGATTTTATTAAGATCACGAGCTATCAGATAACGCAGCAACCTTCGACTCGGTAGTTGGCTTATTACAGCCATTTGTACAATTATTATAATTGTAAGGGAAGAATGACCCCGGGCACAGGACAATTCTATGATAGCTTAGGGGTCAGAGCATTGTCGTACTAAGCCAAAGGTCCCGGGTTCGATTCCCGTGCCCAGGTGTCATTTTTCAATTTTCAAAATATGATATTTAGATGGAGTTATCCTCCCTAAAAGCATAAATAATAGCTTTTGCTATTTGATTTGTAGGACAGTAGGAGTTAGATTGGGGTTCGGGGAGGGGGGTCGTGGCAGGACTGGAGTACAATACTGGTCCCAGTAATAGGTAGAGTTAGATCACCTGTGTAGACGAGTTAGAGGGACTATTTGATAAAAATGACTTACTTGGAACTTTAAAATTACAAATAATATCACATAGCTTGTACTATATAGTTTATAATAAGATTCAGCAAAACTAAGGGTCTGTTTTAAACTCTCTTATCCGAATATCCATGATTTCAAATAAGACAACCTGACAAATTGTCCAAAAGGTGGGGAGCGGGTATCGAACAAATATAAGATTGTATAGACCAAAATCAAATCAACGGTAAACTGGAGAAACTATGGGTGATCGTGGGATTTTGATAACTTTATGTCTATCATGGTATAAAAAGGTTGCAGACCTTTGATGTAAGGCGTTAAGAGGATATTAGGGTTCAAATCCTGGCTGGGTGTACTAAGGGTGGATTTTTACCAAATGGTTTTACACTATCACTCCACACAAATATTTGTTCATTTCCTCTAAATTCAACATTTTTGCTTATTGTGTCAAATATTTACTATGCACCCAGTTAAACTTTGTCGGTATTCAAATCCCGGCTTTCAGACTAACGCTTGCTACCGTAAGCATATCCTTAATGGTAGCAATCAATATACTGGACGACCCTAGCCTTAGAGAACGGGGTTCTAATCCCATTTGGATGTTCTGAGGGTGGTCTTCTTCAATGGTTTTACACTCTTCCTCCATGTAAATTCGGGCACACTTCCTATACATTTAACACACCTCATCCCTAACACATTAGCCTAGTTATTATATTTGAGTAAAGCCCGAACTGGTTGTAAAACATTGTTCTAAAAATATATAATAGTTAAAAAATAGTATAGGGGTTAATTATTGAGCTCAAAACATAAGAAAAAGTGTTAAGTTTTACAAGGAACAAAAATACAAATTCACAAATTTGTTTTCATCCTAGATTCGAGTGAAATGATATCTTTGTTTACAGCTTCCCCGAGTTAAGAACGCAAGGAAAAGGTAAAATGACAATAATATTGCTAGCGACATCGGATAAAACTAATTATAACTTGAAATGGAACAAGTATCGATTCATGAATAGCGTAACATTCGCTGTGCCCCAGATATTTGCGCGCGAATTGTTGACAAGCTTGTCCAATAAAACAAATATAAAATTCAGGGGATATTTAAATTGGGAAAGAATTCACCTGCCACAAACGCAGTTGTATTAATAGTTGAAAGATGGAAAAAAAAATCACCCCCATTCTATATTTTTTCGCTCCCCTTTTATTCAATCGGATACTATAGGATTAAAAACAAAATTCAAATAGCTTCTAGAAGCATACAATTTTCAAAATATTTATGAAGAGGACCACTCCAAATAATTTCTAGAGGCATTCAATTTTCAAAATTATTCCAGAGGTAAAACTCTCTTAATAGATTCTAATGGAAATTCAAGTTTCAAAAAGATATTTGAAGACAGCTTCAAATATCTACAAGGGGCATTTAATTTCCAAATATTCTAAGTATCTTCTAAGGGTTTCCAATTTTTTTTTTAATCGTCTGGGAGAAGATCACGTATATTAGCTTATAAAGGAGTATAATTTCCCCCTGTACCCCCCCCCCAAAAAAAAACCCACCATAAGATGTTCATTTAAAATGGCATCACAGGCATCCAGTTGTAAAAAAATTGCCGGGGAGAAACTTTGGGTTGGGGCCGGGGGGGGGGGATACTTAAAAATCCCTGGTTTGGTTAATTGCCACTTTACCCGTGCACTAATTGGGTTCCACCTCCTCTGCTCAGTTGAATATATGCGCTTTATTATTTAAGAAGGAAAATGTTAAATGAATACGACCCTGTTAACGGGGGTAAGGTTTTCTACATGTGGTTTTCGTATACTCTCCCCATGCTAATACAAGTTCCCTGATTATAAAACCGTAACCCTCCTTATACCTTAAATTAAGCAGTGGATAATCCAAGTATTGAGAAGTAGAAGGGGAGGGAAGGAGGTTGGCAAATTTAAATCGTCCCACAAGCTATACCGAAAAAATATGTGCTTAATATATGTATCAGAATTTTTTTTTAAATAATATGTTCTAATAAAAGTAGCTTCTATAAAATTTGCATTAAACACGCTGATGATTATATTCAAACAGTTTAAAGAGTTTAATCTTAGCTGGTGTTAAATAAATAATAATATATATGACAAAATTATATTTATTATTACATTTGATTAAAGTTATCACCATCAACAAGTGTAATTATAGTTACATACATTTTCTTTAATCCAGGAGTCATTTGAGGTAGGATAGAAGGAAATGTGAATTGTATATATTTAATATTTATATATAAATATATTTAATATATATGTTTAATATTCATAAATATTTTATTTTTATATATATTTTAAAGTTGAATACCTATACCAGTTTGATACGGTTCTTCACGTGACAGTAAAATACCAATTGATCATCTGTACATTATCAATGTTTAATATAGTGACATCGCTTGATTGATCGTTATTCAATATCAAATGTATACTAAATACGTTTGGATCTACTGTATATTAGAATAGCGACACTTCTTTTACTAAGAGGTCATCAATCAAAAATGTAAGAGCAAACCGCCAAATGTACTTGCAATAAAAAAAAAAATGGAAAGCTATTGCCTCAACATTTATTTTACCATTACAGCGCAATAATTAGTGTTTTTTATCAATACAAAATACATTAGGGCATTAAGCTAACAACTGTTGTCTTTTAATAAGACGCTGAGTTTTGTGTAACATAAGAGGTAATGAAAAGTTAGTCCCTTAGGTAGTTTTTTCATATATATTTACCTCAATATACAGGATAATTATTAGATACCTAAATTTTCGGATGTAGATTAAGAATCTATTCAAAACATTTTTTTTCCCAACACAATTAGTTGGCTGAATATTCTCACGCGTCGTTTTGGCAATATACTAGACTACCGGTGTTTGGGAGATCAGGGTTATAATCCTGGTCAGTTGTAGTAAGGGCGCTTTATAATTAGTTGGTTTTCCACTCTCCCTTTCCCTAATTAAATACAGGCACTTGCTTACTCTATGGTTTTAGGAACTCGAAAGTTAATTTCCACACTTACAAAAGTACGCCACCTATCCCTATCTTGAGTTAACTTTATCCAGTCCAAGTAATTACACCCTATCCCTATCTTGAGCTAGTTCTCTCAAGTACACCTCATTGCACCCTATCTTGAGCTAGTTCTATCCAGTCCACCTCATTACACCCTATCCCTCTCTTGAGATAGTTCTATCCAGTCCACCTCATTAACACCCTATCCCTATCTTGAGCTAGTTCTACCCACTCTACTTCACCACTCCATATCTTTTTTCCGGTCCATTCTAATGTTATCCTCCCATCTGCATCCAGGTCTTCCCAACGGTCTCCTCGCATTGGGTTTCCCAGTAAACACCCTGAACACGGTTCTAGATTCCTCCAATCACGCTGCATGTCCTGCCCACCTTATTATGCGAGATTTGATCATCCTAACAATGTCTTGTGGTTAGTACGGGGTATTTATTTAATTTATTTATTTGATTTATTTAACGTGCGCTTTCTGAATTTACTGACTATATCAGCACAAGAATTTCTTTGAGTGAGAATGAAAGGATCTACTAATTTTACCGTAAAGGGTATTTTCCACATACATTCCAGGATTCTTTTACATTTCACAATCGACTCGAGACTGACGACTTTACTTCCCCTCCAAAGGAAGTTGTGCTACGAATTTTTATCGCTCAATTATTATTATTAGTAGTAGTAGCACTGCCTCTTACTACCCGTTCAAATTATACGCACTTACGCTAATGTGTAATGGTAGGGTGATTGTGAGATGAAATGGAGGACCTACAGTTTAACGTGGAATCCGAAAACACAGTGGAGGCATGGCATTCCCCACATTCACAAGATGTCTTGTCAGAGGTGAAGGAAGGGTTTGGTTATCAGATAAATCTTTATCGCTCAAGAAAAATCTGTCAACCCCAGTTGGGTTTGAACCAACCAATATATAAGGCAAATACTTTAACCAAGACCTCCAAGGTCCACTACAGGGCATGCACCTCATAATTATATAACCTCTTACACTCCCCGTTATGTTTATACCTTTTGGACCAAATATCTTCCCAAGCACCTTGTTTTCAAACACCCTAAATTTATTTTCGTCTTGTAAGGTAAGGGACCATGTTTCACAACAGAGAGAACAGCCGGTAAAATTAGTGTTTTGTATTTTGTGAGTCTTACATTGGTTGACAGCCGGTTAAAGCTTAACAATTTACTGACCGAGTAATAGCATGCATTTCCCGACTGAAATATTTTCCTAGTTTACATTTTAAAATTAGTATTGATAATTAAAATACCTCCTAAATATTTAAACTCATTAACCCAATTTAGGTACACTTCCTTTAAACTATATCGTTACTATCTCTTAGCACATTAGCATAATTAGCGTTTATGCGTATAACCAGAATGATAAGTAAAACACAGTACCAGCAAAATAATATAGCTCTGAAGGCCGATTCACACTGAACGCTAAGCTATGCTAAGATTTGATAAATCTTTAGAAAAAAAGCGGACCATGTATTTAAATGTGCTGGTTCAAACAGAAAGGTAAGCTAAGCTATGCTATGCCTTTCTACGCCGCGCTATGTTTTATTTTCAGATCGCTGGCCGGGCAATTTTTCCATCTCCCATCTTGAGCCATCTTAGTTGCGCATGCGCATAACGCAGCTTAGGCTCCGTGTTGAACAGACGCAGTACTGGATTGGTAAAAATAACTAAATAAGTGTTGAGGTTTTGTTTTAAGTTCGTTTCGCGTGTATTTAAGTAATATTCTACTTAGGTTTTATATTTAATAAATGTTTTTTATATTAAAATGGAAGCGTTGATTGAACAAGTCAAAATTTTCTTCATCTTTTAAAAATCTGCTAAAAGCAGCATCTTTTCTTCCTCAGTACTCTCATCTGAACTCAAACAAGACATTTTGGAGAACGCCATCATAACTAAACTTCACTGGAGCAGATCAGAAGGAAACAACACTGAATTCGGGAGTGAAAATAGGGACCATTGATTAGTTTAGTTTAACAATGAGTGTTAAAAAAAATTGACAAAGTCTTAGCAGACGACAGCACAGCACAGCTTATCTCAACAATGGGTGTGAAACCAAATTGACAAAGTCACAGCACAGCATAGCTTAGCTTAACATTCTGTGTATATTAATTAGCCTTTAGACGATAACCTGCAGGTCGAGTGGGAAGCCGATAAGGAAATAGTTTCACGAGCCAGATGACAATAGATTATACTTTCAACATGAAGCAGTGTTTTATCTAGACGGTTCATTGCATTAGTGAGCCTCAGTGTCTGTGTACTTGCTGGTTATCTATCTTACAGGAACAGGATAAAAGGAAAACTGGATAATTTAATTAATGTCATACCCGCTTTAGTGGCCTAGTGGCCTAAGTAATCATTCTCATGTTAGACTAACATGATAGTATCGGGGAAATAGCGGGAAAAAAGGGGCAGGTCGAATCCTGGTCAGGTCTATTGAGGATGTTTTTTCCTAAATAGTCCCCCCCCTCTTCTTTGATGGAAATGGTGGTACGTTTCCTCTCAATTGTGTACCCTCCTCATATCTTACTCATTAATGTAGTAAAGCGTGATTATTAAAAATAAGTAGAGCCATGCACTAATCAAAGCCACAATACACCACTGATATGTGTCTTGTTTGTGAAAACATGTCTAGTTTTTGACCTAGTGTAGCGAGGTCCTGTTTTAACTTGACCATTCGACTTATGTCTGTCTGTTGGTTCCTTGATTACTGCCAAATTCATGGACCAATAATTAAAAGTAGTAAGAAGCGGTGCTAATAATAATAATAATAATAATTTTAAAAAAATCGTCCATGGTATTCTTTTTGAACTTTGGCATATGGTTTTGCAATATTGTTATCGGTTTCGTGATGGCAACCACTCAAAAACGTGTTAAATATATCATCACAAGTGATTTGATCTAAAACTCTAAGCTATCGATTGAGCACATTGGGCGTATTTACTTAAATTTTTATTATATACATTAATAGCATTACGTCTTAAACAGTGCCACAGTTATTTTCTATTAATTGAATGTAGTATTCATTTGTTTTCCGACTTATAATAATTATTGATCAGTTAATCACCAATGAAAAATATCAACTACAAATCCAAGGAGAAATTATAGGAGATATTTCAACTTGAAACCCAAAGAGAAATCTAAAGACTGTAGTAACGATAAGAACCTAGAGTGAGGTCTACTGTTCACAGAACTACTAGTAAGACTGTAGTAACGATAATAACATGGAGAGAGAGGTCTACTGTTCACATAACTACTAGTAAGACTGTAGTAACGATAATAACATGGAGGGAGGTTTACTGTTCACATAACTACTAGTAAGACTGTAGTAACGATAATAACATGGAGGGAGCGAGGTCTACTGTTCACAGAACTACTAGTAAGACTGTAGTAACGATAATAACACTGACAAGACATCTTGTGTATGTGAGGAATGCCAGGCCTCCACCGTGGTTCGGATTCCACGTTAAACTGTAGGTCCTCCATTTCATCTCACAATCACCCTACCATTACACATTAGCGTAAGTGCGTATAACCCGAATGGGTAGTAAGACGCGGTGCTAATAATAATAATAATAATAATAATAATAATAATAATAACATGAAGGGAGAGAGAGAGAGGTCTTCTGTTCACTACGATACAATGATATATTTTCTTAAATAGAGTTGTCACAATTGGAGGTCATCAACCCCACCACACCCAACGTTTAATTTCCCTATTCCTCCCCTATTCCCCCTTATGAAGGCGCCACAGGAGTGGCATGTCACTGACTTAATGAAACCTTCACACGCTAACTATGTAGACCTCCCCATACTGGCACTAAGTGAACAATGTTTAAATCTAAAACTTACCCGTTTTTACAATACTTTCAGGCTATACGTATCTATAACAATTATGATAATAGAGTAAATATTGTTTTTTTTTAGCACGACGTCCTAGTATCATCTCTTGTTATACCGTTATGTACTCATTACGTTACCACGCTATGGATAATTAAGGTTGAATTTAGAGGAAGTGCACCCAAAAAAACGTCAAGGGGGGAAAAAATCACCCTCAGTACATCTAATCAAAATTCGAACCCCGATATTACTGTCATCGGCAGTCCTGTCTTTTGCAAGAGTGATATCTTATAACATGCGGACACTGAAGTGGGTCTAAATAATTTAGTCTGGTTTTTCAGTGACGGGATGGTCAAGGTTCGAATCCCATTCGAGTGTTTTGAGTTTTTATAAATGGCTTCTCGTTTCACGCAAATGCTGGTTCATTTACTTTAAATTGTGCCTTCCTCACCCATATTATATTGGTGTTAATTAATATACCGAGTGTACCGAAACGTGGGACCAACTCCAGCAGTGGACAGGAAACACAAAAACCATAAAAAGTGAATATAACCATGTGTCCCATTTGACCTTGTTTCCTAGATATAGTAACGTTTGTACTCCAGTAATGTGGAGCTGATTAACATTAAAAGAAGTTCTCAAAATGGCCACCTTCGGTCTGAATGCAAGCCTGTAGTTGTCGTGTGGTAGAATTCCGCACTCTTTCATAAATATAATCTGTTACCTATTGTAATACATAAACAGTTTAGTGGAATCTCTTTGCTGTAACCAGGATATGGGACAAATGGGACAATGGACAAATGGACAAATGGGACACATATTTGAATGGATTTTTTAAATTCGTTTTGGTGTTTTCTGTCCACTGCTGAAGTGTATCTCACATGTTACAGAACATTCTGTATATTATGCATATAGTCCGAACGGGGGGGGGGGGGGGGAGGGGGA
>CABFOW010000013.1:577446-610754 GCA_902141385.1 Timema californicum
TATATATATATATATATATATATATTGTTCGTTCACGGTAGGAGTTTACCTGGGAAAGGACTTTTTTCCCTACCAGAAATCTATTATATAGTAGGATATTGGTAAGAAAAAAGACCTTTCAGAGGTAAACTCCTACCGTGAATGAAGTATATATACATATCTTAGGCATGTTAGATAAAAGTATATTTAGAGAAATACGCATGAAGAATTGTATTTAATATGTGTATTTACATATATAAATAACATTCTGAGCCTAAAATGAAAAAATTACTTAATTAATAATTAGTTTTATCCAATTCAAAGAACAAAAATTGTAGATCATTTTAATGAATTTAACATTCAATAGTAAGTCGACTGCAGCTATTGTCTTTATGTGTGACTTTTGATTGTCATGATTTATGTAATATATGTATAACTTTAAATATAAATGTTGATACACGCTTCGGTGGACGAATGGTCTAAGGCATCGCTCTCGCAATATACTGGACTACATATGATGAGGAGAACGGGAATCAAATCCCAGTCGTGTGTACTGAAAGTGGTTTTTTCCCCCTAAATAGTTTTCTACTATATATATATCTTTCTCTACACCAAAATAACGGTACATTTCCACTAAATTCAACCTTCCTAATACGTAACACATAGTATTTATAAATAATAGAATTAAATGTGGAACAGATTTTGAAATTTGGAGTTTAATATAAAATCCAAATATCAACAGTATAAAAGACATGAACACCTTGGGTTAGGTAGAAATTAGAATGGATTGACAAATTAGGAAACTTCACTATATTTCCATCATAATATGAAGGAGTTAAGAACACATTAAATAATATAATTCACATATGTATTACACTTTAAAATAATATAGTATAAACTTATAAGTTTAAGTCAAGTGTGAAGTTAAGGCAGCAAAGGACAGATTAGATATAGGTTAGAATAATTGAAGTTTGTTAATTAGCAAATATTGAAAAGCGAAGTAGGAATTTAAGTTAAATATAATTTAAAATAAATTGAATTCTATTCTTATCTGTTCTTTAATTCCCTTATTCCTTGAATGCTGGCATATTCCAGCCAAGTTTCTCGACATGTTTAGGCGCTACATCGGCGCCATCATCAGGACAGTTAACGACTCATAATATGAGTATTTCCAGCTGTGATGGAACAAAACTCCACAGAGTAATTAGTTTATATGCATCTCGAACGGGTAGTGTGATACGTGAGGACAAAAATAAATAAAGAAGAAAAGAAAAAATGATAATAATAGCATTAATATCCGTGAGTTTAATTATTGTAAGACTTCTAATGTTCCAGTGCAAAACAAAGTTAACCTAAACATGTCAAGTAAAATTTGGTTTAGTTTGGATTCTTTCCTCTGCGAACTTCGTGGTTGTAAAATTATTTATAATTATAAAACAGAGTAATTATATAACCAGGAGCACGCTAAGAAAAGAGAAGTAAAACGAAACTTTTAGCGATGCCATTAAAGGGTGTCTCATTTCTTTCGGTAAACGTGCTTTTCCCATCTCACCTAAAAAAAAATTAAAAAATTGTGGGAGACCCAAAACTATTTAGTCATAGGCCTACAAAATAAAATTTTGCTGTTAATTCATAATGAAAAATCACAAAAATTAATCATTAATAATTGTTTGATATTAGTGAAGATAGCTACAACTACAATTCTTATCACAATTATTTAAAAATATATATATTTAAATAAAAAATAAATATAACTAATAAAGATGCAAGATATTACTTTTAATTTTGAAAATTGAGGAGCTAAATCTTTTGTTTTATCACTAATCGGGTAGAGATCAATGAGGTATATCTTAGGTAAAAACACCTTCATTTGCTTGGAGGGTGAGTAGAGAACCACATTGGGGGGGGGGGGGGGGGGGGNAGGCGGGTCCTCTACAGCACATCCTACCGGGATTAGAACCTCTTCGTCACCAGGAAACCGAATTAGATGATCTTGAAAGTTAGTTCTTGTATTCAATGATATGGGTTATAAACAAATAAATGTAATTAATACATCGATCAAAATTAACACTATATCAAATTTAAAAGTTTTCATCATAATTATAATCATCATCAAATATTTTCAGGCTGTGGCTGAGTCAGCTTAGTAAAATTCCTCCAACTTCCTCTTTCCTTCCACCATTCTTCCTCCTTTCATTGCATTCTTTCAGTTATCTGCTCCTCCCATCTCTTTCTTCCCCTGCCTTACATTCTTTTTCTTACATACTGTACTACATCTCCATCATTCTCTTTGGCATCCTTTTGTTTTCAATCATCATTACAAGCCCATACCATCTCAGTTTTGCTTCCTCTACTGTCTCATGTAATCCAACATCCTCATAACATGCTCATACCATCTCATTCTTACTTCCTCTACTGTCTCATGTAATCCAACATCCTCAAAACATGCTCATACCATCTCATTCTTGATTCCTCTACTATTTTTATGTATTCCCTGTGCCTCCACTCTTTCCCGGTTAACTTCATTCCTAATATTGTTTCTCGTTATGACAGATAACATGTTCTTCACAAACTTTGTTCTCATAGCCTCCACTTTTCTAGTCTCTCTTACATTCAATGTTCATGTTTTTGCTGTATATGTGACAATGGATATAAAGTACGCACTATAAAGCACTTCTCTTTCCATAGAAGGTATCTTACACACTTACAGAACAAATCAATAATTTAAAAAGGGAAAATTGTGAAATACGTATATTAGAAATTTAATACATTTAGGTAAATTTTAGATTAGAGTCATTGTAGACTTTAGAAAGTTTGATATTCAAAATATAAAATGTGGAGGATATAGAGGAAATTCTAAAGTGTCTTATGAAACGGCAACAAACATTTCACTTTAAATATCCTTTTATTCTACAACTATTCGGACATTGACTTTATCAAACATTGGTGTATCGTGCAGGTTTAAGGGCCGTATACTTTATATACTCGAGGTTCGGAGTTCAGCTAATCCTGCATTCGACCATAAGTGATTGTTATTCGCATACAGGAGTGGTTGATTTCAGACATTATACCAGGATCTGCAAACTACGCCCCGCGGGCCTATTATTCTACAACCCGCGAGCTGATTATGGTTTTTAATTGAATTACTTGACAGAATCGTAAAACTACTGTTAATGTTAAGAAATCACGCCCATTCGTCTGCGCGGTTTTTAAGTCTGCTTTAGCGCCCCATGTGTAGTTGCGGAAGTGACCGTATGGTCTCACTATCGTCGCCAAGTGCTGTTACCAACGCCGCTCACACTCTTGATTGATAACCTGACAAGTGTGTTGATCGCCTTACGTTTCTAAGGTCATGTCCATATCTGATCTCACCCGTCTCGGTGGCGTAGTTGGCTAACGCGCTTGTCGTGTTGAGCTTGACTTCTGAGGTTGGGGAGATCGAGGTTCGAATCTCAGTCGGGTGAACCGGGGGTGGTTTTTCCAAAATGGTTTTACACTCTCCCTCCACGCAAATGCGGGTTCACTTCCTCTAATTCACCCTTCCTAATTCCTAGTCCATTAGTGTAATTAGTACTTAATGCGTATAACCCGAACGGGTAGTAAGACGCGGTGCTAAATATTATTATTATTATTAATATCTGATCTCTGCAACCAGGTCACCAGAACGTCGAGAAATGTTATTTATATGAGAAACCTAAAATCTTTCACGTTTCACGACCAAGTCATTGTCGTTAGGCTGTAATCGCCTAGTATGGCCACTTTAATAAATAACAAGGTACTGCGTGCTGGTGTCATGTATGGTAGCGGCAATTATATCGCGGCGATCAGGTCGCAAGTATGACCGTACCTTAGAGCCCCCACGCTCTAGCGGTCATGCCGTGCGGCCAACGAGTTGTATGGAGTTGAATGGCACGACGCGCACTATGCCGCGCGGCGGTGAAAATACAAACGGTGCGTACGTGATATGGAAGCCGCGCGGACAATGGTTTGTACAGAATGTAATGTGTGGACGAGCACTACAGGCGATTACACAACGGCAAGTACAATCCGTGAAGTAACCGATCAATCTCTCGTCAGAAGTAGCTTGTTTGAGTCTAGCGTGCGTTTGTTCAGTGTGCTTATAGCTCTTTTTTTTCCTCCAATGTGCTTATTCCTTCTTTTTTTTTTTAAATCACTTTAATTCCGTTCGAATTTGATCCAAATCAAAAAAGTATGGTATATTTTCTTAAGGAACCTTATAAATTATTCTTATTTCAATGTCACTATAAGTTTTTACTTTAGATGAAAGCTCATTCTCATGGATGTATCATGTCCTGTGATCGAATCATTTAGTATATCTAAGAGTTCATAAAATTATTTCGCAGGCATTCCTTTATAACTAAAACACTTTTTGACATACGACCTCAGTTAGTGATAAAAATTAACATCTTCCCTTTTTCTTGATGATACTTAATCATAGGATGCGCCCAAAATCTGTTATTTTTATTTTCTTTGCGTTTATTTAGGAGGCACCACAAAGCATCTGCTTGCTCCGCATTAATTGGGAGCTTGACTGTACACACTCAATAGCCAGCAACTGCGACATTGCCACTCTCTTGGCCGCTCCCTTGTCCACTCTTTTGGCCGCTCCCTTGGCCGCTCTATTGTCCGCCATCTTGTCCGCTATCTTGGCCGCTCCCTTGTCCGCTCTTTTGGCCACTCTCTTGGCCGCTTCCTTGTCCGCTCTCTTGTCCGCTCCCTTGTCCGCTCTCTTGTCCGCTCCCTTATCCGCTCCCTTGTCCGCTCCCTTATCCGCTCCCTTGTCCGCTCTCTTGTCCGCTCTCTTGTCCGCTCTCATGTCTGCTCTCATGTCTGCTCTCTTGTCCGCTCCCTTGTCCGCTCCCTTGGCCGCTCCCTTGTCCGCTCCCTTGTCCGCTCTCTTGTCCGCTCTCTTGTCCGCTCCCTTGTCCACTCTCTTGTTCGCTCTCTTGTACGCTCTCTTGTCTGCTTCCTTGGCCGCGTTCTCTTTTTTTCCCGCGGTAATGCCGCTAGTGCGCGGGGGCTCTTAAAGTATCATATTGTATCAAGAGCTTTACGCAAGTGAATATTTGTACAGACTGTACCCATCATATCTCTGGCGAAGAAGAGAAATGTGGAGTGTGAAATATTTTAATATATAATTAAATAGCAAAGCATTGTGCTTATTATTTTCTGATGAGCATTTGAAATAAATTTTTGTGTTAGGGTACACAAACTATGAACCCCATATAAGCGTGGATTCTATTTATAAATATAGTACATACTTTTTATTCATTTTTCAAAAACCTGTTTATAAACAATTATTATAACCTATTATGTATTTTGTAAGTAAAAAACCTTGTGTTAATTGTATATATCCTCAATTTTACTCATTTATCTGCAAGGTCTATAATATGTATCACTCATAAAAATTTTGTTGACCCATAATTATATTATAGTCTATTTAATGCACCACTAAGATCTCACTTTTAAATTCGCAAAGAGACTAGATCACCGAAGCGGGATAAGAGATTTATCAATTTATTTATTTTAATTTTGTACAGATAATAAGTAAATTGAGAGCAGAAAAATGTAATCTCAAGGTCTAAGCCATCACATTTACATTATATTAGACCACTTGCAACGGAGTTCTAGATTCGAATCTTGGCTTGATGTACTAACGTGTAGTTTTACTTATATGAACTTCTCTCCATACTAGTGCAGGTGCATTTTTCTAAGATAACCTAACAAAATATACCCCTTATGGCCTGTCTACAACCAAACGCACCCGTTTGTTGGACTAGCAACTACGCAATAACTTAATTTTGTCTGTCTACAATAGCTTACGCAAACACAATCGTATGTCAGGAGTAGATGAACATGTCCATCTCTTTCGTTTATGTAGTTGCGTTGGCTTGCGTTCAGCCAATAAAAAACAAATATGGATGGACTACTAAAATCAAATAATATGAAGTTATTTGGTCTATGACAAAAACGCTTGGAAATGTATAGTAATTAATACAGGATTTTCAATTAAAATCATATGTATTTAACCATTTAAATATTTATTTCTTATTTGAAAACATTAATATGATTTGACTTTTATAGTCATCATTGTGATCATGCCTATTGGTTGAAATTACGACTTTTCATTGTAGACAGTCTATTTTGTATTTAATAAAAGCGTAATTACGAGTGAATTTGCGATTTCGTAGTTACGAGTCTGACTAGCGGGTATGTTTGTTGTAGACTGGCCTTTAAAAGAAGTGGTTAGTATCCTTTGAATGGTCTGAAGCATCACACTCATGTTAGACTGGCCTCCAGATGACGGGTAGATTAGGGTTCGGATCCTGGTCGGATATACTGAGGCTGATTTTTCCTAGATGATTTCCTACTCTCCTTTCACTCAAATGTGGGTATATTTACATCTAGAATGCTTCCTAACTTCAGCCCACCACATTAGAGCAATTATCATATATGCGTACAACCTTAACCTGTAATAAGACGCGGTGATTAAAAAAAATAGTATTTTAGTTAAACGTAAGAATAAAAAATTAAGGGAGTACATTAAAATATCAAACATTATTCTAAAAAAATCTATTCATAAAAAGGTAAAATGAGTTGAAACCTTTGAAAAAGCCTTGCTACGGAATCGAATTATGGACCTTGGGAAGGGAAGTGCTCATCAAGTTCGGTCCTATAATAGACAAGTATCGCCAGTAAAGAAAAGCTTTTAACAAAATGAAAGCTTGAAAGAAGACATGATCTAATAAATGAATTTGTGAAATATGCGATAATAGAGATTCATAAAAAAAAAGACAAGGTGGCGGAAAGATTGGTCGAGCATGAAAAGTATGGGCTTGGGCAAAACGAAATAGGATGCTCCAGATGACTGCGGCTTTCGCTAAACAAACATTAGATAATATTGTACAGTCAGTTCAGCCAAGGAAGAAACTTTATCTGCCTTTACAATTGAATAATTCTCAATATAACAAATTACTCTAGAAATGTGATATTCCTAGCGTAAAAACGTTGTAGGTACAGTCAAATTTTAATTGTAAGACTATTTTAAAACAAAATACAAATATATATTTTCAGTTTACATTGATAACATTTTACTACGTATTTAGTTAGTATTATTTTATAAGTAGGACTATTGATATCAACAATCAAAGGTAAGCCTAAATACTGTATATTATTATTATTATTATTAGCACCGCGTCTTACTGCCCGCTCGGGTTATACGCACTTACGCTAATGTATAATGGTAGGGTGATTGTGAGATGAAATGGGGGACCTACAGTTTAACGTGGAATCCAAACCACGGTGGAGACCTGGCATTCCTCACATTCACAAGATGTCTTGTCAGAGGTGAAGTCAGAGGTGAAGGAAGGGTTTGGTAATCAGATACATCTGTGCCGGGACCGAGGATTGAACCCCGGCCGCCAGCACAGAAGTTTGACATCTTACCCCTAGACCGCCAGGTCACCTACAATACTGTATATCAAATTACTAGACGTATGGATACGTGAGAGTAGCTCTAGTAGCTTTTCTAGCTGTCAGATAAAAGTCTTCATACGAAAATAAAACAGTTGATACGGTCTGCTTCGATGGTCGCATGATCAAAGGTGCCACCCTCACAATAAATTATACTGCCGATAACAGGGGGAACGGAGTTCAAATCCCAGATGGGTATAGTGAGAATGTTTTTTCCTAAATTATTTTCCTTCACAAATATGCAGGTACGCTTCCTCTCAATTCAACTTTCTTCATCCATAACATATGGTCATAGTTGGTACATATGCGTGAAACCTGAACAGGTATTAAGATACGATTATTTATTATTTTAGCACCGCGTCTCACTAAACGTTTGGGTTATACGCTTAAATACTAATCACGATAGTGGTTTTAGGGATTAAGAAGATTATATTTATAATAAGTGTACCCAAATTTGCGTGGAGGGTGGGGGGAAAGCAATTTTGAGTAAACCACCCTCAGTACACCAGACCGTGATTCGAACCTTGATTTCTCCACCATCGATAGTTTAGACTTCTACGAGAGTTGCACCTTAGACCATCCTGCCACCAAAGTGGGTTGAAACATTTTGAAAGAACAATATATATTAATAACATTTTTTTATGTTGTAGCAACAAGAGATACTAAGAGTATAATCCGAACGGGTTGTAAGACGCAGTTTTTTTAAGGAGATATTTTAGTCCATTAAACAAAAAATTATAGAGTTTTACATTCACACTTGTGTCTTCTTATATTTGGCCATCAAAATTAATAAATATATTTTTATAACTTGTATAAAAAGCCATGTAAAATATTAGTTTCAAAACAAAAAATGTTTGATTTTGTAAACAGATGTGAATAGACACAATTGAACACGGTATATACGACGTCATCAACGGCATTCGTTCAGTCTAGTTCTCAAACTTATGAAGAGAACGCAGCTTTTTCAAGCTCTCATTTTTAAGTGAACTTCAGACACAGCTTTCACAAAAAAAAGAAAAAAAAGGAAAATAAACATCCAAACGATTATTTTCATAAGTTTACGTTCCGATAAGTAAAAACTGTTAAAACAAAAAGTTTGTTGTGAAACTTTGGACTGACGTAAGTTCAAACAAGCTAATTTTGGTTTAGCAGATCATATGTGGACGAATGGAGACTTGAGAGTAGATATTTTGCTAGCTGTCACCAACACTCCAGTTCCAAACACACTCAAAACAGTGTATCAAGACGAGTAATTAATTCACGTGGACCGAAGCCTGCCTCCATATTCATAAGGGACTTGACCACCATCGCTCTAGGCTGACCCTAACTTCAGTGGTAAAAAGTGAAGTCTCAAATTATACACCTATTGGTCAGAAGACTCGGTGGAAATCAGAGCTTAAGTCAACATGACCTACTTGTACTGCAACTTGAAACATTGGTTGCCTTTAGTGACGTCACAAACACCGATAAAAGTTTATCACGTTCGTTACAAGGGCATTATCTAGGAATGAGAAGTGGCAAAAGTGGCAAATATATTAACCAAGCTTAGGTTTTATATTAATATACAGACTTATTATTCTTAGGCCACTCATTTATAGATAGATACCTCGAGTTGTTTCCTCTTTTCCAAGATGTGAGTACATATGAAATAAAATGTTTTACTAACACCATAATGATATATAGTAGGTGACCTGGCGGTCTAGGGGTAAGGTGTCAGACTTCTGTGCTGGCGGCCGGGGTTCAATCCTCGGTCCTGGCATAGAGTTATCCGATTACCAAACCCTCCCTTCACCTCTGACAAGACATCTTGTGAATGTGGGGAATGCCAGGCCTCCACCGTGGTTCGGATTCCAACGTTAAACTGTAGGTCCTACATTTCATCCCACAATTACCCTACCATTACACATTAGTGTAAGTGCATATAACCCGAACAGGTAGTAAGACGCGGTGTTAATAATAATAATAATAATAATAATGATATATAGTATGATTAATAGTGGGACCCGCCTCGGTGGCGTAGTCAGCTAACGCGCTAGTCGTGTTAAGCTCGACTGCTGAGGACGGGGAGATTGAGGTTCGAATCTCGGTCGGGTGAACTGGGATGGTTTTTCCTAAATGGTTTTCCACTCTCCCTCCGTGCAAATTCGGGTTCACTTCCTCTAATTCAACCTTCCTAATTCCTAATCCATTAGCGTAATTAGTACTTAAAGCGTATAACCCGAACGGGTAGTAAGACGCGGTGCTAAATAATAAAATAAAACAGTGAGGATTAAAAGAACATTAAGAAATTTACCTTTGTGATGTAACATTTTCTTCTATTAAAATAAGGGGCAAATTGCTATATAATGATTTTCATATAGAAAAACAAAATCAGGATGTTTGTTTAGACGCACCCCGAATCAAACGGTATGTCATTTACTTTGTTGAGTATGTGAGATAAACCATAAAGCTTAGAAAATTTGAGTCATATTTGAACAAAAACGATGGTTGTAGCTTAAGGTGGGGCTAGAGGCGACGCGATAAAAGGTAAGAGTTTTTGCTGTTTTTATACCAAAACATTATTCAGGTCAAAATAAATCAAATTTTGCTTCAGTTGTTGAATATCTGTCAAGGATGTATTGGAATTTATTGACAAACCGTTTCTTCATTTAAAAAGTTTACCATCTAATGCCGCTATGTTCATGACAGATATTCAAGAAGTGCTAATACCAAGTGAAGAAAATTAAACTCTTTATTTTTAATGGAGTGTGAATCTCTCAACTTAATGATTTTATTCTCGACGAGTTTGATATCTATTGTAAGTATATCCTGCCATCCGTGGCTTGTGAAGTGCCGGAAGTTTGAAATAGAAGCAATTTCCCGTCAAAGTGGAAAGCAGGCCAATTGCTTTTAGTCTAGTTGATACAGCAGTAGATCTGTGGGAACCACTGTCTAAGATATTACGTTATTTTATGATGTGGATAAAAGCCCTTTGATTGGTGCTTTATGCCTTCATCGGAGGAATCTTCTGTAGTTAGCAGAAGAAAGTTTGTGTATCCAAGAGCGCAGAGCTCTGGGTAGTTGATTCTAGGCAGTTGTAGGCAGTTACTTGTAAACAGTTTTTGACAGTTGTCAGAGTGTGTTGTTTAAAATGAGTCCGTTTAGTGATGGAGTGTCGTGAGCACCATGAGTACGATAGTGGTTATGACATGGTTAAGACAGTGGTTAATACATTGGCTGGGCACGGTTGATTGTGATCAATTGCCCAAGAGTGGGTGTCACGAAAAATGTCCTAGGCTCTTGCCATGTGCGAGTTTATTTGACACCTTTTGAGAAGGGGTTGCGGACTTAGACCGAAATATAAATGGCGACTTGAGCTCGCAAGTAACCAGATTAGGGTGGACCCAACACTCCATCACTATGACGACCGTGTATTAGTTGGTTTTATTTTATCCTGGAGATTGAAAAATGATATCTGGACACGGGAATCGAGCCTAGGACCTTTGACTGGACCCGTGTCTAGGTGTCATTTTTCAATTTTCAGGATATGATATCTAGATTAGAGTAAATCCTTACTAAAACAAATATAATAGCTTTGGCTATTTGATTCGTTTTATTTTACTAAACACAATAGTGTTAGCAATCAGTCATTCATTCAACCCACCTTGACAGACCCCCATTGCACTGTAGTCCCACAGGGACCGTAACGCCACGTCCACACATTTTGGTGATTGTAAAGCCCGCGTCTTTAAGTATAAGTGATTGTAAACGATCAATATTTCATTTAGTTAGACCAAAACATTTTTTGCTACAAAAACTGCAAAAATACTTGCCTTTTCTCGCGTACCCTACATCCCCACTCTATCCTGTATTACTATACAAGCCTTGACTATACTAATAACATGATCACAGCTTCCTATTACTCTCGCTTTGTGGCGCTGTTCTGTATTACTATACGAGCCTTGACTATACTAATAACATGATCACAGCTTCCTATTACTCTCGCTCTGTGGCGCTGTTCTGTATTACTATACGAGCCTTGACTATACTAATAACATGATCACAGCTTCCTATTACTCTCGCTCCGTGGCGCTGTTCTGTATTACTATACGAGCCTTGACTATACTAATAACATGATCACAGCTTCCTATTACTCTCGCTCTGTGGCGCTGTTCTGTATTACTATACGAGCCTTGACTATACTAATAACATGATCACAGCTTCCTATTACTCTCGCTCCGTGGCGCTGTTCTGTATTACTATACGAGCCTTGACTATACTAATAACATGATCACAGCTTCCTATTACTCTCGCTCTGTGGCGCTGTTCTGTATTACTATACGAGCCTTGACTATACTAATAACATGATCACAGCTTCCTATTACTCTCGCTCCGTGGCGCTGTTCTGTATTACTATACGAGCCTTGACTATACTAATAACATGATCACAGCTTCCTATTACTCTCGCTCTGTGGCGCTGTTCTGTATTACTATACGAGCCTTGACTATACTAATAACATGATCACAGCTTCCTATTACTCTCGCTCCGTGGCGCTGTTCTGTATTACTATACGAGCCTTGACTATACTAATAACATGATCACAGCTTCCTATTACTCTCGCTCCGTGGCGCTGTTCTGTATTACTATACGAGCCTTGACTATACTAATAACATGATCACAGCTTCCTATTACTCTCGCTCCGTAGCGCTGTTCTGTATTACTATACGAGCCTTGACTATACTAATAACTTGATCACAGCTTCCTATTATTCTCGCTCCGCGGCGCTGTCTCGTATAATAGAGAGATAGGATGTAATCATGCGACAAATATTCGCGCGCAGCTCGTAAAATAAAAACGATCGCAGAAACACTTCCTCATTGTCGACGCTGTCAACTTAAAAAGAGTTAAGTGCTAGGACGAAGCATAGACAACATATCGCATACTATGAATTGATTGTGTTAGCTACTATTTAATAAATATGTTTTATTAGACACAACATTCATACTTCGAAGGGACATACTCTAAATTTTAGATTACTTTTTGTTACTCAATGACAAAACCGTTCTTAGTACTTTATTTGGACCTGATAGCTATTAACAAACATAATTATTAGCTTGACTATTTTATGATTCTTTAGCACAATAAAGATAATCAAGGAGCACATGCAGAATCATGTGGCACGCGGAAGGCGTGTGCACGACACTTAAGTTGGGAAACCTAGGTAGGTCGAGATGTTGATGGAAGGATAATATTAAAATAAATTTGAAGGAGGTTAGATGGCGTGGTCTCAGATTAGGGTTAAATGGTGAGCTTAAGATCGGGTACCCATGAACTTTTAAAGTTTCTTAAGGCCAGAGAATGTGTCAAGTTAGTTAAAAAGTAAGTTAATACTTAAAACAAATTAGATAGACGAAATTGATTTGAGGCATAATTTTTTAAGGAATATTTAAAGGTAGCAAGAAGGCTAACCTAATTTTATGAAATCTACTTCAGAGCTTGGGATAGTAAACAAAATTTTATTTTCTATCGTATCACAATTGGATAATATTTTACACTATTGTTAATGATTTAAAAGTAGAGCTTAAATTTGTCATTGTTAGTACGATAATAGAATATATTGTTTCCAGCTGTGCTGTTTTGATCCATGCGTTGAACACAGGTGTTTTTAACTACTTCAAATTGGTAGGGATATGGAAGGAAAAAATAAACTCTGTGATTTCAGTCAACAATCGAGCCATAACAACTGAGCGTCCGAAGTCTGTTAGAGAAGATGGTGGCAACTTCTGCGGAAAGAGACTGTTATTTAGTCAGCACAACGAAAACCTCCAGCTGTTATACTCAGTTTTCTAGACTGGAGCCGCTACTTTTTCATTCAAGTAGCTTCTCAATATGCTTATCACCAGATTGACTCGAACCCGTTCCAGACCCACTGCTTCGTTGTTTAGAAATATTCACCCAGGTTAATCTCTAGGAAATACCCTTCAGTGTAACCCGGTGTATTTAAAACCCTATCCGGCCCCGTGGTGTAGTGGTCAGTGCACTTAGCTACGCTCCTAGGAGTTTCAGGTTCGATTCCCGACTGGTAGCTTGGATATTTTTCCCGAAAGGGGGTTTACTCCAACGGTCACCAGGGTTTGGTTAGTAAGGTTTAAGCTAGCTTTAAGTTCTTCCACTGGTTCTACAACCTCATACTCACTCTCACTATCACCATCAACTCATCTCATCGGGACGTGTGAAGAGCCTCCATGGAAAGGATGTACGTTTAGTACATTCGGGCGTCTCCTGGACAACGGTACATTAGTACTGGATAATCTGTCCACAAACTGGGCTACGATTTATGTAGCCGAGACACGGAATAGTATTATTTTAAGCTCTGACGTTACCAAAACTCGTTAATACCAACATAGTCTAAAACGAGTCTAGCACCTTATACCGCATAGTTAAAGCTTTGCGCTCAGTGGAGTATTTTTGCACCAAATCTTACTTCCCATCTGGGGCATTGTCTTTGAACTATGTTAAGGGTGTAACGATGAGTAAGGTAGAATTTAGAAACTAAGTACTCACATTTGCGTGGAGATATAGTCGAAAAATACCTTTGGTGAAAAGAAACTCATAACAACCAGTTGAGTTTCTGACCACGATCATCCCGTCACCAGAAATTTATACTAAACGAGTTTAATCCTTTAGTTCATGAGATCAAAACGTGTTGCTGGCCAGATATTCTATAATATAAATTAATTATTGATCTTTTCTATGATAATATTCCACTATTAAAAATAATGTTAAGTCCCCCTTCCCATTCCAAAACAACACATGACAAAAATTTCATTGATTCTTCCTTTCCTTTCATCTCAAATGTGGTATGCTGTAATGGATATAATTACATTTTATACTTTTACAAAGGCACGTAGGCCATCGTGCACGAGTCGATAATCAAGTTAATGGAGCTGGGAAAGCTGGCAACATAATTACACAGCCAGTTTGAAATAAAAAATAATTTTAATTAATGATATTGTGAACAATGTGAGACGGAAAGAACAGTATAATACTAGACAAAAAAAGGTGTTTAATGTTGGTACCTGGTGTGCATTCACGAAATACTATATTATGTGAAGAGACGGAGCTATCCGGACTCATAAAAAAAATTACAAGTTGGGCCCCCATGAACTAACCAAAAACTGTTCATCTCATTTTGAACAGACCTAAGATCGTGTTTCACCTTAATTTTTAAGTTAGGCGAGTTTAGGTTATGATCATGATGTGTCTTGGGCTATTATGCTATGTTTGATTAGGATTGAGTTGTGTCATACTAGCCATCCCTTTCTTAGTTTGTTCACCTTGATAAACATTTTAAAGCTACGTGGTGCTATCCGTCCCGGCGTCTTTGGTTCGGCTTCTGACCAGGTTAGTATAGACCTGATCCCCCCAGATTCACGCGCGTCTGTTTACATCTCGACGCTAGATCTAAATATTTAAATATATTGTGTTCGGGCGTCATCTGGTAGTTTCATGTTCCTTACCAACAATTATATTGGGTTTGGTTTAAATGGAAGATAACATAAATTAATATTAAGGATTAATTTATTGCACACTTTGGTTAGTTATGTAATCTATAATAATAAAAATAGGAAGTGTTTGTGTGTTTGTTTGTGTGCGATGCCCAGCTAAATCTACGGCACGCAGAGATCTGAAATCTTTAACATAGGTAGACGGAAGGGGGTAAAAATGCATCTTGAAGCCATATTTAAAAAAATTTAATTACCCTTTTAATTAGGCTATTTTTTACAAATATTTGAAGGGGTCACGGAAAACGCCGTGCGGTATTTCTAGTAATTACTATATTATTATTATTATTATTATTATTATTATTATTATTATTATTATTATTATTATTATTATTATTATTATTATTAGCACCACGTCTTACTACTCGTTCAGGTTATGTGCACTTACGCTCATGTGTAATGGTAGGGTGATTGTGAGATGAAATGGAGGACCTACAGTTTAACGTGGGATCCAAACCACGGTGGAGGCCTGGCATTCCACAGATTCACAAGTTGTGATTAATAAACGTCTTGTCAGAGGTGAAGGAAGGGTTTGGATATCAGATAAATCTGTGCCGGGACCGAGGATTGAACCCCGGACCCCAGCACAGAAGTCCAACACCTTACCCCTAGACCACCAGGTCACCCTTAATTACTATCAATAGTGGAAGTTGAGTTGGAGTGACATATCCAATTCTTTGACCACGCGAGTGTTTAACACACGTCCACTCTACTGAAGTTTTTTATTTATTTGTTTAGCATCGCGTCTTACTACCCGTTTGGGTTATAATCTCGGCTGGTGTCATCGCGAATGTTTTTCCAATGGATGCCGTGACGGCTTCTTGCAACGCTCATCGCGTCCCCTAGGGACGATTTACCTTAGAAAGAAAGTGCATCTTGGTTAAAGGAAATCTTTTAAAATGTGTTTTGTTCCTTAATATTAGTTCTTAAGGACCTTATTTTATAAAGTGGGAACAAGTGACGCTTCAGTACGTCCTTCACTATAATTAACATGAAATATTTTGTTATGCTTCAACATTTACATTCATCCAAAGCTCAACATCACAACGGCCGGGGCAGAGTTAGTACATCAACCTGGGGCCGAGCAAGCTCCAACGACCTCCCAACCCCTCTTAAGGTGCGGCAGTAGGCAGTGCCAGTAATTTTACAGTTTTTATAGCATTACATTTTTCTGGCCAAAATAAATCAAATATTTCTCCAGCAGAAACATAGAGTTGAGTTTTCTGCACATGCTAATATCAACAGATCATGAATATCTGTCAAGAGTGTCCTGTAATGTTGTCAAAACCTTTTAAATAAAGAGAAAAAGTTTTGACAAAATTCCAGGATACCGTTGACAAATTAACGATCTGTTGATATTAGCATGTGCAGAAAACTAAGCTCTATGTTGCTACTGCAGAAATGTTTTATTTATTTTGGACAACAAATGTCAATTCTATAAAAACTGTAAAAATATTTTCGTTACCTTCGACCGCACCTTAACGTAGCACCTTCCAAAGTCCGTAAGCAGCTACTTATTCCACTTTACCTCTCACACCTGCGATATTTACCAAACTCGGGCATGCCAAAGACCCATTATGGTGGTGTTCTGAATAGATTGCAGTGGCACCTTGAGTGATTAGTCTAATGACGCAAGTACTCTTTCTTTAAATGTGCGCAGTCAATTATAATTGCGTACTTATTTAAATACTGAAACTTAGATATTTAAAGTGTTTGATTAAATCATTATATTATCTATATTAATAAAATTGAGAGATTTTTGTTTTTCATGAGCGTTTCATGCTACGGTAGAAGTCTGAAATTTTAAAAATCAGTAGCTCATGTGCAAGAACATGCACATCTAGAAGCGGTAATTTTTATTTTTTTATATGATTTTTTTTAATCAATTAAAAACTGGGAAGAAATAAAATTAAGACTTTTTTCTTATGTTTAAAGCAAAGAAAATTGTTGCTCTGGGTATTTTAGCTAGTTTCAAATTTAAAAAAAATTTAAGTGTTTATATCTTAGTTCCTTTTAAATAAAATATGGTTAGTAAGCTTCAATAAGAACTAGAATTATATAACTTAACTTAGACATAATTTAAACTTTAAAACTGTTATAGATCTTTATTTTAACTATATTAATAAAGAAATGCCATATTCTATTAAATCTTCAAACATTTAGAGAATACATTAAATTTAATATATGATCATTTTGTTTCTGTGGTCGATATTAAATTAGTCTATGGTACTCACAATTTGAGAAAGGGTTAAATAATTGTTTTTTTTCTAACCAACGTTAACACAAATAGAAGAGATAAATTTAAAACATTAATTGCCAAGTTTATGAATGAAACCTATTTGGGTTTTAAATAAAATTAGAATATATAAAAAAAGATTTAATGTGATAGTTTAGCATCCATTAAATCACTTTTTAACTCGATCAATAAGAAATTGCTGGCATAATATTAATGTGATTCTTGCCTCTAATCCATTTTAATAAAGTAATATTTTGACAATTGATTATTTGGTAAAAATACTTAATAGCTGTTAAATCATAACGTATATTTTAATATGAAAAATACGAAGAAGAAATACTAGAACTCTAATTCCTTGTTTAAATTGACTATTCAATCTTCAAACAGAGAATTATTTCAAAATAAGAATAAAACAAATATATATTAAATATTCTTTTCGAAGACAAAGATATTTATTTAGGATAAAAAAGCTAAAAGCAAAACTCTTTGAATAAACTGCTTGTACCAAAGTTTAGGACCCCATTTTTCTCCCTTTTCAAATACATACAACAAAAATATGCTTGTTAAATTTCAAACACTGCGCATAGTTTATCAATGTTGGTATGGACGCGTGTTTTATTTTATTGGATAGAGATATTTACAAAATTGGAGCTATAAGTAATTTTAATTAACTATTCAAGTGGGTGTACACAAAGAAATATCTCATACACAGCTTTTTTCAAACAGTATTCAGAAACATTTTTTTTATTTGGATATCTAAATTTGACCATCTATGTTAAGGAATTAATTAAATCTAGATTTTTAAATTAAGCTTACCGCTTGCTGTTATTTTTAGGAAACCACTAATTTTATTGATTTGACCTTGGACGTTAATGAAACAAATATCCGAAACTATTGTTAATGCACTTTAGTAGGGATAGTCCCTCATAAATATCATATTCTGAAAATTTAGAAATGACACCTGGACACGGGAATCGAACCCGGGACCTTCGGCTTAGTACTCCAATGCTCTTATCACTGAACTATCCAGGATTCGTCCCATTATCATGGTCATTCTTCACTCATAGTTTAAGGTAGAGTCTAAGATGGACGTGGAAGTCTTCAGCTTATAAAACCTCCAGCTTATAAATCATGGATAGCTCAGTGGTAAGAGCATTGGTGTACTAAGCCGAAGTTTCCGGGTTCGATTCCCGTGTCCAGGTGTCATTTTTCAATTTTCAGAATTGGACGTTAATGTTTGGCAATTCGGCGAGAGATTTCCAACTCTCTAAAAAGGTGGATTTACTTTAATTTTCAGGCTAATATTCACTGGTACTTCAGGGTATTAATTTAAATGTATACTAGCTTATAGAACTATGCATACATCACCAAATCCTCACCACATATAACTGTAATATACTTGTACATAGCTCCCTCCATTCAAGAAATGCTTAATTCATCATGATAAGATTTGTCATATTTTTATCGTTACTGCTAAGATTTTTCCTTGGATTTAAAGTTGAAATATTTCCTATATTTTCTCATTGTATTTGAAGTTGATACATTTTTTTGTTTTGTGATCAATTAGACAGAAAACAAATGAATACCATAATTAATAATATATTACATTCGTAGAGACTAGCGTGGCTAGCGTTGTTTTAGTAAGTCATTCTCGGAATAGAAATTAACATTTTAAAAAACACGCCCAAGTGTTCGATTGATTGCTTAAGAGGTTCAATTTCAAATCACTTGGTATAAGCTAATAAACAAGACACTTCTTTTTATCATCCGCCATCTTGAAACGGATAACCAGATCGCTAAACCATATGCATATGCCACTCAGACTAGGTTCAAATAATATCCCTGTCAAATTTCGTCAGTGTTTGTCCTCATATTTTGGCAGACGAAATTCAAAACGGTCGAGTTGAAACAGGACTTTTCTCCTTTCGGTCAGTAAATCACTATACAATAGTTTTACATTCTCTAAATTAAAAAATGACACATAGGCACGGGAATTGAACCCGGTACCTTTGGCTTAGTACGCCAATGCTCTAACCACTGAACTCTCCAGGAGTAGTCCCATGAGCAGGGCCATTCTTCACCCACATTTTAAGGCAGAGTCTGTAATAGACGTGTGTAAATTGTCAGTTACATATGTGCTCTTGACTCTGTAAGTTCGATTCCCATGTCCAGGTGTCATTTATTAAATTTAAAAATATTATACTTAGATGATATTATAACCCTAATTAACAAATATAACAGATTCGCTATTTTATCAATCATTTTAAATAGTTTTGTCATAGATAGTCATCTGGCTACAAACCAATCCTTTCTAAGCATATATTCATTATATTTGAATACTCAAATACAGGTGAACACATTTATTGAAGTGTTTAATGTGTACTTTCTGAACCGAGTGATTATAGTCAAACACGACTTACAAATTAACTAAAATCTTGAAAAACATACAGTCCTTCAACATATATTTATCACTGTGTAAGGGTAAGATTCAATGTAACCAATTTTTGGCTATATCAGATATCGAGCCTGACACCCCTAGCTTAGTAGATAGATGCACTACTAACTGGGCTTAGGTTCCGGACTATAAAATCGTTAAAACAAAGCTATCCATAGGCAATAGTCCCATTTTTAAATAGTTTTATCTCATCATTTGTTCCTGTGTGTGTATAAAAAATATATACACAGTTTACCAAGCAGTCTGAGACGTTAGACACACACATATATTTGATTGAGGACGTATGCAATGAGGATGGGTTTTTTAATATGCCCTCAATCCTATGGTTTTCCCATGCTCTCTCCAGCTTAAAATGGGTTTATATTCTATAAAATACCTGCCTCATCCTTGTCTCTTAAATCAACACCTTACTGCTCAATTGCGTATTTATATATCGATTTTCTTACACATAACCTACTCAAAGGTTTTTTTTTCCTACCAAAGTTCTTCTATATAGCGCGGTTCTGGTAGGGAAAAAGGGCTTTCAAAGAACTTCTTAAGAAAACCCTGATAGTTTAAAAGCAAGGGCGTAGAAAGGTAATATTTATAGGTGGGAGGAGTTGGTAAAAAAAAGTTACTATACTTTTAACCAATAAAAGTGTTTATACGTATATATGTGCCCCCCTATAGAAGGGGGATGATCAATTTACACAAGGGGTGTTCGTATACCCCTTCTGTTTTCCATTCTTTCTACACTCTTGCTTAAATATGCTGTAACTTAAAATAAATTTCCAAAATTTCCTTTAAATAGTTGTGGCTATCACTTTTGAAAGTCACACACAGTAATAATTACAAGAAAAAATAATTTATTTGGTACATTATAGTATAATTATACTCTTCAGTTCAATATAAACGAAAGTAAGCCTATATTTTCAAATCAATTAATTTTGTCTTTTGCAGTATCAAATAATCAAATTTATTTTCCACGAAATTAAATTGCATGGAATGAAATATTTTACGGCGGGAATTACTTTTTAGATATTTCTAGGAATTACTTTTCCTCTTCTTATTTTCTTTACAGGGGTGTGTTCATTTTTTTTTAAAGATACATTTTTCTTCTTTAGGAGATTTACTTATATGACGAGAAAATACAAAGTGATGTCGATATTGCTTTTCCCGGCTCTATTTTTCACTTTCGTGGGAGACGAATTTACAACCTAATGAGATCGAGATTCTAATGTACGTATTCACGTTTAAACATTTTAAAATGTAGGGATTTGCACACGTCACTCACTGAGTGTTTTGTGGGCACATTAATCGAATGTAATTAATCATTTATGCGTATGAAACCATTTATTATGTGCTAAGAAGACAAGCGAATAAATATAAAATATATATTAAAATGACAAAGGTTAAAAAGAAAATGTATCTTCATTTAGCTACCAAGAACTTTTGCCTAAGGTTATACTGCGATTTTCATGGGATGAATCTTTTAGAAAATACAACCATTTATTTTTGAGGTAATCTTGATAATATTAATTATATTATTAACATAATTTAATAGGTATTGATTTTTTCTTAGAAAGATAATAAAGTAAATTTAGTAGCTGTCTAAAAAATATCTTTCTATCAGAACCAGACTATAGTTTTTTGTCTATTATTACAGTAGCCCCGTGGCTTCTTTGGTGCTGACTGACAGCTCACAGCTGACTTTTGACAGTCGACATTTAGATATATACCTAAATTTTGACCGTCAAAAGTGACAGCTGCTAAACATATGTATTTGCGGAGCATATGGTTCAGTGTAGGGATACATAATTTGGTCTGGTAACTTTTCAAAGCTGTCAGTCAGCACCAAAGAAGCCACGGGGCTACTGTACTATTTTTGTTAACGTTCCAACGTACTTAATGTATATTCACAACCATTGAGTTTATAATCACGACGTCTTATTAGTCATTCAAACTAAACGCATATATACTAATTACTCTAATGACTTAGATATGGGGAAGGTTAAGTTTAAAGTAAGTAAACCGCATTTGCGTGGAAAACTATTTTGGAAAAATCACCCTCAGGATTTGAGCCGTGATCTTCTTGTCATCAGCAGTCTAGTCCAACACGCCTTTGACCATTTAGCCACCAAAGTAGCTGATAATGTTTTGTATGTGTATTATAAATAAGTACAGTCAACACTCATTATTCATTGTGGAAACAATTGGTCAAGCAGTCTGGGGAACCAGACTCATCTTACCTTTGTCGCCGTTGAAGGAAAGGTTGGGGTTTCGAATCCCTACAAGATGCAATAGGGATGGTTTTTTATATGCGATATATTATTGTAATCTTCACTTTCTATTTCCATGTTTGTTCTAGTGAACTTTTAGATGATCTTCTTTATACCTATTACTTATATATTAAGCCGTTTACAACTATATAACAAACATTTTAATTATTTAAAAAATTTATAAATATTTAAATAAAAATAGCCAGATAATTTGGTGTATAAATTAATCAATTGAAGAATCAAAGTTTTAAAAATATATATTATTAATACTACTCGTTCGGGTTATACGCACTTACGCTAATGTGTAATGGTAGGGTGATTGTGAGATGAAATGGAGGACCTACAGTTATAACGTGGAATCCAAACAACGGTGGAGGCTTAGCATTCCCCACATTCACAAGTTGTGATTAATACACGTCTTGTCAGGGGGGAAGGAAGGAGTTTGGAAATCAGATAAATCTGTGCCGGGAGGGAGGATTGAACCCCAGACCTCCAGCACAGAAGTCCGACACCTTACACCTAGAACACCAGGTCACCTTCTTTAAAAATATATAATCTTGACTAGTGAACTATATATATATATATATATATAAGACTAGCTATATTAATAAAATAAGTTTGTATATCTGTCTGTCATGAGCATTGCGTGATATCCATCTCAAACTGTAGTCTTAATTTATTTTATTAATTTTTTAACACCGCATCTTACTAGCCGTTCGGGTTATTCGCCTATGTACTAATTATACCAATGGTTTTAGGGATTGGAAGGATTTAATTGTGTGGAAGTGCATCTGCATTTGCGTGGAGGGTGGAAAACCATCTTCAGTACACCCGACCGGGATCAAACCCCGATCTCTCCATCTCAGGCAATCTAGTCAAATACGATAATAGCACGTTAAGACCACGTGGCTATGGAAGCTTGTAATTTTAAAATTAGTAGTCTCTTGTTAACAAACATGTGCACCTCAAAGGCGGGATTTAAAAAAATTTGATTTTTAAAATTAATTGAAAACTGGTCGGAATAAATAGAACGAAGAGTTTTGTTGTGTCTGAAACAAATAAAAGCGTTTTCAGTATCGGTAACAAACTACTCTACTCCAGTGCTTATTTTATAATAGCTTTACTCTTATTAAATATCTAAATCAAAACCCTCGCTTGATGATTAATAGCTCCTCTATTTTGAGCCATCTTATAGTATCAAATGGAAAAATTAACGTGTGGTCAAGTAGGAGTATTTTTCCCGTTAAGGCGATATGAAAGGGGACTCGAGAAAAGGTCAGTGTTTTCTACCATTTTTATGGCAAAACTTTTTTTGACCAAAATAAATAAAATATTTTTCCAGTAGAAAGATAAAGTTTAATATTCTTCACATGGTAATATCAACAGTTGAATATCTGTCATGAACAAAGCGGCATTAGATGAAAATACTTTTTAAATGAAGAAAAAAGTTGTCATTAATTTCCAGGATACCCTTGAGAGATATTCAACAACTGTTGATATCACCGTGTGAAGAATACTATATCATATGTTGGTACTGTTGAAATTATTTATTTATTTTGGGCGAAAAATGTTTGGTAATAAAAACTGCTAAAACGGTGGCTGTTTCACAAGTTCCCTTCCATCCCACCTTGATACACAGATATTTTTATCTCGTATAGCAAGATTCGCCCCTGAAAGAGAAGGTCTACTTGTTCCGCTCTACCTGACCGCGAGGCGCATTGCGTATATATCAAAAATCACGGCGCTCCCTATCTAGGGACTTGTCCTGATTGATTTACACGAGGTTCCATATATAATGTAGGAGCGGGGAGGAGCAATATTGTCTATTCAACATTTTTTAGCGGTCCCACAGTTGTTGTAATTATTTATTTTTGGGTAATCAGTGTCGTGGAGTGTGTTCATGGTAAGTAGAGTTAGTTTAAACTGTACCTGTGATACTTTCTCGTCCCGCAATAGAACACTCATGGGCCAGGTATTAACGCGAATACATTCCATAGTGAGGTATGTATGTCAGAGCCAATGTATGGTTGGTTAAATGGAGACCAAGTTGGTGGAAACATATCACAGGTACAGCCTTAACATTCTCTGCTTACCGTGAAAACACTTCACGACACAGTAATCACTTAAGTTTGTAAGGGGTTCAGATATTCTAAAAGTGAAAAGTAAAATCTGTAGCATAATCACTTAATTCAAATAGCATCTACAAATTGTAATCTGCACCAAAAGCTAAAATAATATAAAGGAATCCGAAGAAGATAATTAAAATGGATATATTCTGCCATAATATCATTTTTATTCTACTCACATTACATGGATGCTCCCGGATTCGATTACCATGCTTTCACCAACTGTTCTGCAAGTATGGCGGAGTAGAAGACGGGACAGTTTCAACGGACGTCTAACCCCTTGAACTCAACATTGACGACGCACAGATAGTATTTTCATTTGCCCCTTGTTGGCACCTCATTAGTCCAAGTATTATTTGAATTATTATTATTATTATTATTATTATTAGTACCACGTCTTACTACCCGTTCGGGTAATACGCAATTACGCTAATGTGTAATGGTAGGGTGATTGTGAGATGAAATGGAGGACCTACAGTTTAACGTGGAATCCGAACCACGGTGGAGGCCTGGCATTCCCCACATTCACAATATGTATTGTCAGAGGTGAACGAAGGGTTTGGTAATCAGATAAATCTTTGCCGGGACCGAGGATTGAACCCCGGCCGCCAGCACAGAAGTCTGACATCTTACCCCTAGACCGCCAGGTCACCGTCCAAGTATTGAAAGTTAGTGTGTACTAGATTAGATGTATACCCCAGGGAGTACTAATGAGTGCTCTGGCAGCACCCACTGGGAATAGCTCGGCCATAGTACAATTTGTATGGACACCTGTTTATTAGTCATCGACTAGTGTAACTGACTGGATGTCGTTCCTTTGTCTAGTCACGCTAGGTAGTTTGGCCGACATGTGACTTGGTAACTCTAAAACTATAGGATTAGCCGTTTTAGCTATATATGTTGCTAACTCTCCGTGTTCTATTTTTAGACCTCTCTGGTGGAAGTCTGGCGCTAGCCCGGCTGTCTTGCAATTCAATAAATACCCACTATCAACTTAACTTCCATTTGACTGTTGCCGTGTCACCATGGACACGTTCTTTTCCCGTGCTACGGGTAGTTCCTGTGTTTTTGGAGTCGTTAAGCCCTATTATTAGATTTTGTAACCTCGTATCACCTTTTTATGTTATTTGAATAAGAAATCTATTTTTGTTACCTATTCATTTCTTTTACACTTATGAAATACGTTACCTTACCTAACTATGATATATGGTGTGGTAGAAATCTGATTCACTTTAGACTTTGACGACCAAAATATCTCTTAACTTTTTTTAGGAACAATTCTAAGGAAAAAGAAAACTTAGATATCAATGAAATATTTTTAAAATATCTCACTAAATATGACATATTTCAACATATAAACATTTTCAGAACAGTTACTAAAGGGTATTTCAGCACATAAGTCTACTATACCCGCTTTGGTGGCCACATGGTCTAACGCACTACTCTCGTGGGCTCTCATGGCCTCTCGATCCCAGTAGGGTGAACCGAGGGAGGTTTTCATAAATGGTTTTATACGCTCCCTCCATGCAAATACGGGTGCACTTTGTCTAAATCTAACCCTCCCAATCACTAATACATTATTGTAATAATTATTAGTACATTGGCGTAGTAAGACAGTGCCAAAAATAAAAATTTTAGGGATGAGGAAGGAAGCAATTTAGAGATAATACTCCAATTTGCGTGGGAGGAGAATAGAAAACCATTTAGGTAAAACCACCCTCATTACTCTCAACCTGGATTCGAGCCCCACTCTCACCGTCATCACAAGTCCAGTCTATAGAGAGATTGAAGTCTTAGACCATGCGTCCACCGGATTGGATTTTTATGTATTTATAAGTAAATATTTGAGTTTCACCAACGTCATGTCAGACAGAAGGTTTTTTTTATTTACATGTCATGTAATTTTTGAAATCATTCGTCAACGCTGGTTAAATTACACTGCAATGTTCATGAGACGACAGCTAAAAAAAGTTAATAGATCTACTTTAACGTATTCATACATCAAGTCATTTGATTTGCAGGTGTCACCCAATGAAATATATTAATAATAATTATAAAATAATACTACTTATAAAGTAAAATGTTGTCAATAATAACTAAAAAAAAATTTTGTATCTTCAGTCTAGACACCTTGGAGAGAGAAGTATTGTGATCAGAAAAAATAAATTTCTAGAATTTGATAAATATTGACGTTTCATAATTCCCTTAAACTAAAAATTCTCCTCGTGATGCCATGTGTCTGTATCTCGGCTTAGATCCTAAAACATTTTTACCTATTGGGCTGAAACTTGGTATCAAGGGTTTTTATAAGGTTCCCTGAAGTATTTTAGGAATTAGATATCTGAATGGCAAAAATAGATTTTCTTCAAATCCGTTAACGATTATGAAAAAAAATGTATGTAGGCACTGTGTAATATTACGAACTATTGTCTTCCCATGAAAATGACTTTAAGGTTACTTAACATGTACAGACGTTTTTTATTTAGCCTAGATCATTTCTCCGCAAACTATTTGAGAGACGAAGTAAGTTATCATGGTAAAGTTGTAGTAAAAATAAAATTTAATTGTTTTTTATTCTAAATATATCTTTAAATAAATGGTACGGAACTACGCACGGAATTTCTCGTTCTATTGTTTGAAAATGAAGATATTTACCCAAAGCTCGTAATATATGTGAAACCAAATAATATACACTAGCAAACTCAAGAATAAATTGCGCTATATTTATGTAAAACTTTTTTTTAGTCCCAGTTTTAAATTTTATAATTTTATTTTTAAAGAATTAATGTCCTCATTTGTATGTTTGGACCAATAAAAAAGATCGAGGTTGAATCCACAAGGGTCAGCACTTCGTATAAAAATTTCAACTTCCGGTTAAAATTGTTGACATTTTATTAGGTGTTGCACATCTTCAAGCCATCGCATTGCTATTAAATTCCTCAAAAATATATATTTACGTATAGCTTGAAAGCTATTGGTTTTATAAAAAATATGCTTCTTATAAAATATTTGTATTATAAAAATACCTACATATTTGTAACGACAAGTAATTTCATATCTCAAATAGTTTAGTAATTTCATATCTCAAATAGTTTAGAAGATATTATAAAAAAAAAATACGCGTCAGACCAGAGCCCTTAAAGTCATTTTGCCGAAATAATGAGAGAAGCCATTTTGTTTGGAATGTTTAGAAATGAAATTTAATCAAAATCGTTGAGCCGATTTTGAGAAAATGACTTTTTTTATTTTGCCCTTCAGTAAACTACCCTTAATTTTAGGGTTAGATATCCAATTTCAAAACCACCTCGGGACAACCCTATGAAAACCCTAGATACCAAGCATTAGCCCGATCGGTAAAATAGCTTAGGCTCTAGTTGGAGGTACAGACAGACGGAAAGTCAAAAACCACTTTTTTGTATTCGGGGGGGTCATGAAACGTCAAGATTCATCAAAATCTTGAGTTTGATTTTTTTGACGATCACAATACTTTTTCTACCTGTAAGATAGAGAAAAAGTAAAAACCAATATTTGCTGAGCTAAAAACCAATACAAATATATTTTAAGGAGCACTATGGCAATAATTGATATTGATTTTTATGTTCTTAGGTGAACAGAGATGTCGATAACTTTTTTTTAATGTTTCTGTAACATTGAATATTATTTAATTTATACTTTTTGTGGGAGTGTTTCTGCAACTCAGTATAATATTTATTTTAACAAATTTTACTGTGGTTTTTTTTTAGTATATGTGTCTATTTTAAGATTAAAGAGAGAAGGATGTGGGGTAACATTTATTTTTCGCTGTTCTTCCTATGGTAATTGGACTATACGTTTAATTAGTTTCTATTCGCTATTAAAACGTTATTCCTGAGGCTTCACAAAATCAATTGAGCGAACAAGCTGGACTGGCCATGTTAACAGGTGGCTCGTCACTTATGTTAGCGCCGCCTGCTATGTATTTACGATGTGTCCCACCACGCCGGTCGATCGATACCCGCGTGTTCCATACACATATGTGGGTGGAGGGGGTGAGGTTGAAAGAGGGGGGAATCTGCCCCCTCCTCCTTCACACAGAGGGGAATATAGTTTCCACAGGATCAACACTAATAAATACACCACGATAGTGTACTATACTTTTTTTTTGTTTTAATAATGACACCGCCTTTGTGGTAAGAGTTTTTGGCTACAGATCCAGAGGTATAGGGTTCGATCCCCGGTGCTTCTATAACTTTTCTCTGAATTATTGGCTTTGGAACGGGGTCAACGCAAACTTTAAAGGATAAATGAGGAGATAATTGAATGAATAGGTAGCAGCTCTGCTAGAAAACTGAAATTAATGGCCGGAGGGTTTGTTTTACTGTCAAATTGACACCCTCTATCCGCAAATGTAGTCACTTCATCACGGTCTCACACCATGGAGTTTTTTCAAAAAGATGATAGTTTAAGGTGAGCTACGACCATCTTAGTTATACTTACTGATAGAAAGGGCCTTTTTATAAAATACAAAGTTTTCTTGTGATAAGTCTAGATAACATATTACTAGCGTTATTTTATAGGTATTAATAATATATATCAATAATGACATGACATACGACTTTTAAGGGCCATTCATAAACCAAAGCTGCTAAGAGGGGTTAAGTGGGGGAGCTCTAATGTCTGCATGAGGGGAGGGGAGGTATTTCACAGTGTTAAGTAACACAGCTCTTATACCTAAGATTATAATGTTGAAAAAAATAATATTATTCCTGTTTTCACAGCTATAAAATACACTTAAATATAAATTTCTATTTTAAGTTGTATTAAAAATATGAGGCCCTCCTTTAGTGTCACAAAAGCTGTGAGAAATTAAGTAAAACCGGTTGGATGGGGGAGGGGTCATGTGTAAATATGTGTGTATATATTAAATCTTTCTGTTGTGGGACTATCAAATTATTATTGTATCTATTAGAGGTAGGCTAAATCTATATTTCTTTTTCATCGAGCCTAGTCTCATAGCTCCGCAAATATTATTAAAAAGTAGTTGAAAATGAGCCAATGTCATATTTTCACGCATTTGTTTATTTTAATAAAACTACTATAATTTTTTTTAATAGTAAAAGAGCCCTGTTGGAATATTTCTGCTTTATTTTGGCGTGAACCATATTTTGAACTAACACATCGTATAATTAAATATTGCGTTATAGCTGAACGTCTGGGCAGCAATTTCTCATTTTCAGAAGATGCCCCCTTAAGAGCGTTCTTCATAGTAAGCTCAACCCAGCTCTCATCTGTGTGTGTGTGTGTGAGAGAGAGAGAGAGAGAGAGGTGGAGAGAGAGAGGTGGAGAGAGAGGGGTGTGAAGGAGTAAAAGGGAAAAGAAAAGACCTAAGATATGGCAGAAATGTGTACAATGCATTCGTATTTGAAAGATTACTCAAAATTTTCCACGGTGATGATGGGGGGGGGAGGGGGGGAGGGATGGGGACACAAAGAGACAAAGTCTCTTGTTTATAGCTACATCATGTCTCTATTATGACATAATGTATATTTGTTTATTATTATTATTATTATTATTATTAACACCGCGTCTTACTACCCGTTCGGGTTGTACGCACTTACGCTAATGTGTAATGGTAGGGTGATTGTGAGATGAAATGAAGGACCTACAGTTTAACGTGGAATCCGAACCACGGGGGAGGCCTGGCATTCTATATTTGTTCACAATGCTTAGCTGCGAAGCCATTATAAAAAATCCAAAAACGTTCTTTTCAATGTAGTTTTTTTTTCAAAATATCATTTAATATTTCAACAATATTCAGTATTAGGAAAGTCTATCGGCTCTTTATCTCCAATAATGTTTAATCAAACATGATCCACGTGCAATAGTTTTCATGTAAATTGATTATTTCTAGTTGACTGTGTTACGGAGTCGATTGGCATACGATGCACGCTCTTAAGAGCCTAAGCAAGCATTATATAATTAATACTCTTTCTTTTCCATATTCGCCTTCCCACTTCCCTCCCTTATGGCCAAAGTCCGGAGTGAGCATTGTACCCACACTTTGCGACAAACATACAGATAGGTCTGAATTGAGAAAAAGACTCAAGCTGGGAGGTTGTATCTGTAACGTAGTCGATCTTTTGAGTCTTTTAAACTCACAAATAACTCATATAATTTCAAATAATATTTGAGTGTGAACAAAATAACCTATATCGGTCATAATCGATAGTGTTTTATAAACAATTTACTTCTGTGCTGGCGTCAGGGGTTCAATCCTCGGTCCCGGCATAGATTTATCTGATTACCAAACCCTTCCTTCACCTCTGACAAGACATCTTGTGAATGTGGGGAATGCCAGGCCTCCACCGTGGTTTGGATTCCACGTTAAACTGTAGGTCCTCCATTTCATCTCACAATCACCTTACCATTACACATTGGCCTAAGTGAGTATAACCCGAACGGGTAGTAAGACGTGGTGCTAATAATAATATAAACAATTTAAAATAGTCCAATATGAAAATGTACATTTTATTAATATTGAGGATTATTTTCTATAAAATTTGGGACATAGTATTTGAGGAAATACTGAATTTAAGGTACCTTAAATTCGATATATCTATAAAATTTAAAGTAGATTAAATTGTATATGCATAGATAGATATATACATAGAGAGAGAGATCAAAACTAAAAAGTAGAGTGTAAAAAGGATGGGTGATTGCGGAGCATTTGGTGGATGACTCTGTTCCCTTCGATCAGGCCCCAAAATGATTATGGACCCCTGTCTTAGATCATTAGTTTTTCTGTCCACCAAAGCGGATCATATTTTATCTTGACCTATTTAGATAAATATTAATTTAATTCTCGGGTTTTTTTCTGCCTTTACGGGTTCTTAAGAAAACATGTTATTAAAAAGTGTATTTTTCTCTTATATTAATTTATTTTTTCTCTTTTTTCTTCAAGAGAGTAGCATGTGGAATCAAGGGTTGTGGGAGTCTGCGATGAAGGAAAGTTCGTGTGATCATCTTCCGCACAACTTCCGCCACCTCGTGTCTCCTCTTATCCGAGATGACGTGAGGGAGAAGGTGGGGAGAGTGGAGGTAGTCCCTTGGGCAATACCTCCTGTAGAGTCCTCCAAACTTTAGCCCTCCACCACGAGCGAGTGTGGATTCTTTTTACACCAAAAGGCCAGTTCCCTTTCTGACCCTAATACCAGTCTTCACCCCATTCTTCTCCTTTCTATCAACTTAAGCCTATTTTTTATTATCTTTTTTATGTATTTTCCTTTACTTCTGTGAATCTTTCTCCCATCTTCTCCAATTTCCACTATTTTCTTCTGTCCCCCTCCTCTTTCTGTGTTTATATCTATATATCTATCTATACATATACATCTTCTCTAACCTCCTCTTTCTTTCTCTTGCATCCATATCGATAAGTTATTTTCTTTATTTTTTACCATGCGTCTCTTCAATCGTCTACTTATATCACATTATTTTCCTCCACGTTTTTCCTCTCCGTGTCTCTTTATTAACTGTCTTATCTCATATTTGTTCCTCAAACTTTCTTTCAAACATCTTCGTTCTTAACAATTCCTTTTTGTTTCCTTCTTTCCCGTTTCTATTTACATAAGTCGATCTAAACACATTACGACACCTTCTATTGTTATTTATTCTCTTTAAGACTCTTTGTCATGTTTATTATTTATCTCTCTTTTTTTATTTTACTATAACCTTTCCTTTATCATCCCATATATCTTTTCTATGTATTTTCTTTTTTTTTCAGATGTTTGCTTCTTTACAATTCCACTCTGCTCTTTGAAATGTAGTTCCTTCTTTTATATATATTATAACTTATTCAAACTATGTACCGATTATAAAAAATAGGAATAGCTAGTTTTTGCGTCAAACTAGATAGCGAAATAAAAGTTATCAACAGATGAAACCCTTTACCGCACAGAATCAAGCATTCGTATCTTTACTATGGAGCCAAATCTGCAGCCTGAAGATTAAAAATCTGCTCATTTTTTTTGGGAAGAAATTCAAGTTGCTTAAAGTCCAATTTTCACAGGAAGGGCCTTTTATATAAATCAAGGATAGTTTTTTTGCTGTCGAAGTTTTTAATATGATTCTACACTATTAGTTCCTAAGATTTAAAAAATTTACACCTGACACGAGAAATTATTGATATATCGAGCCATCAGATAACGCAACCACCTGAGACTTGATAGGATTTTATGCGACCAATAGTAAGATGACACTATGTAGCGGACGATTTCCATACATCCCTCACATACTCTGCCTTAAAGTATGAGAGAATAATGACCCTGGGAACGGGACGACTACTGAATATAATAATAATGGTAATAGCCTTGGCGTACTAACATAAAGGTTCCGGGTTCGATTCCTGCGTCCAGCTGTCATTTTTCAATTTAAAGAATATATTTAGATATGTTTATAACCGTAACTAACAACTATAATAGCTTAAAATAAATAAATAAAGACGTATGATCAATGTGATACAATAGTATATAGCCGGTATAGGAAAATACAATAATTAACTTTAAGTTTACGCCATAAGTTCTATAAAAAATCACAGATCAATGTACAAAATAGTAACCAGGTAACTGATTCTGGTGTGGTTGTAAGATCATTCCAAAGGACTCTTGGAATTTCCTGAGGGAGCATTCGAAATGTATATGCTTTATTGTTTGTTCCAGTGCTCGGCAGCTATTTCTATAGTGTGAATTATCTTCAAGGTATAACTGACATTTATATTACTCAATGAATACACACATATATATATATATATACTTATATATGTATGTATATAATGTGGTGTGTGTTTTTATAGGGCTCCTTCTCCCACTTGCTGATACCCTAGAGAGATGAAATTTGGTGTGGACGCTAAGAAGCAGACCATTTTTATGAGGAAAAAAAATCAGAGATTTGAAAAATTCAATATAGCTTTTGCAAGATGGTGGATGCGACGCATAAATTTAGTTGTGGAGAGCTTAAATTTGGTATGGACGCCATGGATGGCAGCTCATTAAGAAAAATTTGAACCTAGAGGGGGGTGGAGGGGGGAGAGTCCGGCTCACCTGGCAGTGTTGAATACAAATCACGCTACCTCCAGTTTTGAAGAATCTAAAAATTAGATAAAAACTAGTAGTCCCACACGGCGTTGCCCGTGAACCACTGTAGTATAACAATTATATAAGCTTGACAACCCCCCCCCCCCC
>CABFOW010000013.1:619879-641847 GCA_902141385.1 Timema californicum
TATCGACAGGTTTAATTTAAATTTTAAATAATTTTAATCTTTTAAAACTTGGATTTGAAGATCATAGAGTACCTGAAATTAATATTTATAACTGAAGTAGTGCATGTGTAAGGCTAACATCAGAAGATAACAAAAGAATATATATATATATATATATATATTTGTAAGAAGAATAACGCAGGCAATGCAAGGAACCAGAATTCAATATACCCGGTTGGAATTTGAACCCTGATCTCCTTGTTATCCGAAAACCAGACAAGACCATGTTTGTACCTTAAAAAATGTTGATCTTAAGTTTAACTCTGAAAAAAAAAAAATTGCCGAAATGAATATTTTTAAAACCACGTCTTACTACTCGTTCGGGTTATACACTTTTTTACTAATTACGCTAATGACTTTAGTTATTATGAAGGTTATATTTTGGAAAAGTGTACGTGCTTTTGCGTGAAGGGAGAGTGTAAAAACAATTTTGGAAAAAATCTCAATACATTGTTAGAGATTCAAGCCTCAGTCTCCCCGACAGCGGAACTCTAGTTTACTGCGAGATTAGCGCGTTAGGGTACGCGGCCACGGAAATGGAATCCGGAATATGTTCTTTATTCAAAATTGAATATTATCATATGTCCAAGTTGACATTTATTTTATTTTTTTAATTATTTTTTGCCCAGCAGTTGGCAACAAGTGGTACAGCGGAGCTACAAGTGGACTTGTTGAACCGGACTGCTATTGTTCGGGTCTGGTCCAGATGCAATATCCATACACATCGATCGTAACCGTCCCCCCTGCCCCGCCCCCCTCATCAATCCCTACAGCGTCATTATACAAGCGGAGAAATAGGTGGTGGGAAGAGGGTGGAAGGGGTTTTCGTTTAAAATTTAAAAATAAAAAGTTATTCATGAGTATAAATTATTTCTCTCTTCCATTTACTATTTTCCCTTCAACTTTTCACATAATGTATACGAAATTGTACGTCCCTATTTAAGACTGGTAAGATTATTTTGAAAAGAAAAAAAAAATCTTAAAAATTATTCATACTATCAAAATTGATTCTACTCCTCCCTTTTAATTGTGTAAATATGATATTTTATAATAGTATTTCCTTATCAAAAATAAGTTCATGTTTTTCCTAATATAAAATAAAACAGCAATTTATCTGTGAAAAAAAAATATTGATACCAGGGGTCACATGGTTTAAAGTGCTAGGCTCGCCATAGAATGGATTAAGGTGATGAATATATAAAGGATAGAGTTTCAGCACCGGGACGGAGAAAATCCTACAAGTGGTTTATTATGATGAGGTGTTCAACCAAACTCTATGCAAATGCAGTTACAACGTTCTATAAAGTATTCCTTCCTAGGCATGGGCCCTTAACTTAGCTAAAACCTCAAATAATCTTGATATCAAACGCTCATAATTTAAAATAGAAAAGAATTAGGGCTGGGGTAATTAGAACAACTTATCAAATTCCCCCAAGTGAATAAATAATGTCATGCCTATGAATTATTTCAAGACTTATATCGATTTACATTGTATTATTTTCAGTAAAGATGTTTACTTACAGCATCTAATAGTATAGATAAATATAATTTAATTTGATAGCTTATTATGAATTTTCCCAATGTTATTAATAAAAGTGGCAAGTTCTCTAAAAACAAGTTGTAGATTTTTATATTTGCACAACAATCCCAAAAAGTCAGAACTTACGTTAGTATTTACTACAAATCCATTCGGCTTGAGTTCGCCTGAAGTGCGGCGCTTTAATACAGGAAGACATCTACCCAGACTCGAATAGAATGACCTAGTTTCTTAGCCAGACTTAGTAGACCTCAAATGCAGCGCTATATTAAATGCAGAATTACATATCCCTACACTAAAATGGAATGGGCCAGTTTAGCTTAAGTGTACCCGTATTTTCTTGGTGGTAGAATGGGAAACAATTTTAGAAAAACCCCTTTCAATACACCCAACCGAGATTCGAATACCAATATCCCTATCTATTTCGAGAGTGACGCCTTTGATCAATTCACCACCGTAGAGGGTAAAGGGTGATATTAATCCTAACCTCAAGACGCCTACATTACTGTGCATATTATTTTAAAACGGTGTTTCCCAAACTATTTTGATTACAACCCTAAATATAGCTTCAATGGTTTATTATTTTTCACATTAGTTAACTTAATTAACATAAATTAATTAATTAAAATAACAAAACCAATTTAATTTCAAACACTTTTAAATAAGACAAAATGTAACACACAATTTTCAACTAAAATGTAACTTTGCTAGAATTTTCAGTAAGTGGAAAAAAAAAGACTATTTCAGTGGCTGTTTCATTCTTGGTGAGCTTTATTTTGAGTTTTTTTTATTTTGTATGGATAAATATTATCATCTAAATTAACCAACCCCGTGATGTAGTGGTAGGTGCACATGGCTACGAGTCTAGGGTTCCAGAATTCAATTCCCGGCTGGTACCTTGGGTATTTTTCCAGAAAGTGGAGTCAACCCAACAGTCACAAGGGTCTGATTAATTAGGCTTCTGTCAGATTTAAGTGTTTCCACTGACTCCACACCTTCCCACTATCATCCTCATCTCTTCAGGACATGGAAAGAGCCTCCACGGAAAGGATGTACGATTAGTACATTCGTGTGTCCCCTGGGCAACGGTACATTAGTACTGGCTAATATTTCCGCAAACTGGGCTACCACTAATGTAGCCTAGACGCGTATTATTATTATTATTATTATTATTATTATTATTATTATTATTATCAGCTAAAGTGAATCAACCACAGTAGGTAACTTTTTTAACTTACAAATAGAAAATTACCCAATATTTTACCGTGGGAATGGGATTTCATCGTAAAATTATGTATGTGACAAAAACAATTATTTAGTGACAACCGTTATGATAGTTCATTTTGTAGGTGAGCTCTTTGAGTTTGGGTGTTATGTTGGTGTATATAGTAAAACGCAAATCTCTGAGGATCTTGATCGTGACAATAATGGAAAATTCTTGTCCAAAGAGGTAGGCTATATTGGCAAAAGAGCGAAAAGAACCTTTCCAACTTCTCAAGTCAGAATGGGCTTCTCCTTGAGATGGTTCTAAAATTCAGAATACCGGAGTGTTTCAGAAACGTTTTTTTGACAAGGTTACTATTGTAAATATTGCAATAACTCATTATATACCAGTGTTATGAAGTTTTTGTAAGTTGTAATATTTCATAAATTTTTACAAGATTTTTCGAGATTTTCCTGCAACCCCAGAACCATCATTGTGACCCTTATTTGGGTCATGACACTGGGAAGGAACATCTGTTTAAAAGGTTGAATATGTTTTAACTAAATCCGCTGATGATTATAATTGATCAAGTACTCGTTAAAACTTTCATTCTTAACGTCTGCGGTCTTACAAAATAAGCTTGTAGGAAGGAGAAATTATTCAAAATCCCTGAAATCTACACTTCTCCAAACAAAAAAAATGAAGGACAAAGGAATCCTTTTTAAAGTTACTTCAAACTTTTTTCTAAAGACTCGAGATTGTTCTCTCAAAATTTCTAAAGAGGTGAAAAAATAATAAGTTTTCAAGTTTTAAATCTCAAGACTTAGTAAATTGTTAGCCAAGCAATATTTCTTGTTGACTGTAGAATAAGTTGACAGAATTTCCCATCTTATACTTCTTTCTTTGTGACTTTATATATTTTGAAAACAAAGCACACGTGGTTGTTAATGCATCCACTTGAATAAACCAATCCAATTAGCATCGCTAACAGCATTTTATAATTTAAAAATTGTTTTCTTAAGTCCATTTATATTTAAAATCGTACTAGTTTATTCAAAACGTGATATATAAAACATTCTTGAGAAAACTCTCTAAGAATTAAACTGGTGCTTGTATTTTGAGATGTTAGTATGAAATAAGTTTTTAAAAATAATTTTAAATGTTTTTAAGATACTTAGTTTCTTATGAACCAGCCTTTATAAATTGTTTTATAAGCATTGGTATCACTGGAAAGAAAAAAATGGAAATCCTTTTAAAAATGTAACTGTGGATCATGGCCGCTTCTTAGATCACTCGATCTTGATTCGAGGAGAGCCCCGACTTTCAGGAACAAAAACACAAACCACAGCAGTCGGGTTTGCTGGTGCTGAACCAACCATTCTGAAACCTGAACCAACTAACCTTCAGAACCGTACGACCACCGATACATGTCTCACTCATGGAAAACTTGCAGTACCTTGGGCCTTGGCAGATTTGTAAGACAGGTTCGAGTCCTGGTTAAAATTGACTACACAATTTCTCACAAAGTTTATAAAATCTCTCATGTTATTGACATCTATATAATATATAATTTGATATTCTAGTTTCCGCTAATTTAAATTTCGAGAATGGTGGAGCTGATTTTGACAAACGATTACTTGTTTTAAGCTTTAGGAGTCCAGAAATCTGTAAAAGATGGTAGCTACTTTCAGTAGAAAACCCGACTTTTGGAGAGGATTTACAGCTTTGATGTTGTGGGCGTAGTGGTTCACATATATTATTATTTAGCAGCGCGTCTTACTACCCGTTCGGGTTATACACTTATTTACTAATTACGCAAATGGGTTAGGAATTGGAAAGTTGCATTTAGAGTAAGTGAACCCGCATTTGCATGGAGGGAGAGAGGGAGAAAATATTTAGAAAAAATCACCCGAGTTCACCCGACCGAGGTTCAAACCTCACTCTCCCCATCCTTGGCAGTCAAGCTCCACAAAAAACTAGCGCTTTAGCTAACTACGCCACCGAGGCAGGTATGGCTCACCTGTAAATCATTCTTTGTTAAAGTCATCATTGAAACTTAAGTCATTATAATTTAAAGAGAATAGAAAGTAATGCCAGATGGAGAAAGACATCTGATTGGCTAAGCGTGTGACGTCACTCGGTAAACAAGCCAGCTCATTTCATAAACAAAGCTATATGGAAGATAAATTAAGTTGTTACCTTTTGTAAATTGTATTAATAAAAAACTTTAAAATCCACACCAATATCCAACTAACGTCATTACTATACTTCTTTAATATATATACTAAAACAAATATAGGCCTATACTAATATATATATGTGTGTGTGTGTGGCTGATTTAGTATTAAAATATAACTGATGTGTACTGGGGGACGTAAACTATTACATAATCAAATTCCTCCAAATGGCGCTACCTTTCTATGAATTTGTATCGATTACAAATAATAATAATATTAATACTAACTCATTTCTTATTTCAATGGTATGTTACAAATAGAATAATCATGGTAACAACTTGTACACACCAAGAAAACCAATGATGGTAGGATACAAATTAATACTTTTTCTTCTTCTTTATTCTTATATGTTTTGCCTCTGGTCATAAAATGGTCTTTATAATATCCATCCCTAACAGATATATTACCAATATAATTTTATTGGCCAGACTGATAAAACATTTAGTTGTGGTTGGAATGGTGATAACGTTAATTCACATTTAACCCTACAAAATTTACCAATATTTGCATTTAAAATGTTAATTAGTCAATTTCGTGAAAAGATTTAATTTGTTTTGTCCATGTATTATAAATTCAAAAATGATTCAATGAATGTATATACAACCATATATTTACAATTTAATAGGCCCATTTAGGGTAGCTAAGAACAATACTATAACAAAACGTTAATATAATTTGCAGTATTCGCTATACAATCACCTTAGTCTATTAAATATTAAAATTACAAACACGCCATGTGGTATTCATTTAATAAAATAATCGTCCTTTTGAGTAAATTAGTCTTAGATGATTTTGTGGCCTTGCGAATGTTTTATGGGGATTCCAAACCAAAAGCGCCACGAGTGTTTTGTAAAATGACATAATATATCATGCAATAAAAATAATGAGGTAGACGCGGTGCGAATAATAATAATTTTATTCCAGATAATTTCAAATCAGGGTGAAATATTCTGCATTAAAAAAAATTAGTTATGACGTTGTGAAAAGAATTTACCCTTTTTTTACAATAATAATAATAATAATAATAATATAATATACACCTTTCAATAATTTGAATAGAATATGCAAGAATCACAACATTAAATTTATTTTGATCAACATAGCTAGCTTACCCTTTTCATTTATTACCATTCTGGCCAGGAACCTTGGTTACGCTCTTAGATTTTATCAACCTTACTATTTATTGTCCCAGCTTGTACATATAATTAAAGTAGTTGTAAAATGTTGACAACACTTTTTAGTAATAAGTATTAAAATATAGTAAAAATACTAAATATATAACCACAATAATTAATGATACAGTCTCAAGCTATTTTATTAATTGTAAATAAATTTATTACGTAGTAATTGTAATAAACAATAATAATCATTATTACCATCATCTAGTGTAAAGGTTAATGGTGGAATGTAGAGAACGCGAATTAAAGGCAGTATATTTGGAGTTTTTACAGATAAACTTATTTTTTTGTCAAAATAAATCAAATATAGTTCCAGTAGAAACCTCAAAAGCAAGTTTCCACATATTGTAATATCAACAGTAATGTTTAATATGTCATGAGCATGACAGCATTAGAGGGGAAACTTTTTTAAATGAAGAGAAAAAGTTGTCATTAAATCCCAGGATACTCTTGGCAGGTATTCAACAACTACTGTTGATATCAGCACGCGAAGAAAATTATACTATGTTCAGTGGCGACTCGTAGCTAAAATTAGTGGGGGTGCTGCTAACACGGGAAGCAAACCCGTGCATTTTTTTTACTTCACAGCCGCAAAGCCAACTTTTCCGTTGGTACCATTCAGAATTAAAGATACGAATATATTTCTTGTTGTTGCTTTTACCTGACTGGGATATTAGAATATCAGGTGTTAAACGACTTCTTTTCTTAACTATAACTATCTCATGGAGACATAGTTGTGAAAACTTAAGCTGTTGAAGTTCATTTACAGTCACAGTCACAGAACTTATTTCTTGAGGATGCAAAGCCATGGTTAAAGTTTTCTGTTAAATAAAAGAACCTAACAAAAATGAATCAAATAAAATAGCTGGAATCAGAATAATACTCTAATTCTATACTGATTTACACTTTATCACATTCAAGAATATGGTACACGGTTTTTAAGCACAACACACGCCGAGTAAAAAAACTTACTTCCCCCATCACGCCAGAGCCGGCACTGCGAGAGCAACAGTGCTCTCTCTACCTGGCAGTTCCACCTTCCCCCTCACCCCCTTCTATGTGCGCATTCTCACAACAGTCTAACACCACGTCGCTGGCACTGAGAGGCGCACAGTTTCATACGAAGATTTTTTGTATATTTTTTATAAACTGGGGGGTGGCTACTGAAGTACTGCCATTAAGCTTAAGGAATATATATTGTACTACAAAGGTAAAGAAAGAATTAAAGAAAAAAATGACTCATTATATTAAATGTTATCGATAATATCAAGTGGATATAGGCGGTGCTGCAGTTCCACAGTGCCTATACACGAGCCGCCACTGACTATGTTTCTACTGGAGAAATATTTTATTTATTTTGACTAAAAAACATGTTTTGCTATAAGACTTACAGAAAAACTACCCTCAAACCATGTTCCTTCTATCCCCACCTTAACCTTTGGCAAAATCATTCTTGTCTGGGTTAGCTTCAGGAAATTAACTTAAACATTTGTCAATGTCAAATGGTATAAAAAAAAAATTGCATTTATCTTAATCTGAATATATACAGGCATACCTAATATGATTAACATAGAGGTTTGCACTTCTAGCCTCTTTTGTAATGTAAAAATCTAAACTACAACGGATATTAAATTGGACTTCCTTTACATACTTTTTTTTTGCCCCAGTATTATCGGATTTTTCTCTCAACCTTCTATCTTTTGTTTTCAGGTAGAGTACGTTTATTGTTTGGAAGACAATAGGAAGAGAAGTAGAGAAGAATACTGACGTTGATATAAGATCTGTTCATTGTAAGTTTGCTTGGTAACTGGGAACAGTGTTTTTTATCTACAGAGATACCCTGATGGTGAACCGAGGAAGCTTGCCTTATCGCTATTAAATAGCTTAGATCTCTCTAGTTGTTTGTCTTTGATATTGTTATATCTAGTTAATTTTTCTAATGTACATGCTTCACGTCTTACTACCCGCACAGAATATCCGTTTTATACAGCCTCCTTTTTATTTGCTTATGTAAATAAGATATTATAATCGTAAAAATGTTTGCTTTCGTAAATATAATGTATCTTAAAGTTGAACTTTAAAATGTATCTGTTATTCAGTGTTCCGGTGTATTTTGGTCTTTCTAACTGTTTATAAATGGGGCAATGGATTAAACCAATTGAATGATTTAGTTAAACCTTGAAATTTAGATTATTTTCTTAAATTTATTAAATATATTTATAACTTGCACTTTCTAAACCTATTGATTATATCAACACACGACTTACAAACTAACTTACGTCTATAAAATTGGTGACCTGGCGGTCTATGGGTAAGGTTTTAGACTTCTGTGTTGGGGTCCCGGGTTCAATCCTCGGTCCTGGCACAGATTTAATTGATTGCCAAACCCTTCCTTCACTTCTTACAAGATGTGTATTAATCACAACTTGTGAATTTGGGGAATTCCAGGCCTCCACCGTGGTTCGGATTCCACGTTAAACTGTAGGTCCTCCATTTCATCTCACAATCACCCTACCATTAAACATTAGCGTAAGTGCGTATAACCCGAACGGGTAGTAAGACGTAGTGATAATAATAATAATAACAACACACATTTGTACTAATTACGGTAATATTTTACGGATTAATAAGATTAAATTTAGAGGAAGTGAACCCGGATTGACGTGAAACGAGAAGGAAAAACTATTTGAAAAAAAAAAACCTCAATACATCCGACCGGGATTTGAATCACAGTCCCCTCGTCATAGGCAGTCAAGTCTATTGCAAAAGTGACGCCTTAGACCATTCGACACTATACTATATTAAGATAAAATAAGCTCATTGCTTTAAAATAATCTGGCTTGTTTAGTGAAGAGATTAAAGTTATAATTATTGATAAGGAAGTCCAATTAGTATATTTAAAAAACTCCATTACATCAGCCCGCTAGCCAGCCATATTGATCAAGTGGCCACAGCATGTTGTCGAAGATAATGCCAATATGTACTGATATAGGGTGTCATGTGGTCAGCACAGTGAGCCATACGGACGTTAATTTCTGTTTTCTAGACACAATCCGCTACTTATTTATTCAAGTAATTCCTCAAATTGTCATCACGAGGCCAAGTAGAACCCGTTCCAGACTCATTGCTTCACAGATGAATCTGGAAGCACCGGGGATCGAACCCAGGACTTATGGATTTGTAGCCAGAAACTCCGACCACTATATCAAAGAGGCGGTCAATTAGTGTAAAATGTAAAGTAAAATGTGTAATACTACTCAGTTTAAGATTAATTCTTTAGACAGCGCGGATTAGTGTTAAGGACGAAGAGAGCTACATTTTCTCCCCTACCTCTTTATTCAAATACAAGGAGCGTATAACTTGAATGGGTAGTAAGACCTAGTGAAAAAACAAATGATTAGATCTGTCTCTGATAGTGCATTTAGTGCAAAACTATGTTCCCTATTGATTGTAGCTATTTTTAGATGTTTCACAACAGGAGGTAATGTGTTCATGGCTTTTCCAGGTGTATTTTTCCAAGATTTGGATTTTTATAATAAGGAGGGCAGCATACTCCATAGACCATAGCTATATCTATAACTTAAGACACGTGATCGCCAGATTACAAATTGAAAGAAAAATCCGTTTCTAAACTGTAGCTACTGTAATACCGTGGCTTCTTTGGTGCTGACTGACAGCTCTCAGCTGTCACTTCTGACAGTCAACATTTAGGTATATACATACATTTTGACTGTCAGAAGTGACAGCTGCTAAACACATGTTTTTGCAGGTAATATTGTTTGGCGTAGGGATACATAATTTGGTCTGGTAACTTTTCAAAGTCGTCAGCTGTGAGCTGTCAGTCAGCACCAAAGAAGATATGGGGTTAAAGCCATGGGGCTACTTGTACAATATTTAAGGTGGGAATTGTAGGAAATGTGAGTTAAGGATGGTGTTTTTGCAATTTTTATGACAAAAAAAAATTTGCCCCAAAATATATCAAATAATTCTCTAGTTGAAACATGGAATTTAATTTTCTTCACATGGTGATATCAACAGTTTTTAAATATCTTTCATGGATGTCCTGGAATTTAATGACAACTTTTTATCGTCATTTAAAAAGTTTATCATCTAATGCAGCTATGCTTGTGACATATCAAACCACTGGTGATATCACCATGGGAAGAAAATCAAACTCAAGTTAACTACTGGAAAAATATTGTATTTATTCTCACCAAAAATATTTCGCTATAAAAACTGTAAAAAGATTGGCCTTAATTCGCGTACCCTGCACTGTCATTATAAGTAATTAGCGTGAGAAGTTTCAACTTTGTAACTTATCGGGGAGATGGGAGGGAAACGTTAGACAGACACCACAAGGTTCTTATTGTATATATTATCGTTCATTTACCCCATTTTACTAATAGGATCAATGATCCTACTAATGAACTACTCCACGTTTAACAGTCTGGTTCGCCTTCATAAACAGGCCCAAAAATATTTATTAGATTGTAAAGGGAATGCGTCAGTTCTTTCAAATATTAGCCTTGACATTTTCATTATAGTTTTATTTAGCTACGCGTCTTACTATCCATCAGGGTTATAATTTTTAGCACCGCATCTCACTACCCGCTCGGGTTATACGCCTATGTAGGCCTGCTATTTACACTAATTTGTTAGGGATTATGAAGGTTTATTTTAGAGGAAGTGCACCCACGTATGCGTGGAGTGAGAGTCAAAAACCATTTATGAATAACCACCCTCAGTACACCTGACCTAGTTTCGAACCTCGACCTCCTCATTGGTAGTCTATTCCACTGAGAGAATAGCACTTTAATGTACATGTCCACGGAAGTGGGTAATTTCTATATTAACTATTTAGTTTCAAACGAGTGGATAAAACTGTTCATATATCCCGTTGATTTATATTTGTAAATTTGTCCACATACAGTATTATTTAAGTCGTAATATTTTAGCCTACTTGGAAAATTTAGTGGGGATCCATTTTCTGTGGTTGAGATACGATTGACTCCACAGCTCAAATCTCAAAACTGAGCCAAATTATATGTTTAATTTATTTAATGATGTTCATATTTATTTGGTAAGAAGTAATAAATGATCAAATTAAATCTTCTTTCTTATTATTTTATTTACTTTTTATTTGATCCTTATTCTTCTAAAGATCAAATAAGGATAAAGGAATAAAAGAATAAGAAGGAAGATTCAATTTTATTAAATGTTTGATGCTGAAACTCTCTTTAATTGAATCCATGAAATGTTTTAAACATTACTTGGATATTAAATTATGAAACTTGTCATTGCTAAACCCATTCAAGAGTAATTTTACTGATATTATCTATAATTAGGTTGATGATTCCATAGCTAAATTTGATATATCTTCAAGTTCACCAAATTAATTTCGTTCTTCTTTAAATAAATAATATAATAGGCTCTGAAATACAATATTAATGTTTTGAGTATTCTATCCTACAAAGAATAATATGTTAGCAATTGTTTAATCATTAATAGATGTGAGGTGCTGCTTATTAAAATAAGAAATTATGGAGTGTATAATCAAACATGAAATTTAGAATCCAACTCCAGATGTTTATGTTAATACTTAAATCTAGAATCTAAAAGCAGTTGTCCTGCTCTAACGGCGGGGATGTAGGCCTACTAGCTTCATTCGGTTAAATCGGGGCTTCTTAAACTTTTTCCACTCACTACCCCTTTTCACCCGAATCATTTTTACGCGACTACAGGTGTATAGTTATTTATTATTATTATTATTAGCACCACGTCTTACTACCCATTCGGGTTATACGTACTTACGCTAATGTGTAATGGTAGGGCAATTGTGAGATGAAATGGAGGACCTACAGTTTAACGTGGAATCCGAACCACGGTGGAGGCCTGTCATTCCCCAAATTCACCAGATGTCTTGGAAAAGGTGAAGGAAGGGTTTGCTAATCACGGGACCGTGGATTGAACCCCGGCCGCCAGCACAGAAATCTGAACCTTACCTCTAGATCACCAGGTCACCTTATAGTTATATAAAATAGGTATAGAAATCAAACAATTACTGATAATAAATCATAAAGAAATGTATGCTAAGACAATTCTTTGGTAAACATATTAACTAACCATTTATTAAATATGAAAGCAAAATTTGCATGCTAATGAGAAAGATGTGCTTATTTATTTCTACATTAATAATTAAATCTTGGCTGAATGTTTGATACTGCAAGACGTAGAGCATCTTCTACGTTTTTCAGAGTTGATCGATATTTGAGTTTATAATCATCAATGCTGAGAAAGTCTCATCACCTAAATACGTGGTACGAATAGACAGAAATATATTTGGGCCATTTCAGAAATTGTTGGAAATTCTATCCTAAGCTTAAGCCAAAATGTATCGAACAATTTTTTAGGAAATTCAAGTTTTAAACCTGTACCCCTTTGTTACCCGGCCAATTCTTCTTGAAATTTTAGGGCATATGACTGACGGTTTTTATTTCAACTGAGTATGGTTTATGAACCCAACTTAGATATTTAGAATCAAAATTTTAAAGGAAGTAATACTGAAACTGTATCTCCAGGCACTTCAGATGATCAATTATAACTCTTACAATTAGATCTTTGGGAAGGTTATTTTCAATTATTCTGTAGATGTAAACATTTCTAAATAAACATTCTCCATCATATTCTTCTATATATTAACTGTTTTAGTAAAACTTTCAATTTTATCTTTTAACATAAATATGTTACAATTTGTTGTTTGTTCAGAACAAAGGCTGCAGTGAAGTCACGCGATGCAAAACAGGCGAGTACTGTCAGAAACACCTCGGATTAATTACGCGTTAGATTTTGAATTAATTGTTGGTCGTTGAGCTACAGAAATCTTTTGCTGTCGCCAAATTTTTCGCGACTCTCCACTTTCAATTATACGGCCTCAAATGGGGTCGTGATTTGCAGTTTAAAAAAGCCAGAGTTAAATCAGCACAAACAATTAATATCAAATTAATGTAAATACAATATATGCATTTCTAATAGAAAAAATCCAACTAAAGTAAATAAGTGTAGAATATACATTACGTTCCATCAGAATGTATAAAAAACAATATTAGTTGTGATCTGTATACACAGTTTTACTTTTGTACAAATAATTTTATTCTGGTAATTTTGAAGAAAATCTGGAATATTTTGAATGGGAGCATAATGTTGTCTAAGTATATCAACCTGTACTAGTTTCAATTATGTAGATGACATTTTTTTTTATAACATTTGAGGTTAATTTATATGTTCAAACAAATACTTGTATCTATGTTTTAATAGTAAAATACGAAATTATTTTAAAATTAATATGTTTTTAAGTGTTTTGAAACTCGTTTAATATATATCTATATATATATAAATTATATATTTAAATAAAATGAACACTGATTTACTATAGCCACCTTGCTACGTAAGATTATATTTAATTTTAGTTTGAACTATAAATATATCAAACATCAGTATACCTAATAATTAATATATATAAACTATATAGTGTGTCTATAAATAATAATAATAATAAATATTAATTTTGAAACAGGCTGTTGTTATAACCAAATTTACAGAACTGCCTCATACAACATTCTTGTGACATGGGGGAAAAAATGTTTGTTTAACTCACCCATCTAATTAAATAAACACAATAAAAACAAGTGTGCCTAAAGTTCCACCTCGACTCGCACAAGCACTAACTACCACCCGCCAAGCACTTGGGTACTTGTTTGTTACAGCAGACCAAGGAAGTATGTGTGTTAGTGAGAGAGTTACGAAGAAGACGCCGCCGCGCGCGAACCTAGCGGGAAGATGGCAACTCGCGCACTGGAAGACGGAAGGGACCATTTCACCGGTCAGAGAGGTGCGCGCCGCCCCGATGCTCCACAGGTGCAACGGACCTTTAACACGCATGCGTTGCCATCAACCTCCCTACCATCCCTCTCAACATCCCAGGGACAGAGAGGGTGGACTGGGGTAGGAAATATTATTCCTGCTACCCCCTCCCTTTCATCCAACACCGCGAGAAGATGGCTAGAATATCGGACTCTATTAACGAGTGCCTGGCCATGGATTTGAGGGGATAGGGGCGGGAGAAATCGGTTTAGAAGATTACTTTGAGGGTGGTGTGGGGGGAAGGGGGAATATAGCACGCTTTAGTGACGACATACTGGCCACCAGGGACTTGATAAATATTTTTTATAGCACAGCGTCCTACTACCCGTCCGGTTTATCGGTACACATGCACTAACTACGATAATTTGTTAGGGATGAGTAAGATTGAATTTTGAGGAAGTATGCCCGCATTAGCGTGGATGGAGGGTGGAAAATACCTTACGAGGAAAAAAAAACCTCAGTACAATCGATCGGGATTTGAACCCAAATATCCCCGTCATCGACAGCCTCAGTCTATTACGATAGACTCACTTCGGTGGCCGTGTGGTCTAACGCGCGACTGTCGCAGTACACTAGACTGCCAATGACGGCAAGACCAAGGTTCGAATCTCGGTCGGGTGTACTGAGGGTAGTTTTTTCAAAATAGTTGCCCCACTCTCCCACCACGCAAATGCGGGTTCACTTCTTTTAGATATAATCTCTCTCTAATCCCTAAGACCATTGGCGTAATTAGTACATAAACCTATAACCACGTCAGGTAGTAAGACGCGGTGCATAAAACAAATTATTAAAGTTTATTTCTATGTTCAAAATCGAATGCCAGAACCATTAATTAAAAACTAAACCCTAACTCTGCGTAGACCTCACTTCTTTTTCACTCTCAGACGGGGGTCTGCAGACTAACCGCGAATAGGTTGGTTGTGACCGTTTTAGTGAATAGCAGTCTTCTTTCGTCTTTACAGACCCTTGGCCTGTTCCATTCCAAGAGATCTAAAGACTGTCCTTCCATCTCCGCCTAGATCTTCCAGGTCTTCTCCTCCCTGGAGGTCTTTCTTCGAGCTAGGGTCGTCATAGCCTGATCAGTCCGGACCTGAGGCAAGTCCTTGGTTCTTCGAGCTATCTAATACCTAAGCTAACCTCACCCAGGAACCTTACTCTTTTATCCGAGCTTGGGACCGGCAGTGGCGCTAATGAACGACTCAATTCACTCAGAAAACGCGCCAGCATTGGTCAATATTTAACCTAAGCGCAATATCTGCCTGGCAATTTCTCAGCTACCCAAGAAGCCCCCTTAAGAAAGTTTAAGATATTCTCTCCTTGTAGAGTTGTTGGCAAGTCAATCAAGGTTTTATAGGACAGTACAGGTAAACTTTTTACACCCACCAAACATAAAACTTGACCTTTAATAGCCAATAAACACACATTCATTCATACCATTATTACGTGTGTGTAGGGGCGGGGAGGATTTGGTTGAATGGATAGTACAGTTCCGTTTAAACTTGTTTGCAACAGCCCATGACCCGCCACGGTAAACTTTTGGAGGGAGGTAAATTTTTAGAGGAAGTGCACTCCTTATTTTTTTAGGAGAAAGTGTAGGAAATTATTTAGAAATTTAAAAAAATATTCAGTTCCACTTAACAACTTAAGGTGCGGGTTTTCATAAGATCCAAACGGAAATTAATTACCCTTTAGCACCCACTTCAGTTTAAATTGTCTCTCTTGGAATATACGAGACTGTTTGTGATGGTTAGATCGGGGTTCAAATCCCGAATGGGTGTACCGAAAGTTGTTTTTTCCATAATGTTTTCCACTCTCCCTCCACGTAAATGCGGGTACAGAGTCATAACATAATATTATGAGATAATTGAGGATTGTTTTAGTGGTTTAAAAGTTTAAGAACTGATATGATCATAATAAATACCTTTGTTTAATGATATTTCCCTTCTAGTAGGTTAAAATTATGGCTACACGGAGCCGACCCGAACCGCATTTTCTAGCCCGAGAACGGAATGTTGTATATAATATTGTTTATATTGTACTTAATGTTGGAAACCATGACTACAGTGTCACTCATACAACGGCTGTGAAAGAAATGCCTAGTTTTACAGGTTCTGACACAGTGACTGCCAATCACTGTGAATAATCACCGGTATAAATCACTGCTCTTTTAAAATCAAAGTCACTATGATCACCGATATCGTAAAATCACTGTTTCACCCATCCCTACAGTGTTTGGGGGTTAGCATGAAAACAAATTTAGGAAGCTCCCAAATATTTATTTCCGGTGGTAGGTGGGTACGCATCTCCGTGTAGCCGGTCCTTAAGAGCGTTCATCATAGCAAATCAACTATTTTCCTGGCTCACGCGAGGTATGGGAGTATTATTATTATTATTATTATTATTATTAACACCACGTCTTACTACCCGTTTGGGTTATACACACTTACGCTAATGTGTAATGGTAGGGTGATTGTGAAATGAAATGAAGAACCTACAATTTAACGTGGAATCCGAACCACGGTGGAGGCCTGGCATTCCCCACATTTACAATATGTCTTGTCAGAGGTGAAGGAAGGGTTAGTTTGGTAATCAGATAAATCTGTGCCGGGACCGAGAATTGAACCCTGGCCGCCAGCACAGAAGTCTGACACCTTACCCCTAGTATGTGAGTAAAAGGGGGAAAGAAAATACCTACGATATGGGCAGAAATGTGTGCAGTGCATTCGTATTTAAATGATTACTTGAAATTGTCCGCGGTGACAATGGGGAAAAAAGCGACAAAGTTTATTGTTAATAACTACAGTATGTCCCTATTATGACATAATTAAAATTTTTGCAAGGTGTTTATCTGTGAAGCCATACTGAAACGGTCAATGCAGTTTTCATCCAAATATAATTTAATATTTTAACAATGTTCAGTATTAGAACTTCTATTAACATCTGCATTAATGTTTATCCAGAAATGATCCACGTGCAATAGTGTTAATATAAATCTACTGTTTCTAATCAACTGTATTACAGAGTTGATTGGTATGTGATGCATGCTCTTAAGAGTCGTCTTAGCTTAGGTACAGTTCAAACCAGGCGTCTCATCTTGGTGCAGCTTTTAAAGTATTCACTATAAAATAGTGAGATTTAGAATGGTAAGAACATTTGACCATGTTTAAAAAAATATAATTAAATTACTATTTTAAAATTAAGACTGATTACAGACCCAGGATTTCTCACTTCGATGTGATTTCTGGTTCGAGCGTAATCTTGTTTCTAATATTCCAACTAACTGTGACCATAATATCCAGTATTTATAGTATTTAATATCCCAGTTAATCGTGTACTTAATATCCCAGTTAGTAAGTAGTGTATCATTATTCTAGTTTACGGTGTTTCCGTAACCCGGTTAATCGTGTGTTTAATATCCCGGGTAGTCGGAGATGAGATGAGCATCCTAATCGTACTACTCCAATTCCCATTCAGTTATCCCCTGCAGTTTTATCTTCTCCCATGTCTGCCTCAGATCCTTTGGTCCTTAACGACTCGCTAATCCGGGGACGAGGGACCATACGACACAGACGAGAACATAAATACTCCAACTAAAAATCTCTTGGTCTTTTTCTCGAACAAGAGACCCTCATTTTGTCGACACAAGATTTTAATTAACTATCTCTAATCCCACGCACGTTTGCTGTACACTCTTTAATAAAAGGATATAGACCCCTTTGTAATACATTGTGGCGGACCCTGAAACGAGGATAAGTAATTACAAACAAATTTTCATTAGAAGGGCCTTTTGTCTGACGGATAAAAAAGTTGCTGGATTCCCTTTCACGTATTCATTCATACTCAAGCCGTATAAATTGCAGCGGTAATTATGTTTATTATATTAGACTAAAATAATAATAATATTTAGCACCGCGTCTTACTGCCCGTTCGGGTTATACGCTTTAAGTACTAATTACTCTAAGGGATTATAAATTGGGAAGGTTGAATTAGAGGAAGTGAACCCGCATTTTCGTGGAGAGAGAGATCGGAAAACCATTTATGAAAACCACCCCCAGTTCACCCGACCGAGATTCGAACCTCGATCTCCCCGTCCTCAGCAGTCGAGCTCAACACGACAAGCGCGTTAGCCAACTACGCCACCGAGGCGGGTTATACTACAATAAAGCCACATGGCTGATTCACTCACTAACATTAATGTATACCCACTTCCAGATAATCTAGAAATTTGAAATTCAAAAAACACATAGATTTTAGCCTGTAACTGACGGGAAAATTACAAAAAGTTAAAACAAATTATTTTTAACCCCCGAAAAGAATTCAAAATGGCGGAGCAATTTTAAAGTCGGTGCGGACCTTTCTTTGGGGGTCTCTTGTGGCTAGAAGGTAAGACCTATAAAAAAAACAGCTCTGGAATTACATCAATTTGCAAAGAAAATGCACTGGGGGTTTGGGAGCGGAGCCCCCAACAGCAAAGCGAGTATATCCAGATAACTTCACGGCATAAGCCCATAATTGATCTACACCAACCGAGCTTCCGCTTATCCTATGTAGGTCCTCCATTTCATCTCACAATAACCCTACCATTACACATTAGCTTTAGTGCGTATAGCCCTAACGGTTAGTAAGGCGCGGTGCTAATAATAATAATAATAATAATAATAATAATAATAATAATAATAATAATAGACATATTAAAATGTGATCAATGTTGACCGCAAAAATGTATTTTATAAAATTTAATTCCTATGAAGTTGAGTATTGAGTTGAAAACTCGACTGTAGATTCATTGATCACAACATTAGTCTAGAACATTAGTTCTCAAACTATTTTTAGATTGTACTCCTTGGTAATAACTAAAAGTTTAATGTAGCCTCTTAGTAAAAATTGTCCTAAATGACAGGTATTCAAAGAAAATTTCCCTCAATTATCTCAAAAATTCCTCGACACATTTCCTGCCAAGTTTGGTTCTTTTGTCACTTTGTTAATTTTACCTTGATAGCTGCTCGCGTACCCTTTTAAAGTCGCACGCATACCCCTGAGGTTACCCATACCTCTGTTTAACAACAACTGATCTTGAGCAATGTTTCGTGGCAGCCAATCAAGTGGTCCACGGGGAGGGGGGGGGGGTTGTCTTAGGAAGTTTAGTAATAAAAATTAACTTAATATAATAATATAGCCCATCTGGGCTATATTTTTATAGCCCAGTTTGAGGAAATATTATCCAATACAAATGTACCGTTGACCAGGGGACGCCCGAATGTACTAATAGTACATCCTTTCCGTGGAGGCTCTTTCCATGTCACGATGATATGAGGTGGTGGATGGTGACAGTGAGTATGAAGGTGGGGAATCGATTTAAACACTTAAACCCAACTTAAGCCTAATCAACCAAACGCTGGTAACCTTTGGGGTGATTCCCCTTTCGGAGAAAATACCCAGGGTATCAGCCGAGAATCGAAACCTGGGCTCCTAAGCTCGTAGCCAAGTGCACTAAATACTACAACACGAGACCAGTCCCTAAAAAATGTAGATCGCGTATGATACAAACATTTTAAATGCAAAAGATTAAATATGAAATACCCATACTAGCTCTATTTATTTCATCAGTAAACACAAGTCACATCGGAACGGAAGTTTGTACCAACCTACAGTCACCAAATATTTATCAAAAATTAAGAGATTTAAAGTACGAGTATTATTATTATTATTATTATTATTATTATTATTATTATTATTAACACCGTTCGTCTTGGTGCGGCTTCAGGTTCAGGTTGTACTCACTTACGCTAATGTGTAATGGTAGGGTCATTGTGAGATGAAATGGAGGTCATACAGTTTAACGTAGGATCCGAACCACGGTGGAGGCCTGGCATTCCACACATTCACAAATTGTGATTAATACGCGTCTTGTTAGAGGTGTAGGAAGGGTTTGGCAATCAGATAAATCTATACCGGGACCGAGGATTGAACCACGGACTCCCAACACACAAGTCTGACACTTTACCCCTATACCGACAGATCATCTTTTAAAGTATTAAAGATACCTAATCAAACAACTATTAGTTACTAATTAAGTGCAAATAACTTCCATTCGGTGGTCCTCCAAATCCAACACTTTGAGAAACACTGGTTTAAAGATTCCAGGTGTTGATTATAATCTTAATCATTTGAATACGTCTTCGTCCTTTTAATCGTCGAGGTTCAAATCTCAGAACTAGCACCTGGTTTTTGTGTGTAATATTTTCCTTTTTTTTTTTAGCAACGAATCTCAGGACACAGTTCACATTTTACAGTGCTCCACTGAATCAAGATAAACACAGTTAACATTTTACACCGGTGTCACTGGAACAAAATAAACACAGTTAACATTTTACACCGCTGTCACTGGAACAAAATAAACACAGTTAACATTTTATACTGCTGTCACTGGAACAAAATAAACACAGTTAACATTTTACACTGCTGTCACTGGAACAAAATAAACAAAGTTAACATTTTACACTGCTGTCATTGGAACTAAATAAACAAAGTTAACATTTTACACTGCTGTCATTGGAACAAAATAAACAAAGTTAACCATTTACACCGCTGTCACTGGAACAAAATAAACACAGTTAACTTTTTACACAGCTGTCACTGGAACAAAATAAACACAGTTGACATTTTACACTGCTGTCAGTGGAACAAAATAAACACAGTTAATATTTTACACCGCTGTAACTGGGACAAAATAAACACAGTTATCATTCTACACTGCTCTCACTGGAACAAAATAAACACAGTTAACATTTTACACTGCTGTCACTGGAACAAAATAAACACAGTTAACATTTTACACTGCTGTCACTGGAACAAAATAAACACAGTTAACATTTTACACTGCTGTCACTGGAACAAAATAAACACAGTTAACATTTTACACTGCTGTCACTGGAACAAAATAAACACAGTTAACATTTTACACTGCTGTCACTGGAACAAAATAAACACAGTTAACATTTTACACTGCTGTCACTGGAACAAAATAAACACAGTTAACATTTTACACTGCTGTCACTGGAACAAAATAAACACAGTTAACATTTTACACCGCTGTCACTGGAACAAAATAAACACAGTTAACATTTTACACTGCTGTCACTGGAACAAAATAAACACAGTTAACATTTTACACAGCTGTAACTGGAACAAAATAAACAAAGTTAACATTTTACACAGCTGTCACTGGAACAAAATAAACACATTTAACATTTTACACTGCTGTCAGTGGAACAAAATAAACACAGTTAATATTTTACACCACTGTCACTGGAACAAAATAAACACAGTTAACATTTTACACTGCTGTAACTGGAACAAAATAAACACAGTTAACATTTTACACAGCTGTAACTGGAACAAAATAAACAAAGTTAATATTTTACACAGCTGTAACTGGAACAAAATAAACACAGTTAATATTTTACACCGCTGTCAATGGATCAAAATAAACAAAGTTAACATTTTACACTGCTGTCAGTGGAACAAAATAAACAAAGTTAACATTTTACACTGCTGTCAGTGGAACAAAATAAACAAAGTTAACATTTTACACAGCTGTAACTGGAACAAAATAAACACAGTTAACATTTTACACTGCTGTCAGTGGAACAAAATAAACACAGTTAATAATTTACACAGCTGTAATTGGAACAAAATAAACACAGTTGACATTTTACACTGCTCTCACTGGAACAAAATAAACACAGTTAACATTCTACACTGCTGTCACTGGAACAATATAACACAGTTGACATTTTACACTGCTGTCACTGGAACAAAATAAACACAGTTAACATTTTACACTGCTGTCA
>CABFOW010000013.1:643039-654899 GCA_902141385.1 Timema californicum
CCCCCCCCGCCCCCTGTCCTTCCCATTTAACAACACGTACAACTGTTAGAATTGTAACTTATTGTTAGTTTCAATTAAGAAGTAAGATTGACAAATTACCAAGTAATCCCTAGTGCATCTGGTGGAGATCCCACTCTGAATTTATGGATCAGATTCGGCGTTTTGAACACCTAAATTCAAAAACTATATGTTTTGGAAACACATTAAAACCATATCAACAACAGAACATTTTTATTTTTAAATACCCTATTTGGCAGCTTACTTAATTTAAAAACGTACATACAGTTGTTTATTACTTATTTATTATTATAAGCACCACGTCTTACTACCCGTTCGGGTTGTACTCACGCTAATGTGTAATGGTAGGGTTATTGTGTGATGAAATGGAGGACCTACAGTTTAACGTGGAATCCGAACCACGGTGGAGGCCTGGAATTCCACACATTCACAAGTTGTGATTAATACACTTCTTATCAGATGTGAAGGAATGGTTTGGCTATCAGATAAATCTCTGCCGGGACCGAGGATTGAACCCCGTACCCCAGCACAGTAGTCCAACACCTTACCTCTAGACCACCAGGTCACCTATTACTTATTTATTTTAGCTAAAGATAATTGTATCGTTTTAATAATAGTATGTCTTGGGCTACGTCAAACAGTAGCCTTGTAGTGTAAAGATTCGCCAGCATTAATTAATAACATTGTCAAGGGGACGCTCGAGTGTACTAATCGTACAACCTTTTAGTAGAGGCTCTTTCCATGTCCCGATAAGATGAGATGGTGGTGATAGTGAATACGTCGGGGTGGAGATAATGAAACCAAACTTGAGGGTAATTAAGAAGGCCAGTGTTTTAAAAGTTTTTATGACAAAACTTTTTTTTTTTACCAAAATAAATAAAATATTGCTCCAGTACAAATATATAATTTAATTTTCTTCACACGGTGATATCAACAGTTGTTGAATATCTGTCAAGGGTGTCCTGGAATTTAATGAGAACTTTTTCTCTTCATTTATAAAGTTTCTCATCTAATTCCACCATGCTCATGATGGATAGTCAAGAACTGTTTATATCAACATGTGAATAAAATTAAACTTTATTTGTACTGGAGCATTATCTTATTATTTATTTTGGCCAAAAAAAAAAGTTTTGCCATAAATAGTACAAAAACAGTGGCCTTTTCTTGCATCCCCTTGCATCCCACTTTAACCAAACCTTGGTGTCCATGGGAATTATTCTACTTTCAAGAAAATCCCCAGGTACCAGTTGAGAATCAGATCAGAAACCTCAGCCAGAGCCTCTAACCGCTATACCATGAGGCTGATTATCGGATATTGTTTATAACTGCTTTCGCAATTTGAAATGTGTGAAGTAACCTCAATATTCTGGTTTAAAAATCTATGTATTTATTACTAGTATTTGTGTTGCACGTGATTTAACATATTAAATAAAACTTATTTAGCAGGCTAATTGGTTAAAATGCTATACTACAAATACAGGAGACAATAGTTCGATTCTGAGTGAAGATTATGTAGATATTACCGTTTATCGATCCATCTGCTTCGACTGGGCTTGAACTCACGAACACCTGGTCTTGAGGCGAGCACTTTGCCTCAAGACCATTGAAGTCGACTGAAGTTACTATATCTATTATCACGTCAAGTCATGAGATCTGCGGTAATTAGGCCTACTTATCAGTAAGAATAAAATTATACTAATAATATTGTAAAATGTTATCAATATTGACCCCAAAAGAATCTATTTGAAACCCGCCTCGGTGGCGTAGTTGGCTAACGCGCTTGTCGTGTTGAGCTCAACCGCTGAGGACGGGGAAATCGAGGTTCGAATCTCGGTCGGGTGAACTGGGGGTGGTTTTTCCTAAATGGTTTTCCACTCTACCTCCCCTCAAATGCGGATTCGTTTCCTATAATTCAACCTTCCCATTTCCTAATCCATTAGAGTAATTAGTACTTAAAGCGTATAACCCAAACGGGTAGTAAGACGCGGTGTTAAGTATTAATATTATATGGTTGTATTTTATTAAAGATTATTTGTATGAAAATTTGACCATAGTATCAAAGATACTGTTCTAGGTTAATTTATTTTGTAAGTCATGTGTTTATAAAATTAATGTTAAATACCACTATAAGAAACATCACATAACTTATTCTTTGTTGTTTAACGTGCACTTTCTGAACCGACTGATTATTTCAGTACATGGCGTATAAATTATCTTAAATCTAGAAAAGACACAACAGCCAGTCCCCGGCCGTCAATTTATCACTGTGAAAGGGGAAACACACAGTTCACCAATGATACATTTTTCAGCCATGCCAGAAATCGAACCTGGGAAACTTAGTTCAGTATACAGACACGCTACTGGCTTAGCTAAGGTATCTGACATATTGATTTAAGAAATACCACCCTAAGTACATTTTTCTGGGATTCGAACATCAAACTCCCAGTCATCGGCAGCTCAGTCTATAGTAAGAGTGACGCCTTAACCCATTCAACCACCGAAGTGGGTAATATATAGTTACATATATATTTAGTTTCTGTAATAAAGTAGTTCTACTGAAGTAAGCTACAATAATTTAAAAAAATGTTACGCAAAACTGTTAGAATTAAATGACAAGATGGTCTCTAATTGAAGTTTCTGTAATTTCACTATCAATTTTCTGTAATTAAATACGTCCATTCTTCCATTTACCTCCAAAAATTCTGTTTTTAACTTTTATCTTATTAAAACTCCCACAGTTGGATACTTCATGACGTCGTGACTGTCGAAATAGACAGAAATGAAAGTGAAACGAAAACCCAATTGGGAAGAAAGGTTTTTCATTTTGTACATTTAGTCCTATCTGTACAAATCGATTTATGTGCATTTGGGGTGTTTGTGTGGGAGCGAGTGATTGGGTAAGAGTGGGAGGGAGGAGGGACAGGACGTAAGGAATATAAAAAAAGTTTCCAAAGAAATACAAAACAAAATAAAAATACCGTTGTCCCGTATCTTCGAATACTGTGTTGGTTTCTGTGAGGCTTGGTGAGAGAAAATGTGTATGTAGGTATTTGGATATCTATATATCTATTAATAAATGTGTATATTTGGGTTTGGTTGGTTCATTTTTTACTTTCTCGCAACCCCTTGGTTGAATAAAGTATTGTGATCGTCAAAAAAGTTCTTATTTAAGATTTTAATGATGTCGACGTCATGACCACCTTATTATTATTATTATTATTATTATTATATGTTCTATCTTACGACAGGTCCATTCTTTTTGTCAGTGAACTTAGACCGCCATTGCGCCCTGTCCTCTCTGCCTACTCCTTCAGTTCCCAAAATGTTGTTCTTTCTTTCAAATCATCCAATATTTGAATCCTCCTTCTTCCCAAGCACATCTTTCCTTCAACCTTTCCTTCTATGACGTCGTGCAGAAGCCAGATCCTCCTAAGGATAGGTCCGATTCAGTTTGCTTTGTACCGAAGAATCGCATCCAAAATGATTCTCTTCTCACACAATATTCTTAGGCCTTCTTCATTTGTCACCCTACCTGTCCACCTAATCTTCTCAAGTCTTCTCCAGCACCAAATCCAAACCATAAAAAGTTTTTTCCGCAATGGCGTATGTCTGTATATTACCTGGACTGGAGCCTAACCCTATTTACAGTTCAGGTTCAAAGTTGGTATCTAATATTTTCATAATGTTTAACAGGTGTTTTGTACAACCTTAATATTGGGGTAAAAATAGAAACAAATCTATTTGCTCCAAATATGCTATACAGATTTTAATTAAAATTGATATCAATGCTCTATTTAACATTAACATTATTAACAAAATGGCGCACCTCATTTTCCCGTGAAAATAGCTTTGAGGATAATTATTTGTAACGTGGCTACAAACACCTTCGCCGCATAACCTCCGCCACCTATAAAAGTGCAGTTACACTTACCCCATTTAACCGGGAAACCAGCGCCTCTCATGGGTCCTCCGAGCACATAAGCACTCCGCTCACGTTAAACAAGAAAAACAAGACTGTTTCCTCGGAAGATTACGTAGTTCGGTTGACTTTCCCCGAGTAGCGGACGCTGCGCAGGCGCTAAAACTTGGAGAGAGAAGCGTGCTTGGTGGTCACGTGGTTTTCCCTACCCACCGTATTATCTCCCTCTTGACGTTGTGCGCAGGCGTCAATGAGGGAAAATTCGCGCTAACTGACTGATAGTGACATCATTGAACTTGTGTATTCTCCCTCCCATATTTTCCCCACAGTGCAAATCCGAACATAAGCGTGTACCCGGTGGAGCAGGCACTCTTTGATGCTTTTAGAATGTAGGATCTTTCTACATTTAAGCCTACGTTATATTGAAAAAGTATTATATACTTTGTAAACTGGGGAACTGTTAAATTGTAAATTAATTATGTAGGGACCTATTTGGATTTGCTTCGGCATTTTTTTTATGAATAATTTTACTAATTTATTTTTGTTGGGTAATTATATTTGTTATGAATTGAGGCATTTTTTTGGACGTATCTCTTTAAATTTATTTTCTATGGTAGCATAATCAAGTCAAAGTTTTGTTATTTATTTTGTTAGGGTATATTGCGCTATTATGATTGAGATCCTGCCTATCTGCGCTAGTCGTTCTAAATGAAACTTATATGTTATCTTACTTTCAATTGTTACACAAGGAGAATTTTGATTAATGTTTGTCAAACATTATTATACACTCAGTATGTTTGTAAGAGCTATATTATGCCTTTTTGTGTCGGTTTGTGTCTCACGGGTAGGTGGATGATAATAATATCTTTATTTATTTCTACTGTAGCCAGGTGTATAGTTAGGAGCATATTCCTACTAAGTGATATGGATAAGATATGAGATGTGATACAAATAGACTTTCCAATATACGTGTTTCTCAACTTCAACTTATTTTCAATTATTGATTGTTATATTTTTAACTTTTGGCGCGCATATAAATTGGTTCTGTCAAATTATTATGAATGTACTTTGTATTTGATTGTGCGTTTAATACTCTGAAAATTTATATTAATTTCTTGTAAATAAATACATTTATTCTCTTCCCTGTGTATATTGTTGCTATTGATTATTATTATTATTATTATTTATTATTATTAGCACCGCGTCTTACTACCCGTTCGGGTTATACGCACTTACGCTAATGAGTAACGGTAGGGTGAATGTGAGATGAAATGGAGGACCTTCAGTTTAACGTGGAATCCGAACCACGGTGGAGGCCTGGCATTCCTCACATTCACAAGAGGTCTTGTCAGAGGTGAAGGAAGGGTTTGGTGTTGCTATTGATCATAGTCCGCAGTCTAAAAACATAATATTGTTAACATATGTATTATGAAAATAAAACCGCCTCTAGGCCAATGTCTTCTTCTATTCGGTTGTTACACTTTTACATCTAGCATACCCTTAAACTCCCATTAACGTGTATAGTTAAATATTTCTTTTTCTGATAGTTAAACATTATAGTTCTGGTACTTGGGCTTTTGCATATTTGAGTGTGGATCAAATAGAGGGTCCCTTATGATACACTTTATTATTGCCCTTGGTATTGCAACACCTTCTCTACAGAAAAGGGTAATATTTATATAGGCGTAAGTTTCCAATTTTGATCATATCCATGCAAATCTTTGATTTATGAATATCATATTTTTGTAAAGTTGTAGAGCTCTTAAAAATAAACCATTTGAGTTGGAAATAAATTTTTATCAAACCAATATTTTCAAAGTTATAAGCAAATATATTTATTTAAATAGAATTTTGGAAAATGGAGAGTTGGAAATATACAGAACAAATATTTTTTTGTAACAGTGTATATTATTTTATGTATGCCCTTTGGTGGAATGCGATGTTCATTTTTCCCATTAATTTCTATGACAATGTATATAATTTAGTTTCACGCATCTTACGAGAAGTATTTTAGATGAATCTGAGCGAGAAATTCTGTTCGGTGCATAGTAACATTTATCATATAATTAAAAGGTAAAAAGTGGGTAATAGTTTGAATTTGTTCTTCTTTTTTACAAAAGTTCAGAAACCAAATCAAATTGGATTTAATGTTAATTAAATATCTAAAATTATATAAAGGCTTTTTAATTATGTCTCCGTCCGTGGGAAAGATCGTTGGGGTACTATTATTGACCCCCCTTTTTTTATCAAACCAATCACCTCTGATTGGCTTGATTCCTGGTGCGTCTGATATCAAGTATTCGCGTTGTGCGCATTTGTGCATGTGTTAGAGCCGTAAAGACAAAACATACCTATCTCTTTGCGACACCTATCTTCTTGATTTTTTTTATCGCCGCATCTTACTATCAGCTCAGATTATACGCATTATGATAATAATTATAATGGGGTAGGGATGAGGCATTTTAGAGGTAATATACTCGCATTTGCGTGAAAGGACAATCAAAAACCATTTAGGTAAACCACCTTCGGTAGAACCGACTGTGAGTCGAGCCCCGATCTCTCCATCATCAGCAGGTATGTATAACATGAGGGTGATGCCTTAGACTATTCGGCCACTAAGGCGGGTATATCGATTAGCTATGCCATATGGATTGAATAGGGTAGATGCTGCTTGGAGATAATAAATTTTTTCTGAATCACATTTTTTTTCTTCTTAAAAACGCGATTTACTACTCGTTCGGGCTAGACGCTTATGTACTAAGTTCGCTAATAGTTTTAGAGATTATAAGGGCTATATTTATAGGTAGTGTACCCGCATTTGCGTTAAGGGAGAGTCGGAAACCTTTTTGTAAAAAAAAAATCCTTAGTACACCCGACCAAGATTCGAGCCTCGATATCCCCACTATCGGCAGTATAGTCTATTGCGAGAGTAGCACGTTAGACCATGTGGCCACCGAGGCTGGTTTTAATCACAGTTCTGCATAAGTTAGGTCCCAGACGCTAACTAAGAATAAGTATAGCTATACATTATAAATTAGTTAAGAGTAGAAAAATATACATTGGTAAAAATAAAGACAATATTTTTTTTATTTTTTATTTTAAATCCAGGTGATCTATTTGCGACCCCTAAAACTCGTAGAAATTTCCAAAAGAGGATAAAGAGGTTTTTGTGCGGATCTTGTTCCGACTTCCACGATTCACTCGGCCGAAAAAGAGATGGAAGGATGCTGCACTGGACCAGCAGATATTGGATTTGTCGGATGAAATCTAGACGGAACGACCGGGCGTAGAATGTCCAGAGAGGATGCCTAACACAAGAGGAGCAGATTGCATAGTGTTCTCGAAACAGCCAGAAGGGTGTGGGGGGGTTTGTCTATCGCCGGAGTATTATACAATGTGTGGGTAAACTCCACCGAATTACGTTTCGACACGATATAGACAGATTTCTCCGTCAGTGGAGGTTAAAGCTATGTATGTAGGGGTGGAAATTAATTTAACTTTCAATAAGAGTGTTCCAATTTAAATTAAATTTATTATAGTACCGATAAGCAGCCGCAAAACCTATAACAGGCCAGCATTGATAAATGACTTTATAAATAATGATTATATGAAAAACAATAATCATGGCTAAACAAAATGTAATTAGTAATAATTGTAGTCCAAGTTGATTTAGTGAAGTTAGTGATTAAAATAAAAAATCATATAAATTATTTATATTAAACCAATAAAATAAAAGTGTTTTCAAAATATTTTAATGGAGAACATATACATTTGATTATCACCACGTCTTACTACATGTTAAGGTCATACGCATACGTACTAATTACGCTAATGAGTTAGGGATGAGTAAAATTGAATATAGGGGAAGTGTAGCTGCATTTGCGTGGAGGTAAAGTGGAAAAACATTTTGGAAAAATCACCTTCAGTACACCAAGCCGATGTTCTAAATCTTATCTCCCCATCATCAGCAGTCTAGTCTATGACAAGAGTGACACCTTAATCCAGTATTTCTAAAACTGTGGTTCGTAGCGGTGATATAGGTGGTCCGCACAAAATAAATGATTTGACACAATCGTATTTATTTTTTAAAATGATATATTATAGTTTAAAAAATAAGTAATCAGTAATCAAACATTAATCGATCTTTATGTGAAGACTTCACAAATATTCTTACGTCAATTTTCAAAAATTATCCAACATTAAACTACTTTTTTTATTTGAGGGCTTCAATATATATCAAAGTCACACCCATAGGACAGACAGAATTGTATTCAGGTTCTAAAATAGATAAAACGTAAATAATTATCATAATCTTGAGGCCGACATTTTTCCCAATTAAAATATTTAAAAAATCAAAAGCGTACAGTACTGACAAAATAACTCCACTAAGTCAACCATACTTTGTTCAACAAGTACAGTTTAATTTTCATAGAATGAGCCAACAATCATTGAAAAAGTGACAGATAATAATATGACATAACTTGAAAGTAACACGCTTCGATGACCACATTGTCTAACGCGCTACTCTCGTAATAGACTAGACTGCCGATGACGGGGTGATCCGGGATAGAATCTTAGTCGGGTGTACCAAGGGTTATTTTCCAAAATAGTTTTCTAATCTTTCTCCAAGCAAATTCGGGTACATTTTCTATATATATATATATAACCTTCATAATCCATGAAATAATTAGCGTAATTTGTACATCAGATTTTAACCAGAACGGAAAGTAGGATGCGATGCTAAGAAATTTTTTTTAAGTATATTAAGTATCTATTCTTGCTGTCTTCTTATGAAATTGTAATGTAATGTGTGTATCAATATGATACATTTACTGCTTAGTAAACACTTTCATTATAAAATGTCCTGCTTCAACAAGTGACAGATAGGTAGTATATTAAGGTGGATGGACCACGCGTGCATCAAACGCTTATCAATTGGTCTACTATTGGAAACATTTTGAGAAACACTACTATGCCGGGCGCTGGGGGTACGTAAAATCTAATATAAATATATATATTTAGAGAGAGAAAGAATGCTTTATAGACCATCTGTAACTTGCAATACGTACGACAGTTTTGGGGTTACACAGTATAAGATAAATTATGTCTAGAGGTAAGCGAGCAAAAAAAAAAAGTGTAATATCAGTGCAATAAACTACATCCAAAATAGAGTATTAAATAATAAGTTTTAAATGATATATTTATACATGTATATTTTAAATCATACGTTCCCCCAAAAGATGACTTCACGTAACCTAGGGCTACGCGTGCCCCAGGTTTAATACCACTGCTATAGAAACATATTAATGCCTCCCCTCCCCTTTTGGTATAGACCATATTTTGTAATAAAAAACCACTTATTAAAGAAAATCGATCGATACCACCCAAACCCCCGACCTAGGTTTCATTCTATCGGAACCCTTCAGGGAGGAGTGGGAAACGCGCGACGCAACTCCCTAAAAGAAGAAACAAACAAAAAAGTGGAGAAAAAGAAAAAATGATAAAGAACTATCGAACACTTTGATAGGAGCATGTAAAAGGAACAAATAACCTAATTATAGGACAAACACAGGAAATGAACATTGGATGCATATATATATATATATATAAGGAGAATCTCTTTTCGCTTTTTAGAGTCATTTTGTTATCGGGGTGACCTGGTGGTCTAGGGGTAAGGTGTCAGACTTCTATGCTGGCGGCCGGGGTTCGATCCCCGGTCCCGGCAAAGATTTATCTGATTACCAAACCCTTCCTTCACCTCTGACAAGACATCTTGTGAATGTGAGGAATGCCAGGTCTCCACCGTGGTTCGGATTCCACGTTAAACTGTAGGTCCTCCATTTCATCTCACAATCACCCTACCATTACACATTAGCGTAAGTGCGTATAACCCGAACGGGTAGTAAGACGCGGTGCTAATAATAATAATAATAATAATTTTGTTATCTTTGGAAGAAGGTACAGGAAAGGTGGATAGAAACACATAAAAGGGGACGGACACAATATGAGCTTTATAATAAAAATAAGAAAACAGTTAACATTTAAACATTGCTGCCACTGGACAAAGGGCCCTGACCTAGGTCGGAGGATTGGGCGGTAACGATTGATTTTCTTCAAGAGGCAGCCATTAACTTTTTTGTCCAATGTCAGCAATATAAAGAGTGAACTGTGTTCTTCTTTTACCTGTAAAAGCTATATTGTGTTCATCCCCTTTTATACGTTTTCTATCCACCTTTCCTGCAACTTCTTCCAAATATAACGAAGTACCAGTGGCGGCTCATAGCTAAAATTAGTGGGGGTGCTGCTCCAGAAATTTTTTAGCCTTTGTTTTAAAACTGTGTAATAGGAAAAAAAACATATATAAAAAGAAAATTTATTCAGGAACTTGATACAATCTTAACAAAAAAAAAACTTTTTTACTTACTTTAACTTAAATTGTTACAATTCAAGCTTGATCTATTCATTTAAAAAGGAAATCAATTTTTCTTGTTTTAATTTGCGCAAGTTCAATAATTTTCTCCTTGATCTCTGGTATGACAATTGAGGAAATTTTTCTCCATTGAAAGTACTGCAAGCACATTTAGTCTTTCTGTTAAATAAAAGAACCGAAAAAAATTAACCAAATGGAATAGCTTGAAGCAGAATAATAATCTAATTCTACACTGATTTATACTTTATCACATTCAATAATATGGTACCCGGTTTTTAAGCATAACACACGATGAGTAAAAAAAAACTTACTTCCACCATCACGCCAGAGCTGGAACCGCGAGAGCAACAGTGCTCTCTTTACCTGACAGTCCCGCCTTTCTCCCCGCCCCTTTCTATGTGCGCATGCGCACAACAGTCAAACACCACGTCGCTGGCACTGTGAAGCGCGCAGTTCCATACAACGATTTTTGTATATTTTTCATATACTGGGGGATGGCTATTGAAGTACTGATATTAAGCTTAAGGAATATATATTGTACTACAAAAATAAAGAGAGAATTAAAGAAAAAAAGGACTCATTATATTAAATGTTATCGTTAATATCAAGGGGAAATAGGGGATTCTGCAGTTCCATATTACCTATACACGAGTCGCCAAAGCAAAATACCTTAAAAAATGAAAAGAGGTTTTCCCTAAAGAGATATAAACCAATTATTAACTAACGCAAAATGTATGAACCTCTGCAATGCACCAGAACGCTCCGATAGGCGGTACCCTTAATGCATCAAAGATTCACTAACTCTATATAGAGTCAGCCTTCCTCTAGTTAGTTATATTCATTAGCTAACAGAGTAACGAGTTATAATGCAGTGTAAGTGCTTAGAGCAGCTATCTTTGAAGCGTAATAATGCTTAGGTTGTATTAACTACATACCAGACTTGACAACATACATCAAGAGAACGCGAGGCTGTTTCATGATAACAGGAGGAAACACCTCACGTACGTCTACATTACAAACGAGCAGGGGAAGACCTATAAGGAGACAAGAGGGGAATCACCCCTCCCAATATCACAAATAAGTTTAAGAAATCATATAAAAAATTGCGTCAGCCCACAATATAGCTATACGGACCGAGCGTCCGCCATCTGTTGGAGATGATAGTGCCAACTTCTACGAATTATGGGTGTCATGTGCTCAACACAAGGAGCCTTCCATCCGTTAATCTCTGTTTTCTAGACCATAGCCGCTACTTTTTCATTCAAGTAGATCCTCATTTGTCCTCAGGAGGCTGAGTTGAGCTCGTTCCAGAAACACTGCTTTCACAGAATAATCTAGAAGCACCGGGGATCGAACCTGATTCCTCTGGAACTGTAACCAAGAACCATCATTACTTGACCACTGACGCGGTCTTAACACATTTAAAATAGAATAAAAATATAGAGAAATGCGTTTAGTGTAAAGACAACATTTAAAGACCAGGCTTCCAAAGT
>CABFOW010000013.1:655423-674749 GCA_902141385.1 Timema californicum
GTGTGTGTGTGTGTGTGTGTGTGTGTGTGTGTGTGTGAGAGAGAGAGAGAGAGAGAGAGAGAGCGTGCTTGAATATAATGCGAGTAGTACGTTTGGCACAATCTGGGATTATCCTACCTGAAATACACGGCTCATTTGGACCAAGTTGGTAATAGGGCATTTGACGGGTTTTGTAAACACATGTTAATTCTACCTCGTGGGGATTTGTTTACTTCTGGCTCATGTTTATACAGCCAAATAAGTGCCAAAAAAATACCTCTCATTTACTTAATAATAACCCGCCCCGGGGGCGTAGTTAGCTAACGCGCTAGTCGTGTTAAGCTCGACTGCTGAGGACGGGGAGATCAAGGTTCGAATCTCGGTCGGGTGAACTGGGGGCGGGGGGGCGCGTTTCCTAAATTGTTTTCCACTCTCCCTCCACGCAAATGCGGGTTCACTTCATCAAAATTCAACCTTCCTAATTCCTAATCCATTAGCGTAATTAGTACTTTAAGCGTATAGCCCGAACGGGTAGTAAGACGCGGTGCTAAAAAAAACTTGATAATACTGCACCAAACGTCCTGTACTATTGGTGACAAATGGGCGTATGACGTCATTTCCTCTAATTTAATATTAATCTCTGGTGAACGCAAACGTCGTAAATCCCGCTCTATCTGATATACAATCCCAAAGAGGAAGTCAGAGAAGTGTAGCTCGTAATACAGGATGTAGAACGCAAATTGTGTATCACTATCGAATTTTACCTAATTACATTGATAATATGAGTTAATATTAAGGCGGCCGCGTCGGTCAACAAGAAAGTATGAATCACTGTTCAGGTCACAGGGCTTAAAATAAATGGTCTGCGTCGTTTTCTATAACTACTTCTCTATTATTTATAAGCTTGTACTTACTTTCGCTTTTCCCCTACAACCACCCTTTGCCATGTCAATAAGAAAGATGGTAAAGAAACCTACTAGACTTCTTAACTCGAGATAAAGAGGAAAGCTTGTTGCTAGTTCTTAAATATATTTCAATTTACTGTTGGGTGACCTGACGTTCTAGGGGTAAGGGGACAGACTTCTGTGCTGGGGGTGCGGGGTTAAATCCTTGGTCCCGGCACAGATTTATCTGATTACCAAACCTTTCCTTCACCTCTGACAAGACATTTTGTGAATCTGGGGAAGCCAGGCTTCCACCGTGGTTCGGATTGCACGTTAAACTGTAGGTCCTTCATTTCATCTCACAATCACCCTACCATTACACATTAGCGTAAGTGCGTATAACCCGAACGGTTAGTAAGACACGGTGCTAATAATAATAATAATAATAATAATAATAATAATTTACAGTTGTGAATCTATAAAAAATATTGCTGTATTTGTTAAAGGAAGTTTAAATATAGAGCCCTTTTTCATTAATCCAATTCTCATAGCTCCACAAATATGATTTAAAAGTCGATGAAAATGAGATAATGACACAGTTTCACAAATTCTTCTATATTAATAAAACTCAAACTATAATATAATTGCTAAGGAAAAAGAGCCTTGTTGGAACCTTTCTACTGTATTTTGGTCAGAATCATATTTACAAATAACGCATCGTAGAATTAAGTATTACGTTATAGCTAGCTGCCCGCACGGCAATTTCTCGATTACCAAGGTGGCCCCCTTAATGTCAGGAAAACTTGTCTCTTATCCAAGGGCCTACGTTCAATCCTGACCAGATTTACAAAATAAACTATTTGGTCATCAATTTGGTTATCCATCTGCTCTTCAAATACTGATTTAGTGCCTTAAAAATTCCCCTCTGTTCTTTGTCACTTGGATTAGTTGATAAGACGCTGGTAGTCACAGCTAGCACTAAATAATTGTGTTATAATTCACACTATAGCATAATATTTACGTGACATAGAGAAAGTAATGTAATAGGGACCTAAGGGCTGATATTATGAAGCACATTAGAATGACAACAGTTCACTTAAGTTTTTTATTAATTAATAATGGTGATAAATAAGCTTCCAACAGCTTGCACATCCACTAAGCTGCATAGGCCTCGGACTGTGGTCAAGATTTGGCACATTGACTTAATGCGTTTGGTTTAGCAGTTCTCTCCAAAGACTTTGTTATTTAAAATCTCGGCAAGGTATACATTGTAACGGTGACCTGGCGGTCCAGGGGTAAGGTGTCGGACTTCTGTGCTGGGGTCCGGGGTTCAATCCTCGGTCCCGGCACAGATTTATCTGATTACCAAACGCTTCCTTCATCTCTGACAAGACATCATGTTAATGTTGAGAATGCCAGGCCTCCACCGTGGTTTGGATTCCACGTTAAACTGTAGGTCCTCCATTTCATCCCACAATCACCCTACCATTACAACATGAGCGTAAGTGCGTATAGCCCGAACGGGTAGTACGACGTAGTGCTAATAATAATAATAATAATAATAATAATAATATAAATTGTATTTTCAATCTTTGTGGTCAGAGTTCCTAGATAAAAATCCATAGGTCCTAGGTTCGATCCCCGGCGCTGTCAGATCTTTCTGTGAAGAAGTGGGTTGGGAATGGGTTCAAACCTAGCTTCGTGATAACAAATTAGGAGTTTTTTTAATAAATAAATAGTGGCTCCGGTTTAAAAAAAAACTGAGATAACGGCTGGAGGGCAACATACAGTAGCCACGAAGTTGGAGTTTTTTTTATGGATACATTTTCTTAGTTCTAGCGGAGTGTGAAAGTAGGTGAGATATGGAATATTCAGAGTATACTATAAGCTAGTCCCTAACCGTTAATAACCGCTCGACTGTGTCAACATTTTTAAAAGACCGAAATTCACATATTAATATGAGTAGGTGCTATATAAAAATGTACTTTGCACTTTGCAGTATATTATAGGGGTTTGGTGATCTGGCGGTCTAGGGGTGGATGTCAGTCTTATGTGCTGGGAGTACGGGGTTCAATTCCCGGTCCAGGCACAGATTTATCTGATTCCCAAACCCTTCCTTCACCTCTGACAAGACGTGTATTAATCACAACTTGTGAATGTGGGGAATGCCAGGCCTCCACCGGGGTTCGGATCTCACGTTAAACTGTAGGTCCTCCATTTCATCTCACAATCACCCTACCATTACACATTAGCGTAAGTGCGTATAATCCGAACGGGTAGTAAGACGCGGTGCTAATAATAATAATAATAATAATAATAATAATAATAATAATTGTATGGTAAATGTATATCGATTGTGATACTTTCATACAACAAATATTATATATATAAATTGCGTAGAATAATGTGTTAACTTAGTACTAATGTTCTAATGTTATCAAAACATTTACTTAGATGTGAAATATAAACACGTAAAATACGCTTGGCAAAGTTGCATTTAAAATTATTTATTCAAATATCATCAAATGAGAGTTTAAATTATGAAAGAGATGTCTAAAAAACAAACAAAAAACGTTAAAATGCTACGTAATGTAGAAACAAAACCAACTCTTTTACTCGCTTTAATATTGAATTTTAAGATAAACATAACAAAGAGCGAACCAACATTACATGAATAAAAATACAAGTAGTCTATTACATCACATTTTTACAAATTTATTTTATTTTTAGAATGTGTTTCTATTCTGCTTCAGGTCCTTTTCTTTAATACCCTTTTTTTTATCATCATCGTAAAACGTGCTTTGAAAGGGTAACTTATTTTTTATCTGGCTGTGACAAAGATATACAAGGACATTCAACAAACAACGTTTGAGTTCTGTTTTACTGTGGTATAATCAATGGACACAACAACCAAAAGTAAGCAAGTCGAAGTAGGAAGATCCGTCTGTTTTCAGCAACCCCCCCAGAGTCCCCCTACCACCCAGCATACCCTCCCCCTTTTTTTACTTTACAGCCCTCTTTCAACTCAAAATATCGACCCGGTTTCTTTTGAGGCGGTTCTCTTTGCTGTTGAAATCATTAATTAGCTGAAAGTTGGATTTAGATCAAGGTGGTTGGACGGGTATTAAGGGGTGCGATAACCCCTCCTTCTTTCTGAGATAAGGGAGATTAAGTATCTCTATAGAAAGAAGACCCATCTAGTCAATAGAGAGCATTCACTTCGGGTTATTGAATTTCCGTTTAAAAGATCTATTTATCCCACAAATTTAGGAGTTTAGTCAGTTTCTTTATTTTCTCTAACGCAAGTAGGTCGTTCATAAAAAGCTCTTTGTCGTTTCTAAAATGTATTATTTTGTTGCAGATTATATTTAATCTAAAATCAATAGATTAGATCCACAGTATAGGTACTGTCTTTATATTAAATTTGCAGTTACTTCCTTGGGGTGGACTTAGTGGGCTCGTACTTACTTCCAAAATATCATTAATAATGAATTTTTGTATTTCTCATCAATGAGGATAGTACTAACTAATTGGAATCTTTTAAATTCATAGCACCTGCAATGCGAAAAAAAAACTAAAGCTCGTTGAAAAGAATTCAATGTTTAAAAAAAACATTTGATGGGTGTCACCAAAATACACTACAAGTATACTGCTCTCCAAAAGTTTATTTCTGAGTACAGCCATGAAAACACATGTAAGCATACTATTCTGGAAATAGATTTAAATTTGTTAAATTTAATAAGCCAAAATTATCTTCCCAAATTGATTAAATTGTTCAGCAGGTTTTTTTCTTTAAAGTGTATGTTTTAAATATACCGGTTCATTTTTAGCTAGTGTAGCACACATTTCAAAATATTTCTTCCGATAAAGTTATAAAACATAAGACTTATTAAGAATTAACACGAAAAAACACCTTGAAGACAACTTAATATCATTTTGTTGGCCTGCAAATAGAAATACGTCACAATATAGCAGTGTTTTTTTTTAAACGCGTATTATTAAGACGCTGATAGCAATGAAAGTATGTTTGTTGTAAACGTCATATGATTCGGACCCCAACCTACTGTTTCCAAACAGTTAAGTTTCAAGGCGTTAGAATAGTCGATCAGAAATTCCTAAACGCCAGAAAGCAAGCGGGTTTATAATGTTCCTGGGTGGAATCGTCCGGCAGTAGGAGAAAAAACGGGTGAATAGGAAAATACAAATGACAATAAAATTTGTGTTATGACCCCTATTCACAAATATCCATTCTGCACTCCTATACCAGTTACCGTACATCTTTTCTTTTCCTAAGCGTTTAAGTCTTAAAGAAAGGCCGAAATATGTGGGTTTTTGGACTTTTAATAGTGGAAAATTTCAACTGTCATCCAGGTAAAAACCTATCGTGAATAGAATATATATACGCAAGTATATTTAATCGTATAAAATATATTCGTATTCATTCGAGTAAACACCAACCTAAACTCCTGTGTAAAATTCTATCAATATTTCACCTAAGAGCAACATCTTATTGGCAATATCTCATCTACCTTGCCATGCCTGCGGTGTTTCCGAGTGGCGGGTTGTCGAACAGGAAACATCAGGAGTAGCTGACTAGGAAGTGACGTAACGTTCGATATTGCTGTTGGGTTCTTGGTTACCTCCCAGCACTTTGTGTCTCCCTCAAGTTGAGAAACTTGTATCTGCTTCTACATAACCACGAACAAACCTAGACTCGATACACGAGATCTCCTCTCCTTAGAGCTGATTACATGACGGATATGTGGGGGAGGGGTTATATTACAGGTCGTAACATTATGAAGACCTGCTTCAATGGCAGCGTGATCTGACGCGATACTCTCACAGTAGACTACACTGCCGATGACGGGGAGATCAAGGTTCAAAACTCGGTCGAGTGTACTGAGGGTGGCTTTTCTAAAATATATTTTAATTACCCCGGCATGCAAATGGAGGTACACTTCCTCTAAATATACCCTTCATAATCCCTAAAATGATTAGCGTATAATTAGTACATTAGCGCATAACTCGAACGGGTAGTAGGACTTAGTGCTAAACAAATTTATAGGAATTCTAACTTCTGTTGCTATTCCATTTCAATGGTTCTATTATAATTTTACAAGGACTTAGTTATGTTCTAAGTTAATGCTTGAATATATCATTATTTAAATAGGTCATATCAATAAATATTTATCACTCAGAAATTAAATATCATATTGCTAGAGCTGGATGTTTATTGGTGGGATTTTTTTTCTGATTAAGTTTGTTTGAGAGACATTTGTGGATTTAAAACATCATTTTAACAAGCACAACAAACCTTACAATAAAAATTAGCCCCGTTAAATCCACATGTATTGATATACTTTTAATCTGAGCTATCTTTGTTTTTCCAAATACAATAACTCTAGTAAACAGAAGCAATTTTAAAATACATTTTACTACAGTTATGTAAATTATAATGTGAATATAAATTTTAGAAGAGATGTGAGAAAAAAATAACGCTTCATTTTATAAATTGGATATGAAATGAAACTACCAAAAAATCAGTTTAGTAATGCATTGGTTAGCGTTACTTAAACTATTACATTCTAGGTATTTCCCAAACAATTAAACTCAAATAATAATATATTTTTAATACGTCTATATAATAATAATAATAATAACAATAATAACAATAATAACAATAATAACTGTACCCCTTGGAATTACCTGCACTTTTTTAATCTAACTTTTCGAACTATATTTATTCGAACCACCTTTGTCACTAATCAATAAGGACAGTAGGCGTGATATTGTACTAAATTCTATTGATATTTAATGTGTGCTTTGGAAGATGTACAATTCTATTTTCATGTGAAGACCTTTATCTGAAAGGTAGAAAATTTACTGGATCTACTTTAACGTATTCATACGCAAATTTATGTGATCTGCAGGTGTCGCTTTTGATGAATATTAAAATGGTATCAATACCTTTAAAATAACACCAGTAATCCAGTAAAATATTATCACTGCTGACCGAAGAAAGTTATGTTCTTAGGTTCTTACTACGTAAATTGGAGCGTAAATCCTGAAACTTTGCAAGTAGCCATGCTTGTAGCTGTGTGGGGAATGATGGAAATATCAATAACAAAATACCTATCGATTGGGAGCTCCAGTTTGACGCCACATGTCGGTAAGCAACAAGTGTGACGTCATCACACGCGCGGGTTTCTTCACGAAACAAAATAACGTGATTATAGCCGCCTTGGAAAAAGTAATTTGTGAAGGGAATTAATTGGCTATTTATTTTGTTATCTGGATTATCAACATTATTTTCATTATTATTACTGTTTTTATTATTATCAATAGGTAAGGTAAACAAACTTCCTTGTAATGGGCAGTGTTCCAGTGACATATTTGTTAGTTGTATGCTTAAAACAAGCCTAAAACGGCACAATTACACTATATATTAATGTTAAGTGTCACTTTTACGTATTTTAAAGTAGTCCGATAATTGACTACCACTGTGGTTTAAATATGGCTCTTGTCAATTGGCATCGTAATTGTCTGTGTTGGATATTTCACTGGTGTGACGATGTTTCTTGTGTCAAATATTAAGCTACCCTGGCCTATGTTCATCGCGATTTAAGCCTTTTTCACCCAAGAAGTCATTTCATACTGGAGGTAGGTAAAATAGAATATATTTTTTGTAGAGAAAAAGTATAAATTGTTAATTTGTAAAATAGTATACAATTATCTGCATGTTCATTACTGGTACATGACATTTTCCAACTGCGACCGGTAATGAACACTTGTGTCCATAAATGAAACATTACAACTTAAACTTCATAGTTGAATTTAACTTAAATAAAGAAAGTAATATTAGTCACAATTAAGAATTGGTTTTGTTAATTTTCTATTTATTTTTAGAGCAGTCCACATTTATCTGATTACCAAACCCTTCCTTCACCTCCGACAAGACATCTTGTGAATGTGGGGAATGCTAGGCCTCCACCGTGGTTCGGATTCCACGTTAAACTGTAGGTCCTCCATTTCAATCTCACAATCACCCTACCATTAGACATTAGCAAGTGCGTATAACCCGAACGGGTAGTAAGATGCGGTGCTAATAATAATAATAATAATAATAATAATAATAATAGAGCAGTTATGGACATATGGTAAGTTAAACACAAACAATAAAATAAATTGTTAAAATTGTGTCGATTAATGGTACATTCTACTTGTCCATAGTTGGTACACTAAAATTTACTACACATCCGAAATAATTAAAGGAATTAAAATCTAAAATTTAAAAATTAATTACTTGATTATCATTTTAAATATTTTCTTAAATACTTCGTGCATGAATAGTTTAATTTTTTACTTTACATACGCGAAATGGCTCCTGTTCTCAACTATACTGCGCAGGCCATGTAAAATTCGTACAGATGAATATGAGGAAAATTTTGAAGACAAAAGAGAAGAAATGCGTAAAGATGACACTGAGGTAAATCTTGAAGAAAATACCAGAGAAAATTATAAGGATGTTACTGAAAAACCATATGGTCCAAACACGAAAGAAGTAGGTACTTATTATATAAATAATTTGCAAACATAGAATTTTGAGATCTCAATGATAGATTTACATTAGAAACATTGGCAAGAATATAAATTAACAATAAAAAGACCCTTCATCAAATTTTCAAATAGTTACGCCACAATCGTAGCCATCACGTTTATGTGACAGTTTGAAAAATATTCCAAGTCCATTTAAAAGTATAATTTTTTGGCTGGAAACGCCAAAACAAGATTCTATAAAATCAAAGAAAAGAGTTAAAGTGTCTGTTATCACAACAGTGGCATAAATATCACCGAAAAATTTTTTTTTTGGAAAAATAAGAATTAACAAGAGCTTCGAGAAAGAAACCGAAAAAGAGAAGATAATAGTAAAGAAAGAAAAAATGAATACCAAGAAAATTAAGAAAACCATCAACAATGAAATATGGTTTTGCAATATATGTCAAGAATAAATTGAAAAGGTTATGATTCGGTGCTCGTCATGTAAATTATGGAAAAATGAAAATTGTGCAAATGTAACATCTTTTGAATAAATATTACCGTGCAGAATGTATTAATTAATATGATTTAATTTGTTGCAATAACTGTTCAAGATTAACTGTCCATTATTGGCTCATATATATGACGATTACTAGTACATTCTGTTTTTCCATAGGGTTCATTATCAGAACATTGTGTAGTTGTTATAACAATCTATATTATATAACTAGTGGTTATAAATTTAAGATTTTTCGATTTGTATAGTTAGAATAAATATTATGTTAAAGTGCAAGATATTAATAACAAGTCGAGTAAAACTGTGTAACTTTTTATTTAAGACAATGAAACTCAGATATTATCGTTGCGTCGCTTAACATGTCCATGAATGGGACGTTTACCTTAAAAACCATTATTATAAATTTGCCCTCATTCAAGTAAAAATTCACTACCCTTCTCGGGCCTTCAGTAACCCAAAATTATTTTCTCTCAACATCTCTTACAAAGTGAGTCCTATAGGCCATTGCATTCATAGTGTAAATTCTAGATTTGTTGAATTCGACTTTTATCACAAAAGAAAATCCAAACTCAAAGAGTTATTTAAGGAACTACCTTATCATTAGTCTACCCAGTTCATGTTCTACATCTAATATTTAGATTTGCGTGATTTTACTTGGTGTTTTTATTTTTTGTGTTTGAAATAATACAAATACTTATTGATTTTCCTCACTACTCTTTATAAAGGTATTTTATTAATCATGTTTTTAGTGCCGTGTCTTACTACCCGTTCGGCTTATACGCATATCTACCAATTACGCTAATAGTTTTAGGGATTAGGAAATTTATGTTTAGAGGAAGTTCACTCGTATTTGCGTGGAAGTAGAGTGGAAAACCATTTTGGGAAAAAAAACCTCAGTACACCCGACCTAGATTCGAACCTTTATTTCCCCGTTATCGGCCATCTAGTCTACTGCGATAGTAGCGCCCTGGACCACACAACCATAAAAGGTGGTAATTTTGTTTGAAGAGCCGCAGTTTTCTCAATATGTATGTCTCCAAAGGACATATTTAGTTAGTTTTTCAATCCCCTAACACCTCCCAAAATTTGAATGTCTGGTCAAGGAACATCCTGTATATTAGAGATGGGACGTTTTAATCCTTGATTTATCAAATTCCTCGAATCCTATTGTCAATTCAATCTTATAATATCTCGAAATAATATCTCGAATACAAATATAAGTACCTTGACTTCAAATAACAGTTTCAATGAATTGGTAAAAGGAATTTTGTTTTACGTTTGTATTTAGGAGAGTAGAAAAATCACAAAAAAAAATGACCAAATTATATTAATATAAATAATTTACTAAAATAGTGCTATATTTATTGTTTATGACGTAATAGAGATGAAAAATTAAATATAATTTATCGGTGGCATTAAGACTTAAACATTTTTTTAGTTACATTTCAAATATTTTCACTTTAACTAAAATTGTACATTTTTTAAAAAATTCGAAGATTCAAATTTGGATTTGAGATTTGAAAGAAAATGTAAAATTTGGAACTAAGAAATATAGTATATGACACATTTATTATATATATAAACTATACATCCATATAAACGGAATTTGGATCTAATTGCTTAGTTTGTTACGAAGTCATACATATACATATATAGATGTGGATGGAATATAAGAACAAAATATCATTTGACATTGTTACTGAGCTCAACTATTTAGGTACAATTTTAACTAACATTAACGATACTAGATTGGATATTAATAAAAATACAATCTGGAGATGTATGCAGTCCGGTCAGTAGGTTGTTGACATCTCGTCTGCAATTAAAGAATATACTAAACAATATTTTTACCGGTTGTTCGTCATAGTATCTTACCTTACACGAAGAAAATAACTTTAGGGTGTTCTAAAATAAAGTAGGCATACTTGGGGAAATATATGACAGAAAAAGGGATGAAGATACTGGAGAGTGGGGGAGATTACGAAATGATGATAAAAATGTTAGCATGTGAATAATTATCATCTTTTTCGTTTTATTACCTTCTTACAAACCATCCACCTCATTCCTAGCCTATAGATTAATAATGTCATGCTAATTCTGTGTAAGCGTATGGATTCAAAATTTGAAACAAAAGCTCACCCTGAAGACACCATCCCTCGACACCTGGGTATGTTCTCGCCGATCAACCGCCTCTCGATGCCCAAGATCTTCACCACCGACTTTCCCGTCTTCAACTTCTCCATCTCTCAAACCACGCCCGTATGAAATCACGCACGTGCGTGCCTTTCCTCCTCAGCGTGTGTCTGCTTTCCTTCGATGAGAAATACTTTCCCGTATAATTTTATTTCCAGTCCAGATTTAATTGACAGTATATTAAACTCACGCGGCTTTTGACTTTACAAACTGTTGTTGTCGACGTGTATGATCCGCGTGTGAACGGGAGTACCATATGTTAGGGATGTGACGTCACCGGGCGTCGCTGCTGCTCTCTACCGCCCTTATCACCCGCCCAGTTCTGCGGGCATCGGCGTGACGCGGGCAGAACTTGGTGGTGTGACCGATATATTGAGTTAGAACAAGCTGGATCAACAACCAAAACTGACACAAGATAGAACCAATCATCTCAGTCATGTCATTGATCCTTCCCTGTTCCCCCCAGATGCGTCAATTTGATTCCCCTCCCTCTCACCCCACCACAACCATTCATCTTCCCTCCCTTCTATTGTATACACTGATCCTCTCATGTTATAAAACCTAGATCTTATCTAATAACTAGAAAAATTAACCGCTTCGGTGGCCGCATAGTCTAACGCGTTACTCTCGCAGTAGATTAGACTGACGATAATGGAGAGTTCAAGCTTTGAATCTCGGTCGGGTCTACTGAGGATGGTTTTTCCATGGTTTTTTCTCACTCTCCCTCCACGCAAGTATGAATACACTTCCTCTAAATATCAGCTTCTTAAACCTTAACAAATTAGTGCGATTAGTACTTAGACGTACAACATGAACGGGTAGTAAGACGCGGTGCTAAAAACAAAGATAGAAAATTTAATATGATTTTCATAATAAGTCCGTTATTTTAAAAGTGAAAATACATGTTATCACAATGGAGAACATAAAAATATTACAATATGGTGTTCAAATACTTGGTATATTTATTTAAATAAGGGGGGGAAATCTATACAATAATTTATCAGAAAATATTATTGAAGGCATTTTATAAAATTTTAATTAATAAATCAAATAAAACATATCTACAAAACGCAAAATTCTAGTGGATTTCAATAAATGTTGATGGTTTAAAATAGGCTTCCTAGAAAAATCAGGGTGTACTTTCATATATACATACGTCAAGTTATTAACTGTTCAGCTGTTTATGTTAATGGATACTATCAATACCTATAAAATAACAGTAATACTACAGTAAAATTTACAGGTACTGTGGTCTAGTGGTCAGAGTTTCTGACCACAGATCCAGAAATCCCGGCTTCGATCCCCGGCGCTTCCAGAATTTTCTATGAAAGCAGTGAGTCTGGAATGCGATAAACACACCCTCTTGAGGACAAATGAGGAGCAACTTGAATAAATAAGTCACGGCTTCTGTATAGAAAATTGAGCTTTAACGGCTGGGGGCTTGATGTCCTGACCCCTTGACCTTATATATCCGCAAAAGTGGGTATTATCTTTGCCAACATGCGATGGCTGCTCTATTGGTATAGCTCGCTTGCGGGATTATGCCGTGGTGGGTTTTTTTACAGTAAAATATCATCAATGTTGATCATAATAAAAACTGATCTTTGTGATTTCTAAAAGGTTCTTCCTACCAAAATCCTACTATACAAGATAATCTGAGAGTGGGTACACAAACTCATCTATCTATCTCTAATTTATTTCTTTACTGTGGTAAGTATAACAAGATGGGATTTAGTAAGGATACTAATCTTCACCTATTTTCCTGGATACAGGCAGTCCCCGTTATACGCGGTCCCGCTTTATGCGATTTCACGATTACACGGTTTAATGAAAAATGAAAAAGGTCCTTGAATGTTTTGTATTTGAGCTGAGTTCCGCCAAAGCGGTGATTGCTTGGAGTGTACAGTTAGTATGTAATGACGTGGCGCGCTGTTAGTCGTCTCTCTCTCCCCTCAAGGTCAACGCTCCCATGCTCTACAACTTAGTCACTTAGAGCTATCGATCAATATAATAAAATTAATTTGAATAACAAAACTGCTTGTTTTAATTACTAAAATCATTTTTAACGCATGCAGTACTGTAAGCCTACAATAGCCCCATGGCTTCTTTGGTGCTGATTGACAGCTTTGAAAAATTACCAGACCAAATTATGTATCCCTATGCTGAACCATATGATCTGCAAAAACATTTGTTTAGCAACTGTCGCTTCTGACGGCTAAAATTTAGGTATATATCTAAATGTTGACTGTCAGAAGTCAGCTGTGAGCTGTCAGTCAGCACCAAAGAAGCCATGGGACTACTGTACTTGATCAATATCAATACATACTAAGATGTATGACGTTCTATTTGCCACTATCGCGCTTGGCTGTAAATAGTCCTCGTTATACGCGGTTTCGCTTTACGCGGTACTTTGCCGGAACGCATCTACCGCTTATAATGGGGGCTACCTGTACAAGGAGAAAAAAAACGCTGATGAAAATAAATAATCATTCAGAATTATATGACACACAATTTGCTCTAGCAGTCATGCCAATTTTTTTGCTATTTAAATTATATATATGGATAGAATGTAATGAGGTGCACTGGATAGAACTAGCTCAAGATAAGGATTGATAGCGTACTTTTGTAAGTGCATCAATAAATTTTCTAGCTAATATTTCCATAGATAAAGATATTATATAGGTATACATTTATAAGCTTCACTTCCTTTGAAAATTGGACTGTGGTGTTACAAAAAGCTTCAAGGCTTTTTTTTTAAGTCACTGAACTACAGAAAATAATTTATTTCATTTCAAACCGTTTTGGATCCACAGCAATAAACCAATTAATAATAGTAAACCTAAACCGGAGACCTGTAACTGTATTAATTTTGGGTGTAATACGTCATTTTCCAAAAATCATAAGAGGGACAAAGATCCAGACTTAGCAAGGGAAGTTTCATTCTTAAATATAAACTAATATAAACTGGTATTAATTACTAGGCACCCACTTTGGTGGTAGCATGGTCTAAAGCACTACTCTCACAGTAGACTAGACTGCCGATAACGGGAAATTGAGGTTTGAATCTTAGTTGGGTGTACTCAAGGAGCTTTTTTCAGAATGGTTTAACACCTTACCTCCACGCAAATGTGGGTACACTTCATACAAATATAAACTTCCAAATCCCTAAAACCATTAGCGTGATTGGTATATAAGCGTATAACTCGAATGGAATGGGCCAGTTTCCTATGCGAGAACGGCCCATTCCATTCTGGTTTAGGTAGGTGTAGTCTTGTATTTAGTGTAGCGCCGCACTTGAGGCGTACTAAATTTGACTATTAAACTGGCCCTAAGTCTGACTATGAAGTACCCGTTTGAATTACACATACACCAATTAAGCTTATTGAATAGGAATGATGAAGGTTGAGTTTTAGAAGAAATGTATCCACACTTTCATGGATAAAATGTGATAAGTTATTTATGAAGAAAATACCCATAGTATACCCGACCGATAATTGAACCCTAATCTCCACGTCATTGGCAATCCAGTCCTAAACTAGAGTGACGCGTTAGACCACTGATTCGGGTGAGCTGTCTCTTAAAACTAAACAAATTCAAAAATAATCCGACACAAAACCGCTGACGGTTATCAAATATCTACTCGCCTCTATACTAGAACGAACACAATCATCACGCGAAATGCCAGATGGGAATTCAACCGGGATCTTTCAGAAGATGGATGCCAAGCGCTTTAAAAGCTACCCGGCCACAACTATCCCTCACGAAATATGTAATTTAATTTAAATTGCTTTGTTCCGGTCTAATAGGACGTGAGCTTTAGGCCGCTCGATAACAATCAGACCGTAATTTTAATTAGAGGAACCGCTGTGTTGTGGTAGCACTTGAAACCACTGGTACTAAACCTTTACATCCGCCGGTTATGGTTATGTACTGATTACCCTAATGGGTTAGAGATGATGAAGGTTGAATTTAGAGGAAGTGTATCAGCATTTGTGTAGAGGGAGAATGGAAAACAATTTTGAAAAAACTCAGTACAACCGACCAGGATTCGAATCCAGTATCTTTCCGACGTCGGCAGTCTAGTTTATTACTAGAGTGGCACCCATATACCATGCGGGCATCGAATCAGGTATCCGCATAATTGATCGAGATGTATATAATTATAAAGAAGTACGTAATATATTGTTGTTACTAGCTTCTGTGAACACGTGGTCTAACGCGCTATTCTCGCTGCAGACTAGACTGCTGATGACGGCGAGATCGAGGTTCGAATCTTTCCCTCTACGCAAATGGGCGTACACTTCTTATAACTGTAACCTTTCCCATCCCTAACCCATTAGCGTAATTAGTACATAAGCTTATAGCCCGAACGGGCAGTAAGACACTATGCTAAAAAAAATTATCCCTGAAACAGAAAAAGTTATTTTCGCATTAACGTTTGTATATCTGTATCTTGGCCTGGAGCCGACACCATTTTATCAATTGGGCTGAAACTAGGTATCCAAGGTTTTTACAAGGATCCTCCGAGGTGTTTTTTTGAAACTAGAGGTGACCTGGTGGTCTAGGGGTAAGGTTTCAGACTTCTATGCTGGCGGCCGGGGTTCAATCCTCGGTACCGGCACAGATTTATCTGATTACCAAACCCTTCCTTCACCTCTGACAAGACATCTTGTGAATGTGGGGAATTCCAGGCCTCCACCGTGGTTCGGATTCCACGTTAAACTGTAGGTCCTTCATTTCATCTCACAATCACCCTACCATTACACATTAGCGTAAGTGCGTATAACCCGAACGGGTAGTAAGACGCGGTGCTAATAATAATAATAATAATAATAATAATAATAATAATAATAATAATTTGAAACTAGATACCCAAATCTAAATTTGAGGGTAATTTACTGAAAGGTAAAAACAGATAAAATCGAACACCTCAAAATTAGCTCTTAACGATTTTGATTAAATTCTGTATCTAGGCATTGTTTAACATTACAAACAAAATGGCAGCTCACATTAATTTTTTCCATGAAAATGACATTAAAGTTACTTTATACAAGCTGAAATGTACAATTTTGATAATATCTCCGCAACTATTTGAGATACTAAATAACATATCAATATAAAGTATTACTATTTAGAATTAAAATATTATATTTTTAATATATTTTAATAAAACTAATAGTTCCTGAGCTATCAAATATAATTATATTTGTATGGATCTCTTGACAGTTGATAATGTTTGTTATGGTATTTAATGGACAGAGATGTTCCTTATCTTTCAATGTTTCAGTGATAGTGGGTATTATTTCATTTATGATTTTTGATGTAGTGTTTCTGTGACGGTGTGGATTATTTAGTTCACCAAAACTTGCGATTTCCTAGTAAATATCTCTGTTTTAAGCTAAAAGCGAAAAAAAAATTGTGCGGTGCACCGTACCATTTATTTCTCGTATCACCGCTGCGTATCTCTATAAAATCTATAAAATAACAAGCCCCGTGGTGGACGGAAACACCGACAAAGTATAGTCGACAGGGTTCATTGAATGTATTTGTATCGCATGTTGATACGTTAACTATGACACGTTTTCCTGTCCACACTGATACGCAATGTGGTACGATACGCGGATATGAAACAAATAGATATTAGGCTTGAGTACTATATATGTTATGATTTATGACCCATTTCGATGGCCACGTGATCTAACCTGTTACTCTAGCAGTAGACTGGACTGCCGATAAATGAAATCGATGTACGAGTCTTGGTTGGGTCTACTGAGTGTGGTTTTCCAAAAAGGTTTTCCACTTTCTCTCCACGCAAACGCGGGAACAAGTCTAATACATATAACTTCCCTAAACCCTAAAACCATTAGCGTAATTAGTACATAAGCGTATAACCCGAACGGTTAGTAAGACAAGTTGTTAAAAAAAATTGCCCCAATCTTTAAACGGAATCGTTTCAAAAAATTAAATTATATTCAGGGTGACCTGGCGGTCTAGGGGTAAGATGTCAAACTTCTATGCTGGCGGCCGGGGTTCAATCCTCGGTCCCGGCACAGATTTATCTGATTACCAAACCCTTCCTTCACCTCTGACAATACATCTTGTGAATGTGAATGCCAGGTCTCCACCGCGGTTCGGATTCCACGTTAAACTGTAGGTCCTCTATTTCATCTCACAATCACCCTACCATTACACATTAGCATAAGTGCGTATAACCTGAACGGGTAGTAAGACGCGGTGCTAATAATAATAATGATAAGATATTCAGATCCATCCAGTGATTTGATTTATTAACGACGCATAGATTTCCCCCTTTCCCCCACCACTTCCTCCCCGGATTGAATTCTGACATCCAGCCAGTCACGTGTTGACTAGACCATCAAGTGTTTGAACACGTGAGGTGGGTGGGTGGGGGGATTAGTGACCAGCACCTTGATTAAAAGTACCCCGCTTCCCCCACGGCCTCTCTAACCTTTTAGCTATCTCTAGTCTCGCGATAATTAGACTTTGCCAGCAGGTGGGAGGGGTAGTTTAATCAATCCCTACTACCCCTTCCTTGCCTTTTCGTTAACAACAGACATTCAAGGCTTCGAGCCGCTTCCATAACGGAGTAAGTGAGGACTTTGGAAACCCTGATTCATGCAAGTTATACAACCCGTCACACACACACCCTCCCAATCCTCTAGGGGTCTTAAACTGTGGATTCACACGATCTCAGGGAAAAAAGTTAATTGCAATAAACGTGGTCAGATTCAAACCAAACTCACGAGATTTTAGCACCATCTGTTCAGGTCCTATTTGGAAAATAATTTTAGCTTTGTCCGCTCTGATTGTTATATATATACTTAAGACAAGGGCGTACGAAAGGGGGGTGATAAGGCGGGATACATCCCCCTGAAATCCAAAATAATCAAAAGCATTATCCAACCAAAAAATAAGAAAGAAAAAACACACGTGTTTCACACAATGTTCCTGTACCGTGCATACTAATATAATATCGTAATATCGACATTGAAAATTGATTATAAATATGGCAGATTATTTTGTATCGATAGATGGTGATTGATCGATAGTTAGATCGATTGATTGAAGCAGTTCCTTGCAATTCATTTGAAGCGCCAAGTAGCGTGTTTGGTTTCACGCTATAGTGGCGCATATAATGATGTACATAACATTGATATGGTATTAGACGAAATGGTGGAGAAACCTCGTGGAGTAGTACTTGTGTAAACTTTTAAGGCTCACATGGACTGGAATGCTGGACAGGAGCAGGAACAGTAAGTGTTGTGTTTGTGTCTCTGACTATTATTATCAATTTTATTTTGTTAGTTTTAAAGAGACATTGTTTGAGGTGTGTGTGTGTGTGTGTGTGTATGTATATATATACAGGATATTCGGTAAGTTCATATGTCTATAACTCTACCGAGTTGTAGGACGCTGTGCTAAAAAAAAAAAAATTTAAATGTCACCTTACATGACTGTTCAAATCGACATGACATCTGTCAAGTAGGTGAACATAAAACCCCTTTTAATCATTTTTCGAAGGATAGATAGACGTAAGGGGTTACAAAAAGAGTCATCAGAGGAGTGGGTGGGAAGAAAACCATTTTGTATGTGATTCTTCGGTACAAAGAAAACTGGATCGGACATCTCCTTATGAGGAACCGTCTTCTGTTCGACGTAATAGAAGGAAAGGTTGAAGGAAAGAGGAGATTAGGGAGAAGGAGGATTCAAATATTGGATGTTTGAAGGAAAGAAGAAAATTTTGGGAGCTGGAGGAGAAGGCAGAGGACATGGCGCATTGGTGGTCTAAGTTCATAGACAAAAGGAATGAACCTGTCGTAAGACAGAATATATTATAATAATAAAACATGACGAGGCCATTATGTAGTATGACGACTGGTAGGCTCAGGTACACCTAATTTATCGTACCGCAAACACTGAGCTTATATCAAAGCCTTATATCTTATCGTTGTTTCACTGAATGCAAGAAAGGGCTGACAGACAAGCCGTGTAGATTCATGTGTCAAAAGCTTTGTAACTGTCAGGCGCTGAACTGTGGTTCAGCCTCTTGCTGTCTTCACGTAGCTTCCTGTCGACGATAGCTCGCAACAGATTGTGTGAACAGGGATATGTGTGTGTGTGTGTGTGTGTGTGTGTGTGTGTGTGTGTGTGTGTGTGTGTGTGTGTGTGTGTGTGTGTGTGTGTGACAGAGAGAGA
>CABFOW010000013.1:675254-720623 GCA_902141385.1 Timema californicum
GGGGGGGGGGGAGGTTGTGGGTTGAAAATGGTTTAAATCAAAAATAAAAATAGTATGAAAAGTAAATATATATTGAACGTAAGGCTTAATATATTTAATCTCAAAAATATTCTTAATATTTGCAGTTATTAAGATCCATGGGTTAACATATTTTTGTCTTAACATATCACATTATATTAGTAAATGTTTGCAGTTCTAATTATAGTTTTGCGTAGCTCTAAAATATCCATACATTATCCTCTATAATGTAGTATGAGAAATGGAAAATCTAGATGTTATATTTTTGTATAATACACACTGAATGAGAGCTTAGTCTCAATGCGAATATTATTTTATTGTAAGTTATTATTATAATTATTGCTATTTTACAAAGGGGGAAAACTCCTTCGTTTTCATGGGGCCTTCCCCCCCCCCCCCCCTTTAAAAGGTTTAACCATCCAATGCATCCTTTATTCAAAATTGACACTTTTTTTACTTTCTCGTTATCTACAGGTAAATAAAGTATTGTGATTGTCAAAAAAAATGTTGAACTCGAGATTTTGATGACGTCTCATGACCCCCGAACTCTAAAAAGTGGTTTTTGCAATGCCGTGTATCTGTGTGTCTTCTTAACTAAAAAATAAAGAGTAGTTTAGTAAAAAGCGAAAAGAGAATAAATCGGCTCTAACGAATTTGATTAAAATTTGTATCTAGGCGATGATTAAGATTATAAATAAGCTGGCTATTTTCATTTCCCCATGACAATTACTTTAAGGATACCTTACAGAAGCGAAAATTTCCGTATTTCCGTGACTATTTGAGATACCAAAAACTTCTCGTTGCAATATTGTAGTACTATTAAAAATAAAAAACTTTTATATGAAATATATTCTTATAAAACCAACAGTTTCTGAGATGATGACCTGGTGGTCTAGAGTTAAGGTGTCGTACTTTTGTGCTGGGGTACGGGGTTCAATCCTCAATCCTGGCACAGATTTCTCTGTTTTCCAAACCCTTCTTTCACTTGTGACAAGACTTGTATTAATCACAACTTGTGAATTTGTGGAATTCCAGGCCTCCGCCGTGGTTCGGATACCACGTTAAGCTGCAGGTACTTCGTTTCAGCTCACAATCACCCTACTATTACACATTAGAGTAAGCGCGTGTAACCCGAACGGGTAGTAAGACGCGGTGATGATGATAATAATAATAATAGTTTCTGAGATATTGGCAAATATATTAATACAAATATGTGATCTTGATTTGTAAAGAAATACTACGAAATAATTTTGTAATGCCATAATGTAATAATTAGATATAATTAAGTCTCTCAAAAAGTTTGTTATTTTTACTCTAACCATTTAGGAGAAAAGTTTGTAGCCTACATTAATGATCTATCTCCTTCATTTTATACTCAATAGTCAATATTTACATTTTTATTGGTCAAAATTTATAAATGAGGAAATGAATAGCAATGCGATGAACTAAAGGTGTGCAACACCTAATTAAATGTTAGAATTTAAACCGGAAGTCGAAATTTTAATACGAAGTGTTGACTATTTTGGACCCAAAGTCAATCTTTTTATTGATCCAAAAATACAAATGAGGACATTAATTCTTTAAAAATTAAAATTATAAAATTTTAAACCAGGACTAAAAAATGTTTTACGTAAGTATATTGCAAATTAATGCTTGGGTTTGCTAGTGTATATTATTTCGTTTCACATATATTATTAGTTTTGAGTAAATATCTCAATTTTTAAACAATAGAGTGAGAAAGTCCGTGCGGAGTTCCGTACCATTTATTTTTAGTAAGTGTATGTCAACATTGCTAGCTAATAAAAACTTAGTATCTATTATTAATTCTAATCTAAAACAACATTATGAGGGGAGTAAATTTTGTTTGCCTGTATTCACCTGTATCTAGTATGGAAACCCACAATGGATGGAAGGGATTGAGATAAAACAACTCAAGGGTTTTCGCTTGGGGATCATCTAGGGATGTGGTATCGAAAGAAAAGTATCGATACGCCACTAATATCGAAAGAAAATTATCAATAACAATAAGTATCGGTATTAAAATTTTAATCTGGAAAAATATATTTTTAATCAAGTATTAAATTCAACATTTGCATAATAATAATAATAGTATTTTCATATTTATTTAAACACTGAAAACTATAATGATTTAGGTGACCTGGTGATCTAGGGGTAAGGTGTAGGACTTCTGTGCTGATATTCTGGGGTTCAATCCTAGGTCCCGGCACAGATTTATCTGATTACAAAACCCTTCCTTCACCTCTTATAAGAAGTGTATTAATCACAGCTTGTGAATGTGTGGAATGCCAGGCCTCCAACGTGGTTCGGATTCCACGTTAAGCTGTAGGTCCTCCATTTAATCTCACAATCATCCTACCATTACACATTAGCGTAAGTGCGTATAACCCGAGCGGGTAGTAAGACGCGGTGCTAATGATGATGATGATAATAATAATATTATTTAGATATATTATAGTATATTTAGGTCTATCGCATCTGTGGGTGTTGGAACTTGGAAGGTATGATAGATAATATTGTATATTGAATATTATAAAAGGTTTTACCATACCAGCCTTCAAAATGTCTATGAAAATTTAGCTGATGGAAAGTTATTTAATATATAAATATGATTAATAATGAAAATTAATTTGATGGAAAGTTATTTAATAGCTAAATAGGATTAGTAATATATTTTTTCAATATATTTTGTGCCCTTCTTTAACCATAGTAAGAATTTATTCCAAGCATGAGGGAAGATAGAAAAAAAAGTTGTTCCTTTCGATATCAATCCGATACCAGAATGTGAGTACTAATATCAGTAAAAGTATCAAGTAAAAATACTAGAATCGAAAGGAATATATCTATATTAGTGAAATATCGATACTTTTCTCACATCCCTAATCATATCTCCTGGGTCAAGTTTGAGTTTACTAGGTTACACAACTAATATTTATTATCAAGAGCATTTAAACAATTTTTTTAACTACCCAGTATCGTATATATGGGAAATATTGGTGGTTATCAAGGCTCCCCACCCCCTAACCGTACCCGGTTTGACTTGTTTTGGGAATGTCCTAAGATCGGTGCAAATATGTATAGAAAGTAAAACGAGATAAGAAAGAGGAAATACGTGACGAAATTACCAAAATGATCAGAAATAGTATAAGTATTAATAATACAAGATTAACAGTTTATCCCTAAAAAGCCCCCCCCCGCCTCCAATCGCTATCCCAAAACATATGTTCAAAATAAAACCTTGCTGCAATGGTTGGGGAATCTCAGATCTCTTTGATTTTTAAACTCCATCTACAGTGAAAATATTCATAGTAATTTGATCGCTATAAAAGTTTCTGGACTTACTTTCACGTGTGCATAAGTCAAGACATGTTATTTTCAGCTGTAACTCCTCGTTCTTATTATCAATTCCTCTAAAATAACATTAATAACACAGTAATATGTTATCAATGCTGACCGCATTAGACTTTCACTTTATACACTTCGATATAACAGACTTGATACTCCTAGACTACGCATATAATCTACGGTCAATAAGAATAATATACACCAACCCCTAACACTTTTGACTTTAATGACGTAATGAGCTCATGGAAAAGGAGCTATTGGCCAAGTTCGTGACAAAGGGGAGTGGCCACGCATGCGCTGACTAGTAATAAAATTTTGCGCATGTGCAATGGTTCAAAATTATGGCCTTGCCAAAGAGAAATGTTGTCCGGTACAAGGTAAATGAAATGGTTAAGTACAAGTTGTCGAGATGTATTAAATATACCATACATGCTCTAGTTTATATATTATCTTTGGTAACTTAATTACAGTGAAGAAGTCCAGAACAAAATGCCACTGATACTAGACTACAGCGGCTCGCAGTAGTAAAATCTTTACCGCCCTCTTTCGATCACATTTCAAGTCCGTAACTAGCAGATGAGGCGATAGTTTCTCCACTTCAACCGTTAGTCGCGCCACAGGTTAAGTTCGCGCCTGGCACTCCAAGGATCAATACATTTATAGCCTTGTCTGTCTTGTAAGTGTATATTGGTTCGAGAGTTGCTGTTTACGCGTCACCATGGTAACGAACTATTGTACGCTTTTATTCAAACACGTATTTAAAATGTTTTTTATCTTTGAAAATATAGTTATTTTAAAGAAATTGTAATCTAATAAGTGTTTTTTTAATGGTTATACTAAGTGAGTGAAATAAACGCTAATTACAAAGGTAGGTAGATTTATTAGTAAAATTAATTTTTTTAAATTAGTTAAAAGTTAAATATTAGTGAAACTATGCAAATGTCTATTAAAGCACTCACATGAGTTTTTAATGTTTTTAAAAGAGTTGTACCAATGAGCAATATTTCTGATAGTTGCATACACAAATTTTTAGTGGATAGTTTCATTAACGTCTAATTTTAGATATGTGTTTCATTAATCCCGTGTAATTGTATTAGCTTTGATACAAGTGTTAATTGTAGGCCTACTGAATTTCACTAATGAAAAACATTGATATAGAATTGAAATGTAAATTGAAATCAGTTTGAAACGTTCAAAGGAGATAATAGTCCTCCTGTATCTAAAAGCAGCTTACATTTCCGTGACCGAATGGTTTAAGGCGTCACTCTAGCAATAGAATGAATTTCCGAGGACGGAGAGATAAAGGTTAGAATCCTGGTCGGGTGTACTGAAGGTGTTTTTCCTAATTGATTTTACACTCTCCCCTCACACAAATGCGGGTACACTTAATCTAAATTCAATCTTCATCACCATTTACCCATAATCATATTCAGTACATGTTATGAGTATATCCTGAACAAGTAGTAAGACGAGATGAAAAAAAAAATCTTCTTTCAACTTACGGAAGTGGGAGCTAAAGTTTTAAGGCATTAGATTTGCGTTTCACTTGTACATTGTTGATGGGGTTATCCGGGTTGGAATCCTGGCCGATTTCGCTGTACATTTTCATAAATTGTTACGTGGTCTAAAGTGTCAATCTCGCTAAAACCTGTATTGCCTGTGATGAAGAGAGCAAGGTTTAAATCTAAGCAGATTAAACTCAGATTCGTTTTGCATTCTCTCTCCATAATAATGTGGGTACATTTCCTTAAGGATACCTTCCGAATCCTTAACACCTAGATTGTCAGTGTTGAACACACTAATAACATTAACAGGTATTATTTTACTTGTCAATGTGTAACGGTCGTGTGAAGTTCCGAAATGTTTTAGTCAAAGCTCATATCTCCTCTTCGGGTTTGACACTCAAAGTAACCTTCGCATTGACTTCGAAACATCACACCCAAAGAATAAAACTTCTATATATTATAAACATGTTTGGAATATCTCACTAAATGTAACTTATTAACATATAATCAATTTTTAAAACAGCTACTACACTGGATATCAATGCGAAGGAAATTGCACGGCTACTATTGGGAAGCAGCTTTGTCATTCTCTCGTTTTTATGTGGTCAAAATTTCACCTTAAAAAATAAGACAAGTTTTGCAATGCTGATTCGCCGATGTAGCCATTATCTCTTTCTTACCCCAGCACACCACCCTCAGACATAATAGCCCAGGATTATTAGCAAATAGCTCGGACAAAATTCGGAGAAAGCTGAAAATTTCAGGATCGGCTCAGAATTACATGCCTTACAACACATCAAAAGTCCCCTAAAGTCTGAGGGTTGGATTTTTTTTAGAAGGTTAACAAATACATTAACAAAAATTAAGGCGGGGAAAAAATTAGAAGAACGCTGAAAATTTCAGAATTGTCTCATAATTATATGCTTAATAACATATCAAAAGTCCCGAAAAGTCCAAGGCTTGGCTTTTATGGCAGAAAACCCATAAGTTCAAAAAGTCCATAAGTACCGTACTTATAAATTATTTTAAAGCGGGGAAAAAAAATAGCGGAACGCTAAAAATTTCAGTATCGACTCAGAATCCCATGCTTTACAACATATAAAAAGTCCCCTAAAGTCCTAGGCTTGACTTTTATGGTAGAAGACCCAATAGTAAAAAAAAATCCATTAGTAAATTAGCCTTCAAGACTTAAATAAAAATGAGTTTCACTCGTGTCCCATTTAAATTCATCCCCAAGTAAATTCCTTAAAGTTAACACACAAAAGTATCTCACTTCATTAATAAATTTATTGTTAGAGTTTATTTTTAAAATTATATTAATTACGTCTTCCACGTTTTCTTCACTATCCATAGTGATAGAGACAGTGAAGAGGAGTTGCTACACTCTTCTCCCGAACAGCGACACACACTAGAGTGCCAGACCGCTCTTCTTACATTCGCAACCTTTCTTGCAGCCACAACAGATAAGATTCAAGAGCTTTTCTGGGGTTGGAGGGAGAAATGTCATGACAGGAACAAGCTCTTGTTAATACAACAAAACGAATAATTCGAAATTTCGCTATTTTATTTAAAATATATTATATAAATTTATATCGAATGAATTAAAATGTAAATAAAAGCCTAAGTTTGATAATATATTTAACTTTTCAATAAGCTGCCACCCCCAGTCCGTTGGTGTGAGTAGATTATCTAACCACTGTTACACATGAATGTACACTCTAAGTGAGTGTTGACGAGCAGCAGCACTGGTAGGTGGAAGCAAGGCGATGTCGAAAGTAGCAGTGACAGACTGACGAGCTACAGTTTGGACATATATTTTATAACGCAGCTCGTCTAGGGAGTTGCAGCGTTCTTTTTTGTACAGAGACCAAATAAACAGTACTCCCGCTTAAAACTACTTCATCAGGAGTAGCAGAACGATAATGGAAAATTATTATTTTCCTGGACAGCTCTTTTTCATTTTGTGAGAGGTCTAAACCCAATTTCTTTCCTTTTCTAAAAAGGGAAGATGTCATATCATCCTTCCATTGCATGAGTAAACAGGAGGGTGTTTTTTATTACAGGACTTAGAGCTTATTGTACATTTTATGAGGTTTGCCAGTTTTCCCAAGAATTAGGAGAGATAGCTTACTGCTTGAAAGTGCATTCACAGCTAGCATGGTAAGGACATCTGTATCAGTTGCTAACTCTGTTACATGTCGCCCAGCTAATAACTAAATGGCTGTCGAAACAATGAGACACTCTGCATATTCAGTTGCTAACTGGACTAAGATGCCACAATTCCGTAGAATGGGTGTTATAAGTTTGATAAAAAGGGATACATTTTTGCAATTTGATAGAAACTCTTCCTGGGAGGATGTGGCAACCATGTCAAGATCTACTGCTAAACCTACCGAGGTTTTCTTGCCGCTCTGGTGCTTCTGCTCCTCCTCTTTAGGGTTCTGTGCACCCTAATACCCGTCAAACCTACTGTTGATGAACATTTAAAATGTTTCATCAAATAAAATGAATATCCCATGCAAATAATTCTGTAGGTTGCTGGTCTTAGCGAAATAATTATATGAAGAAGGTAGCCACCATCTACAACAAACACTGTGTATTTTGGTGCAATTTATTTGCAAGGAGAAACACTCATATTCTAAGACTTTGGCGAGGGCTGATTTCCTCGTCTTCCTCGTCGATATTTCGTCAAACAAAGACATAGGTCTAGCTGCTAGTTCATATGAAAAGAACTGCATTAACTCAAGTCCAGATGGGAATACACAAACTGTTGTTGTTGATTTATTTGCACGCCATGTTTATGCACTTGTATAGTGTTGTTCATGGCAGATAAAGGTTTAACTCTGTCCTTGCGCTTGAGTTTTGTAGCTCCGAAAATGCAACCGTTCGTGTTTCTCATGCATTCTGAACCTATTTTCAGAGCCTTATCATAGTTAACAGATTCGTCTCCTACAAGACCAGTCGATAAGCAGTTTAACACTGTTGATGAATTAAGAGATTCACAAGATATCTCTAGCGTATCCAGGATATCATTTCGGGAAAAGAGGATGTAGATCACAAATTTATTAATAGCTAGAAGAGGATGGGGCTATTTAGGACCTAGGGGGACTTTTGATATATTGTAAAGCATATAATTCTGAGTCAATTCTGAAACTTTCTGCATTCTTATAATATTTTCCCGCTTTAAAATAATTTTTAAATATTTATGAACTTTGGGGTCTTCTTAAAAAACCATGCCTCTGAATTTTGGGTACTTTTGATATGTTGTTAAGCATGTAATTCTGAGTCGATCCTGAAATTTTTCGCTTTCTCCAAATTTTGTCCGAGTTCACCTGTTTGTTTCGACAATATTCCCGGACTATAAATGAGAGCGAGGATATAGTGAATAAATGACGTTTATAACGTAGAAATGAAAATTTTCCGGGAAATTTCGAATAGGAAAATTTTCTACACTGACGTCTTGCAGTAGAGGGGTTAAATTGTAGAGGTGGCATTTAGAGATTATTGTACTTCAAAATATAGTGTGTTAAGAGACGAGTTGGTTATAAGCGGGGAGGGGGGGGGGTAAATAAGAAGCACGGAGAATAGGGGGGGAGGTAAATGTTAGGTCAACTTTAAAAAAATTGTATTTATTTATTTATTGATGACAAAAAATAGATTTATGAACATAACGGGTCAACAAAGGTTCCCATTCATTTGTTTCTTCACTACTTTATTTTAGCATAATGTCTTACTATCCATTCTGGTTGAACTTCTATGTACGAATTACGCTAATGTGTTAGGGATGATGAAGGTTGAATTTAAAGGAATTGCATCCACGAAAATGGAAAACTATTAGGAAAAACTACTCTCAGAGCAACCGACTGGTATCGAACACCTATCTCCTCGTCATCGGCAGTCTATTCTATTGCGAGAGTAGTGCGTTAGACCGTGCGGCCACCGAAGCTCGTTTGATGATATTTTTAGTGTTAACGCCTTCAGGAGAAAGTAATCTTAAGTGTAAACGTTGACATTTGGGATATCTATATCTCTATTACATTATAGTTCCCTTTAATAAATTGAAATTATTTTTCATAAATATAAATTGAAAATTTCCGTTTTGGAAAAATTTCCGTAAAAAATATAGGTAAAATTTTCCTTCTCACATCTCTACTATAACGTAACCATGGATAAATTCCAATAATATGTCAGCATATAATAATTTTTTGTGCTTTGATATCTTTCTCTAAGCCTTTATTTTACCTAGTTTCACTTAATGGATTATTTAAAAATCAAAAGTTTAGTATTACTGTATGTGACAACCAAAACCTTATCCTTTCGACTTCGACTTCCCACCGAATGTTTCATGCTGCGCTTCACCTTTCACCTTCGCACACCCCTTATGACAATATGTTTCCAAGCCTGATCAAATTTTTCAATGATGTTTTATTTATAAAGTGAGAAAAGGAGAAAATGGGGGAAGCTTTACCAGAGAAGAAAGAAGATGAGGAAGACTTGAGACTGTCTTTCATGTTCGAATACCTCCAGAAAACAATGAGGCTCAAACAAGAGAGGTGGACCAAGATGTTAGCAACTGAGGAGTTGGAGGTAAGTGAAGACCTGTACCGATACGATGAGCTATAACCAGGGCCTAAGATTTTGATGACATGTCATATTTTTTTATTCATCGTATACAATTATAATAAGTAGCCTACATAAATTTGTTTATGGTCCTATGTCTGTAAAAATATTTACTTTATATGGATCATTGTCTGTAATTTTTTTGTCATTTTGGAATTATTTAAAGTTATATTTTCTTGGTTTGTTTCATTTTATAGGCATTTTTAGTCATTTTTCCTTTATTTTTATGCATTTTAGAGTAATTATAAGGCATTTGTGTTTAATAAGTATATATATTTAACTATATCGGTTATTTATATTAGCATTAGTTTTTAACACACAGTTATCGGAATGAGAGGATGACTCCATTCCAGATCCACTACTTCACAGAAAAATCTGTAAACGTTGGGGTTCAAACCCAGGACTTCTGGATCTGTATCTAGGAACTCTGACCAGTAGACCACAGAAGCGTTCAATCTGATTACTCAAAATTTCTAAAATAGGACTTTAATGTTGTATGGTCAATTGGCGGTATTTTTTCGTGATGAGGAAGGAAAGCACTTTTTTTTAAATCTTTAGCTTGTCCGGATTAATTGGAGGGTGCCGATTACCAATCAATGAGCAATCCTCATCCTCCAGGACTTATAATGGTACATGATTTTTATTATGAGGGATGATTAGTTCGACACCTCAGCTCAGTCGGTAGCGTGTATATCCACAGGGCTAAGGGTCACAGATTCGATTCCTTCGAAAAATGTATCATTGAAAAAAATGTGGGTTTACCCTTTTATAGTGATGAGTTATAGGCCGGGGGGATGGATGTTGTATCCGTTATAGATTTAAGTTAGTTTATAAGTCGTGTTCTGATATAATCAGTCGGTTTAGAAAGTGCACGTTAAGAACCTCAAATAAATGAAAGACAATATTTTGTATGATATGTTGGTTGCTAGTACATGATGAGTTGTTTACTATCTTGGACTAGAAATGAGATGGATGATTTAGTCGACTTGTTGAGCAGATCGCTTGCGCTGGTTTAGTCGGGTTCGGGCAGTAGTCGGCGGATGATTGCGACTTTTGGAAGGTTAAAATCGTTGATGGGCTTCTGGGCTAGTTGGTGATAGATTGTAAGGAGAAAGTGTAGAGGGAACCAACGTTTCTTCTTCGGTCTTGTTTGTGTATAGTCCTGGAAGCTTGGTGCATCAAAAAATGTTAATAACATGATTTTAGGTCTCGGTTTAACACGCTTTGCTAGCGGCTAACCGGTTGGGAAGTATTAGTTTGATTTTGTTACATCCACGCTCTCTTAACCTCATACCCACCTCGGTGGCGTAGTTGGCTAACGCGCTAGTCGTGTTGAGCTCGACTGCTGAGGACGGGGAGATCGAGGTTTGAATCTCGGTCGGGTGAAATTGGGGTGGTTTTTCCTAAATGGTTTTCTACTCTCCCTCCACGTAAATGCGGGTTCACTTCCTCTAATTTAACCTTCCCAATTCCTAATCCATTAGAGTAATTAGTACTTAAAGCGTATAACCCGAATGGGTAGTAAGACGCGGTGCTAAATAATAATAATCTTATCCTCATTATATGAATGTGAGAAATATGAAGGAAAACCGATTAGATGGGGCTGTAAGAAAATTACACATGTGTTAGTAAATTTCCCTGTGATTAGTGGATTATTGTTGAATATGAGCGATAGCGTTGGGTCTCGGGTTAGATGGTATAATTTTTTTTCTCGGGGTGTCTGGAGAGGTGTATCTCAGGTATGGTGATACATCGTGGATTATTTGTGACGGGTATTTGTTTATGTTAAAAATAATAATATGAGGTAAATGCATATATATACATGCATTTAAATATATACACACCTAATCACGCAGTTCCCATCTGAGGTAGGCAAGAAACTGTGCATACAGCTAAAAAAAACTATTTCGTACCTAATCCATCCTCACTAACTTTATCTACACGTCCCTATCCTCACACTCGCTTCGCTTCAACAACATCCATCCACCGAGTCATACATGCTCTTTTATTCTTAAAACTCATAATGTTTCTCTTGATCACACATTCGTATACCACATTTAGCTAAATTTTACATGGCCTACCACTTCCTTGTAGAGTCACACACTCTACCTTCATATATTTCCTGTGTCACATGAGTCACACTCATCCTCTCACCATTAACAAACCAACGTAAGACGATTCTTTCACATTTACCTATTGGATTCCCCACTAAACCCACACTCCTAGCACCCATTCATTACTGAATATCCATACGAGTTTTTCCACATACATCGGTACAGCATCCTTACCGCAGGCAGCGAATACTGTCATGGGTGTGGGTACGATCAATAGTGGTAGCCTGGTCTACTCTAAACTAATTACTAAAAGAAACTATGGAATATTAATTTATATATGTTACTGGTAATTCCATCCGAACACCAACCAGAGTTAATATTTCCTGTAATGTTTCAGAAAATCTTAATGGACTTTCTGAATGGTCGCGTCGCCGACGAGGTGCTAGTGATGACGTTGAATCCGGCGGGGCAACTGATCCCTGTTCTCGGGTTCCCCGCGTCGATACGGAACAAGGCGGTGTACTTCATCAAGAGGGACAAGGAAACCATCACGGGGGAAAATTTCCGTAGGAGACTGGTGTTCGGGGACATAGCGCCCAAACCTGTGGACGAGCTTGCGACCTTGGTCGAGGAGGTGAAGTTATATCCGAACTACGGAGATGAACATTTGTGTATTTTTGCTATAGTTAGGGTACCCGCTCCGGCGACCGCATGGTATAAGGCGTCACTCTTGCTGTACCACCAATGACGGGGAGTTAGAACTCTAATCCTTGTCAAGTGTATTGAGAGTATTTTTTTGCCTTAGTGGTTTCCCACTTTCACACCATGCCAATGTGGATACGTTTCCTCTATCATTATTCCTTCCTCAATCCTAAGCCTAAGCGTAGTTAACTAATGCGTACTACCCAGACTGTTAGTTAGGGACAGTTTCATAGTCAGACTTAGTACGTCTCAAGTGCGGTGTTATACTAAATAAAAGACAATAACTACCTAAACTCGAATAGAATGGGCTGGATTAGCAAATGAAACCAGCCCATTTCATTATGATCTAGGTAGGTGTCCTGTATTTAGTATAGCACCGCACTTGAGGCGCACTAAGTCTGACTATGAAACTGGCCCTAAGACGTGGAGAAAACAATCTAAATTAATTCACTTAAAACATTTTTATAGAATGAATTGGTCTTTTAATACTTTTAATTTTATCCGCTCCTTTTGATTATTTTAGTTGATTACTTTTGGTGGAGAATATTTTAGGAATTTTCTTTCTAGCTGTCTTAATTTTATTCCATCCTTTATTTCACCAAATATAGGTGAGAAATTAGGGCCTGAATTGGTCCAAACCTTTGATCAAATCGTTCAAGAGTGATGAATGACTTTAAATGATTATTTACAAACGGTTTGTTTCAGGTATTTGTCCCTCTGCTGTCCAACCCTATGAACCACAAGGGATGGCCCAAAGTGGCGGCAGAGGACGTCATCAAGCACGTGCACGAACTTAAGAACGCCGTGTACGAGGTGCAAGGGAAGATCAGTGGGCAGACCATGCTGCCCATGCCAATTGGCGTGGAGAGGGTGTACCAAGTGGAACAAGACCTCGTCGATAGGTTTGTCCATTCTAGATACCATCGGGTTGGTTGTCACGTATAGCTCAATTTCTAAAACATTTTTACATCCATTACTGTTTCCAGACTGTGGCCTTGGTCAGTTTTTTATTCAAGCCATATATTTTCTACTACCGGCCTGCTGGGCTTGTCGTAACTTCAAATGCCTTATAATCTAACTTAAGACCAGGACAGTCACAACATCCAGTCCACGGATATTGATTAATCATTTGTAAACTCACATTTCACCAATGATAAATTTTTTGCTATGGCGGGAATTGGACCCTGGACCCTTAGCTCAGCATACAATCACTCTACCGACTAGGCTATGATATTGGATTGTTTCTCAAATCGAGTGTCTAATTATGGATCGTCCCTGGTCAATTTGTCTTATGGCTCATCTACAGGTATATTTTCTTATGGCTTGCCTACATTAGATTTGTCTTATGGCTCACCTACAGAAGACTTGTCTTATGGCTCGCTTACATTAGACTTGTCTAATGGCTCATCTACAGTAGATTTGTCTAATGGCTTGCCTACAGAAGACTTGTCTTATGGCTCATCTACAGTAGACTTGTCTAATGGCTTGACTACAGAAGACTTGTCTTATGGCTCGCTTACAGTAGACTTGTCTAATGGCTCACCTAAAGTAGACTTGTCTAATGGCTCACCTACAGTAGACTTGTCTTATGGCTTACCTACAGTAGACTTGTCTAATGGCTCACCTACAGTGGACTTGTCTTATGGCTCACCTACAGTAGACTTGTCTAATGGCTCACCTACAGTAGACTTGTCTAATGGCTCACCTAAAGTAGACTTGTCTAATGGCTCACCTACAGTAGACTTGTCTTATGGCTCACCTACAGAAGACTTGTCTAATGGTTCACCTACAGGAGACTTGTCTAATGGTTCACCTACAGTAGACTTGTCTAATGGCTCACCTACAGTAGACTTGTCTAATGGCTCACCGATATTTATTTTGTTTCTGACCCACTGTTGCTTCCAACGCAGCAATGGCGAGAAGATAGATCTTCAGATGAAGAGTGATATTGAGGCGATAGTCATCAAGTGGGTGTCGCAGGTCAACGACGTCCTTCAGGAAGACTCTGTTACTCCTTTGGACGAGGATCCCTTTCCCACCCCCCTCTCAGGTGACTTTGGCATATGGCGAACATTTAAAATGTATTATACTAATAACCACTTCGGTGGCCACGTGGCCTAACGTGCTACTTTCTCATTGTACTTGCCTGCCGATGACGGCGAGATCGAGGTTCGAATCTCAGTTGAGTGTACAGCGGGTGTTTTTTCCAAAATATGTTTCCACATACCTCCATATAAATATTGGTACACTTCCTACAAATATAACCTTCCTAATCCCTAACATATTAACGTAATTACTATATAAGCGTATATTACCGAACGGGTAGTAAGATGCAGTGCTAAAAAACATCTTGGGATTAATCATTAAATAAAACATTTTTTGTATGGCCATTATCTTGAAACAGGTAATCAGATCGAAAAACCATATTCATATGTCGCTTAGTTTAACTTCAAACAATGTCTCTTCCAAATTTCGTTAAAATTGGTCTAAGCATTTGGGAATAATCGCGGAAAAAGAAATCTAATACCAGACAGACGAAATTCTAGGCGGTCGCGTTTAAACAGCAGCTCACTCCTCTTGATAAACAAAATAAATATAACATAAAATTAAATCGAACGCGGAAAGGAGAAACAGATAATAGAATTAATCCGTTTACATCTCTACTTTTTTCTTATACTCATAACAAGATTAAAAACTATTTTATCATAAAAATATTACTCTAATTTCTATTTGGATAGTTTATATTCTATAAAACAACATTATAGCATCATCTTCATCACTTGAACCAATTTATTGATCTTTAATCAAATCTTCAAGTATACTTGTTAATTTTTTCAAGGAATTAAATAGTCAAACATAAGCAACCATTTCATATCATGCCAAAAGGCATAACCGGCGTTTCTATCTTTTTCTTTTCTTTTAACAGAAAAAAAATTGATTTTATTTATTACAACCCAGTTTTTAATACATTTTAAAAATCTAATCAAAAATGTAACAACAAATGTACGGAACTACTAATTTTAAAATGTCTTACCCCTGCGTGCGGTAGATATCGCGCGACGCTCATGACAGACAAACAAACTCTTCAACATTTGATTAATATGGATTGTTAATTAAAAGCCATATTGTAGGACTTGTGTTTTTATAACAATTTTTATATTTGTAGGTGTTTATTTTTAACTAACAAGGGTTATTTAACCTACTGTGTTGTTCTGATGACTTTCTAACGTTATCTTTATGTAGGGCTTATATATATATATATATATATATATATATATTATTTGCTCAACCATATATCAAATTCAGTAAGCCTTAGTTAAAATATAATTTGTACTATTATTGAGTGGGGTATCAAACCCCTCCCATTTAGAAATAAGTTTACACTTGATAAAACAATATCAATATGATGAGACGATGACAAAAACTGTTCCAGTAGTAGATTCCAGCGAGAAGCGATATTTGTAAGACTCCTACTTAATAATTTATTTCCTGAAGTTTAATGTATATCTTGGACAAGTTATTGGTTTCGATGCGTCATGAATGGTTGAGGGCTACGAATGATTGTGTGATTTATTTATTTTTTGTTCTTACATTTGTTATTGACCCATTGCTGACCTGGCGGTCTAGGGGTAGGGTGTCAGACTTCTATACTGGTGGCCGGGGTTCAATCCTCGGTCCCGGCAAAGATTTATCTGATTACCAAACCCTTCCCTCACCTCTGACAAGACATCTAGGCCTCCACCGTGGTTCAGATTCCACGTTAAACTGTAGGTCCTTCATTTCATCTCACAATCACCCTACCATGACACATTAGCCTAAGTGCGTATAACCCGAACGGGCAGTAAGATGCGGTGCTAATAATAATAATAATAATAATAATAATAATAATAATAATAATAATGTTATTGTCCCAATTAAGTACATATATTTAAATTATTTTTATTACCCAAGGAAAAATCTCAATCATATTAATTTATGTGTCAGCATAACTAAGTATATTACATATTAGTTTATTGTATTGTTAGCCAGTTAATTATAACTAATCATTAAAAAAAACACTTTATTGTTGACACCCAACCCTTACAAAATTTTTGCTTGTGTCCCTGCCCGTGCGAATGTGTTCTTTAAAAGGTTTCACACTGTTATGTTTCATTGTTGTTCCAGAGGTCAAGTTTTGGGATGGTCGAGTGAAGAACTTGCAGTGCGTCTACACCCAGCTGAGGGAACCGAGAGTGGAGAAAATGGCATCCATTCTAGAACTAACCGAGAGCACGTATTTCCCGCCTTTCAAGAATATGTTCCGGAATGTCGTGGCAAGTAAGTTTGAAAAGTTGTGGTCTAGTGTTCTTGAACGATATACTCACATCGACTGAGAGATCGGAGTTCGAATCCCCTCCGAGTGACATGGGTTTGATGTTTGACAGAGGATTACAACTCTAGTTTACCCACACTCTATCCAGGTAAATCCGCCTGCATTTTCTCTCAAATACCTCACTGTCCGTTTATTTTAAATTGATATATATATATATATAGGTAAAAACAAATAAATACATGTAAATACATTTTTGTTGTCATATTTTATTGGAGTTGATTAATCTATTATTTTGTGATAAAACATTCATATAAAAATATTTTCTTTTGTCATGTTTTGTAGTTTAATTATATATAATTTAATGTTTTTACCTGCTTCGATGATCGAACAGTTGGAGGCTACACTCTCACGTTAGACTAGACAACCGATGGTGGGGAGATAGGTTCTTGAATCCCGGTTTGGTATATTAGTGGTGGTTTTATTTCCTAAATGGATATCCACTATGCTTCTATGCAAATTCGGGTACACTGTCTCTAAATTTAACCTCCCTTCTCCCTAACGTATTAGCGTAATTAGTACATATGCGTATAACCCGAACGGATAGTAAGATACGATACGGATAGAAGCTCATCTCTATAGTGGATATATCAAATATATTTGTATAGTTTGTACAATTTTAATAGACAAAACATTTAATTGTTTAAGGTTTAACAGAAGCAAAAGAAATCAGCCTCTATCTGAAGCCACTGATCAAATACTTCGAGAAGATGGAGTTGTTGGATTTTAACGAAATCGAACCGCTGTTCCGTCCTATGTTGCATACCATATGTTTGATTTGGGTGAACAGCCGTTACTACTGCAACGTCACGAAACTGATTATCCTCATGAAGGAAATCGCCAACCTTCTAATACACCAGGTGACATTCAAATACTATATTAGAAAGGAAATTAAAAAGTTGCAAATAACTCTGCTTTAAGATTATTTACAATCATTTTTTAAAAAAAAATTAAGGAAAATGTATCTCATTAACTTTTAACTTTTAGTCAGCCACTTCGGTGGTCGCATGTTCTAAGGCGTTACTCTCGCAAGTAGACTAGACTGCCGATGACGGTGAATTTGGGGCTCAAATCTCAGCCAGGTGTATTCCATTCGCGGTAGGAATTACTCTCTGAAAGGTCTTTTTTCCTACCAATATCCTACTATATAGTAGATTTATGGTAGGGAAAAAGACCTTTCAGAAGTCAACTCCTACGGTGAATGGAATATACCGAGGGCTGTTTTCCACTCTCCCTCCACGCAAATCCAGGTATATTTTATATAAATATAATCTTCCTCTACCTTGAAAAATCATTAGCGTAACTAGTACATAAGCGTGTAACCCGGATGGGTGGTAAGCTAAATAAAATTGACAGAAAAAAAATATGTGTTTGTATTTTCTAAAGTGCCCTTCCTGTTGAATTCGGACTGTAGGTACTTATTTTTGTCTTGACAGGCATCCAAGTACCTGGACCCTAGTGCTTTGCTGGAAGGAGATGTGGACGAGTGCAGGGATTCTGTCCTGCTTTGCCTGAGATACTTGGAGACTTTCAGGTGACCGGTGTCTCATCTTAACTTCAAACTAGATGCTCCATGGTTCGATTTCCATTGAAGTTACGCTTATAACTTATTTTGAATTATTTTAAAGTAAAAGAATTTGTTTTGTTCATAAAAAGAAAGGTGAGGTCTAAAGGGGTGATAATAGAGGATTGAGAGGTAAGGGCAGTATTTTTGCAGTTTTTGTATGAAACAAAATTTTAGGCAAAATACAGTACATCAAATATTTCCTCAAAGTTAAATTTTATTCACAATATGTTATCAACAGTTGTTGAATATCTGTCAATGGGAGTCCTAGAATTTGATGAGAATATTTTTCTCTTTATTTAAAAAGTTTATCATTAAATTCCACTATTTTCATGACAAATGTTAAAAAAAAACTGGTGATATTACCAAGTGCATAAAATTAAACTCTATTTTTCTAATGGAGCAATACTTGATTTATTTTGCCAAAACATATTGTTTACTATGAAGACTGTAAAAATAATTACCTTCTCTTACTTCCCCTACACTCCCACCTTAAGCTACGCCATAGTGATCCGCTTCAATGGTAGAATTCTCTAAGGCGTCACTATAGCAGCAGGCTGGACTGCCGAGGACGGGGAGATTGAGGTTCAATTCCCGGTCTGGTGTATTAAGAGTGTTTTATCCGAAATGAGTTTCCTCTCTCTCTTCACACAAATGCGGGTACACTTCCTATAAATATCACCACCACAATACCTAAAACCATTAGCGTAATTAGTACATAAGCGTATAACCGGAACGCGTAGTAAGACGCGGTACTAAACAAAAGAATATTAAGTACCTTTAAAATAGCTGAGTAGGGGGAATTATTTAACAAACACGTTGTCTTTTATGCACGTGTGCTGTGGCTGAAACAAGAGTTTATGTTGTACAAAATAGAAGAAAACACCCTCTTTACGGGCCCTGAGGGAAATTGCCCCATTTTACTCTTTGTCTCTAGAAGGGGTTGGGGGGAGGGGAGGTGCTCTAGTTGCAAATCCAACGCCATTCATACCAGGAGGGGCACTCAGAAATTAGACCCATTCAGAACTTTTAACCTCATCTTGATTTTAACGACAATCCCGCCAAACAGATATAGTGACCCTGTGTTTTGCTTTCAGGCTGCTGTTCGAAGAATACAGAGCTAAGTTACCGGCAATGTTCAAGGAAGGTCATGAGCCGGTACCTTGGACGTTCCACCCGAAGCTGGCGTTTGGCCGCATGTTTTTATTTGTCGAGCGCCTTAAAAAAATTGATGTGAGTCATAACGTCTGAATACGCTCGGTTTATTAGGATACACGCGGTTACCAAGACTGGTTACAAATTTAATTTGAACGGGGACTATTACCCGCTTCGTGAACTGTATTGTCTAAGGTATCACTCTTGCAATAGACTGGACTGTTGATGACGGGGAGATTAGGGCTCAAATACTGGTTGGGTGTGCTAAGAGTGGTTTATCCTAAATGGTTTACCACACTATCTCTTTCTTTCTTTCTCTCTCTCTCTCTCTCTCTCTCCACGCAAGTACAGTTACCATTCCTCTAAATTCAAACTTTCCAATCCCTAACACATTCGCGTAATTAGAACATATGACTGAGCGGTGGTAAGTCGCGGTGCAACAAAAAAAAAGCTATTAATGATGAACTACCCTTTAACATTGTTTAGTTACTCCTCAAATTAAAGACAACACTACAAATATTATCTTTGAGTAAGTAGGTAAGTAGTGGTCTCCAAAACCTTATTGATCAAATCATCACCTATACAATGAGGTAAAAAAATTATTCAATTATAGGTTTTTACTAGTGGTCCTAGTAACGACTAAACATTGGAAGATTAACTACGAACTCTTCCCATATATTGTGTTTCAAACTACAATCGTGAGGTGTCTACACCCAATATTAGTGCTGAGAAAATTGCAGGTATTATGTAGAAAAACGTTATCTTTGCTCTCTCTCTCTCTCTCTTAGTTAACCGTTGCCAAATCTACTCACACTCGGTTATGTATGAAAGTTGTGTGCTGGGGTAAGAATGAGCTACTGGCAGCCTCGACTAACCAGCGTTGCGAAACTTGTCTTATATTTAAGGGGAGATTGACCACACAAAAACAAGAGAATGACACCGGTGTTTCCCAATAGTTATCATGAAGTTCACTAAGCGGTGATATCCAGTGTAGATGCCCTTACAGTTACATAAAGTCCCTCCTGACTATACTGTCACAAGAGAATGGCAAAGGTGTTTCCCAGTAGTTATCATGTAGTTTCCCTCAGCGGTGATATCCAGTGTAGATGCCCTTACAGTTACATAAAGTCCCTTCTGACTCTACTGTCACTTGGTGGCTGATACAGTGACGTTTGTATTTCAGGCTTTCTTCGCATGTGCCCAAGAGTTCCTCAGGTTGGAGAAAGTAGAGTTCGGTGGCATCAAAGGGAGGGCTCTCACCAGTCAAATCGTTAGTGTATTTCAGGTAAGTCTCTTTAGTGACCTGTCCCATTCCTGTTTTCCTGATAACTTGAGTTTGAATACCAGTATCGAAATAAAGTAAAATGTAGTGTACCGGTGGCATTCTTGTAGTTATTTCATACAGTACATGCAAATGTTTGTAACACAAGCCTCTCCAACGTCTCCTTTCTCCCAACCCCCTCGCCTACAATACATCATACAACCCATTCCTTTAATCTCTCGGTGACCTGGTGGTCTAGGGGTAAGGTGTCAGACTTCTATGCTGGCGGCCGGGGTTCAATCCTCGGTCCCGGCAAAGATTTATCTGAATACCAAACCATTCCTTCACCTCTGACAAGACATCTTGTGAATGTGAGGAATGCCAGGTCTCCACCGTGGTTCGGATTCCACATTAAACTGTAGGTCCTTCATTTCATCTCACATTCACCCTACCATTGCACATTAGCGCAAGTGCGTATAACCCGAACGGGTAGTAAGACGCGGTGCTAATAGTAATAATGTAATCTCTCGTCCACATTTCACTGCACCCCCTTAAGACACCTGCCCCTTGGTTTTCATCTTGGCCTCCTGACCCTCATTTTAATATCCGGCATCTTCTTTGATATCGTCTACTCGCATGGCCGTACCACCATCTTGAATCTCACGTCTGCAACCGCAGTCGTGGTGTAGTGAGTCGCAGACGCGGGACACAGTATTTCCTTATATGCGTCCCTTGGTCGCCAGTCGTGGGTAATTTTATGTGCAGCACAGGACGTTCCTCAGTTATCAGAGTTTTTCAAACGAGTTTTATTTAATGCTCTGTGTTATTTTGTTATTTTGGAAGAGAGTTGATAAAAAAAAACTAAGATGATCGACCAACTATTCCTGAGATCGCTTTACATGTGTTTTCCTTCACATATTGGTCCCAGTACACTGGCGAAGAAATGTCAAAAATTGATGGGTGCTTTTACACCCCTACAATTAAATTTTCATCCTCTTCTATGGATAAATCTTGGACCTTTTTTCAAAAATAGCCCAATCAAACATAAAACTGTTACACGGACTGACGAAGCGCCTCCCCCCCCCCTCTTAATATTTAAATGTTCCTAAATTGTAAACACCGCCTTAATTAATATCAATGTAAGCTTAGCTGCGGCATAATCCATGTGTGTACGAGTGTGTGTGCGTGTTTGGTGTAAGAATCTTTACTAATTTTATTTTATTTTATCTCTCTGTTTCTACTAATGATCTGGATATTCTTTGTTCAAGTTGATCACTGTTCTGGTTGCTGGCTCTGTACGTGTTTATCTCATTGCAATGTTTTATGTTGATGTGTATGTTTTCCTCGTATACTTGTCTCGTGTGTTTTATTTAATGATAATGATTTATAAATGCAGTGTGATGTTAACTTAAGACATGGTTAAATGTAAGAGAAGGCTTATGCCTTAATTTAACCATGTAAATAAAGACAACACAATAATAATGGAAAAAAGTATAGACCGACTAGGACCTAAGATTTCCTCAAATAGCGTGGTTCCTTTGAACCACTCTTTCATTAAGTATTTGTTTTAAAACAACTTATATTTATTTTCTCTGTCGGCAAGCAATTATGACAAAACTAAATAAAACTTTACTAAAACACACGCTTGCCCGGTGGTGCCTCTGAGAGTTTCGTGGTTCTTCGAGAGCGGTGCGGACATAGACGCAATGTAGAGACGCGGGACGCCAGTCGCAGTCGCCTCGAAGGAACTGGCCACATAACCAACTATGCAAACCAGTCCGGTCACAGACGCAAGACGTGGGACTAGAGACGCGCCGAGGGAGTCGTACCTTTAGTCGGGCCTTCTCTATCTTGTCCTGCAACTGAATCCTCATTAACTATCCTTCTTACCCTCTCATTTCTCATCCTATCCAGTCTTATAACTCTTATAGTAATCCTCATAAATGCCATTTGACAGGCTTGAATTCCCACATAAAAATGATTGAAACTACACTCATATTATAAAGAGGATAGATTTGAATTTTTGTTTTTTGTTTTCTTGTTTGTAATGGATAAACTCAAAAAACTACTGGACCTATTTTAAAAATTATTTCACCAATATAAAGCTACATTATCAGTGAGTAACATAGGCTATGTTTTATTTTGAAAATTTAATTTATTCCTTATAAAAATGTCGATAGTCACTCATATTTTATGGTAGAGTCTATGATGATTCTTAAATATGTGTGTTGAAAATAATAATGCGGGGGGAAGTAGGAAGGGTCTAGTAGTAAAATAAAATTAATTAGACAACTAGACTGCAACGTCCCTTCCTCAAACTTACCCCATTGGTGTAAATATGGTGATAATAAATAATCTATCCTATGAAGCTCACAGTTGATCAATAACTTTTGTGACGTTGTTTGGCAGGAGTTTAATGACATCTACGCCGTGTTCCACAGCATCACGTATGACCCACTGTCACCTGAGGATGACAGTTTCTGCAAAGACTACGAAACGTTTGTGGAGAAAGTTGAAGACTTGGATCGGAAACTTGCTACCATATTTTCTATGGCTTTGGACGACTGCTACAATTTGGAGAGTTTTTTCAAGGTCGGCCGAAACCTCTTGAGAGTAGACTATTTTGGGGGCACATGGCATATGGCGTCACTGTCGCAATATACTAGACAGCCAATGACGGTGTGATTGGGGTATGACTCCGGGGCAGGTGTACTGAAGTTTATTTTTCCTAAATTGTTTTCTACTCTCCCTCCATTCTAATTTGGGTACACTTCCTTTAAATTACGACTTATCGGTAACACATTAGCATTTATTATTACATATGAGTATAGCCCAGACGGGTGTTAAGACGTGGGAGGTGAGTAATAGGGGTAGGGGGAATAATTTCTAAGCACCAAATCTTCTCTTTTGTTAGAGTTTTGGGGCTAAAACTTTGTTCCCTCACTGTTTTATATCAAACAGTTTCGGCTTGTAAACCACTTCACTGATCAAATTGTCAAAGGCGTCATTCTTATGTTAGACTGGTCTGCTGATGACGGAGGGATCGGGGCTCGAATCCCGATTGGGTCTACTAAGCGTGATTTTTCTAAATAGTTTCGCACTTTCTTTCCAATCAAATTCGGTTAGATTACCTGTAAAATTCTTCCTTTTTAATCCCTACCCTCATTAAAGTAATTTATCATATATTCGTATAGCCTGAACAAATAAAAATAAATAAATAAATTGTCTTACACTTTTTCTCAATCGATAGTGTGTATATTAATTGAACTAAGGGTTATGGGTTCGATTCCTGGCGTGGCCTAAATATTTATCATTGGTGAATTTTGTGCTTCCCCTTACACAGTGATAAATTAACTTCTAGGGACTGGTTGTTGTGTCCATTCTAGATTTAAGTTAGTTTATAAGTCGTGTACTCATATACTAACCATTCGATTCAGAATGTGCACGTTTAATACCTTAAATAAATGCAAAATAAAATGAAAAATAATCTTGTGGATGTATATGAAATTTGGGGAAAAACTGACTTTTTTTTTACTAGCACCGCGTCTTACTACCCGTTCGTGTTATACTCTTATGTACTTCCACTAATCCTATTAGGAATTAGGAAGGTTTTATCTATAGGAATTGTGCCTATATTTGCGTGGAGGGAGAGTGGAAAATCATTTCGGAAAAACCACCCTTATTACACCCAACCGAGATTCGAGCCTCGACCTCTCCGTCATTGGGCTGTTAAGTCTAATGCGAGAGTAGTGTGTTTGACCATACGGCCACCGTAGCGGTTATGGGACCTTTTAAATTGCCAATTGGATTTCATTATTGATTTGAACGGCTCATTTTTGGCACTAAAAATACACATTAACTAGTGGGTTCACCCATTATCTCTCTGTATAAAAATACGATATGATGAGGGTGAGTAGAGAGATGTAGAGTACAAATTTCAAATGTATAATATTGCTCATATTGTGTACCATTTTCCTTTCTCTAAGTAGCTACAGAAGCCCCGTGGCTTCTTTGGTGCTGACTTCTGACAGTCAACATTTAGGTATATACCTACATTTTGACCGTCAGACGAGACAGCTACTAAACATATGTTTTTGCAAATAATATGGTTCGGCGTAGGGATACATAATTTGGTCTAATAGCTTTTCAAAGCTTTTAGCTGTCAGCTGTGAGCACCAAGCAGTCAGCACCAAAAAACCATGGGTCTACTGTACAACAAACATGATAATGTTATAACAACTCGATTATTTGGTCAGTGAAACAAAAATGTCATCAATATTAAAACCCAATAGTGTAATTTGTCAATTGATTCAACCCATGTATCAATTTATTTGTTTTGAAAATATTTCATATTATGACTAAACAAATGAACAATTTATCTCATGGTTAAGTTTAGATATAAATACATAGACATCACTTTTATAGTTTTAAATTCCGTTTGATAGTTTATCTCTTTATGGAAAACCACTTTTTGTGTTTGTATTTTGTATATGTATTTGGAAGAAGGTATAGGAAAGGTGGATAGAAATGCATAAAAGGAATGAACATAATAGAGCTTTTACAATGAAAAGAAGAAAACAGTTCACACTTTACATTGCTACCACTGGACAAAGAAGTAATGGCTGCCTCTTGAAGAAAATCAATCGTTACCGCCCAATCCCCCGACCTAGGTTTCATTATATCGGAACTCATCAGGGAGGATTGTGAAACGCGCAACACAACTTCCTAAAAGAGGAAATAAAAAACAACACAAAAGGGAGGGAAAGGAGATTAGTAAAGGATTAAGAGACACTTAGATAGGAATATGTAAAAGGAACAAGAATAACATAAAGGAAAAACACAGGAAATGGATATTTGTTCAGTGGCAGCAAACTAAAAATGTTGATAGTTTGAATTTACTTTAAGGGCATGATTTATTTAATGCAAGATTAAAATAAACATTAAAGAAATTATTAATGGTAATTTTAAATTAGAAATATTATAACGACTAGCCAGCAAGATTAGGTTCTTTCATTTTGAGATAAAATAAACCGTGAAATGAAATTTATGAATAAGCGCTACAAAGCCATACCTACCTTTGGTCGAAATGACCAGATGAACGATTCTAGATACAAAAGAAATCACAATATTCCCCGAAACGTGTGGCTTCAGGAGATAAATAAAAGAGGCAACCAATCAGCATCTCCCATTTAACCTCCAACAGCTCCTAATACAAATGGAGAGATGCACGAAATCTGCATTTAAACTAATAGAAAAAAATAATTACTGTGATAAAAATCTAAAATGTGTAACTAATTCTTTGTTGATATCAAACGGCACAAATAAACATTATTACATAGACATTAATAGTGCAGATTTGAATCATCAACGCAGTTAGTTTCGATTCTCACCGATAGAGCTTATCGCCATACATAAATTGTCTTCACGAGCTTTAGTTCTATTATTTACTACCAGAATGAATTTCTACACTATTGCGGTAGAAAATAGGGTTTGTCTAAAAGAGGTCAGAACACTTTGAGGGGAAAAAATAAATAAATAAAGTGTTTCAACTCAGCCCAATTTGCATTGGTATTATTCAAGGAATCATATTTGGAAACCAACTTCTTAATATTTGAATCAATATGAATAAAATAAAAAGGTGGTTTAGGGATAAGGTATCGGACTTCTGTGCTGGGGTCCGGGACTCAATCCTCGGTCCCGGCACAGATTTATTTGATTGACAAACCCTTCCTTAACCTTTGACAAGATGTGTATTAATCACAACTTGTGAATGTGTGGAATGCCAGGCCTCCACCGTGGTTCGGATCCCTCGTTAAACTGTATGTCCTACATTTCATCTCACAATCATCATACCATTACACATTAGCGTAAGTGCGTATAACCCGAACGAGTAGTAAGACGCGGTGCTAATAATAATAATAATAATGATGATGATGATTATCGTCAAGTGTGTACAAGGCTTTGGACACGATATTTCCTGTCTCATCTCCGTGGCCAGACACTACACTGGATATCATCTCCGAGGAAGCTGCATGGCTACTGTTGAGAAACAGCGTTGTCATTCTCTTGGTTTCATGTCGTCAATATTCTATTAGATATAAGACAATTATTGCTATTGCAACGCTAGTTCGTCAAGGGTACCTGTAGCCCCGTCTCACCCCAGCACTCGACCTTCCGAATTAACTGAGAGCGAGGATATTTGGCAACAGTTGACCGATAGAGAGCGAAGATAAAGATTTTCCTCGTAACACCTGCAGTTCCCTCAGATGTGATATTGGGTGTAATAAGAGAGGCCCACTTCAAGTCTAGGAGGATACGTGTCTATAAAAAGCTCTGATGTATTCAAATATAACCCCGATTTCATTGCCAAAGGAACTGCAGGTCTTATGGAGGAAAAGCTTTATCTTCGCTTTCTTTCGATTAACTGCTGCCAAATCTCCTCGCTCTCAGTTATGTGTGAAGGTAGTGTGCAGGCGTAAGGAGGAGCTACTGGCAACCTCGACTAACCAGCGTTGCGAAACTTGTCTCGTGTTCGAGGGGTGTAGCCATGCAGTTTTCTCAGCGATGATAACCGGTGTAGAATGATTGCCTTGTTCCAGTGTACGCATGTGATGGGACTGCTGATGGATCGTCACATTATCAACGCCCAGGTGTCACCTAAGTACAAGGTGATGGTCGCCATGCTGCACGAAGAGTTGGACGTGGCTAAGGTAACGTTTCAAACGTTGGGGGTGTTTCACACAAAATAAGTTAATACTAACCCTACAATTTCTCAATAAAGCCTATATAATCAGTGACGTAAGCAGTGTCAGAAGGTTAGGTACGTGCCCTGAGTGCTCAATTAATTAGCAATAATTATCAACAATGACCACCTTAGTGGTCAGATTTCCGCTACAGATCCAGATGTCTCAGGTTCGATATCCACTGATTACAAATTTTCTGTGAAGCAGTGGGTCTGTAACGTGGTCAACTCAGCCTCGTGAGGACAATTAGGGAGATACTTGAATGAATAAGTAGTGACTCTTGTATAGAAAACTGAGATTAACGGCCGCCAAGGTTCGTTGTGCTGACCACAGGACACGCTCCAACCGTATAATGTGCTGACAACAGGACATACTGTATTTGTAGAAGTTGGCACTATCAATTACGAGCTGACGCATTGGAATTTATTAACGGCATAAGTTTGGTTTTTTTACAGTAAAAATTTAATTTGTTTTTAATATTTTGCAGCCAGTTTGAGTACCAATATAATATTTCAACAAAAATTTTAAAAACCCGTTTTCAAGGGGTGCCTTTTTATTTTGCCTTAGGCACCCTTACCCCTAGTTACACCTATGACTTAATCCATCGTACTATCTAACAATCGGATTGTTTATAGACTATTTAATATATGTTGTGGTGGTCACACAACCTAAGGTGTCAGAATAGCAATAGACCAGATTTCACGAGGAAGGAAAGGTCGAGGCTCGAGTCTCGATTGAATGCACTTTTTCTTAAAAACTTACTGTACATGATCACCGTGGTTTTACCATTCTCTCTCTCTGTGATGACGAGGGTGCACTTTTCCTTAACTAGCCACAAAATGCCTAATCGCTTAATAAAACTATTAACTAAGGCGCAGTTCGGCACCTTAGCTCAGTTGGTAGCACATCTGCCTACTGTGATAAGGTGTCACGGGTTCGATCACGGCATGGCCGAAAAAATGTATTTGTTGTGAATTTGGGGATTCCCTTTTCACAGTGACACAGGGTTGTGTCTCTTTTTTTTTTCAAGCCCCATGTCTTACTACCCATTTGTGTTATACGTTTATGTACTAATTACGTTAGTGGGTTAGAGATGTGGAAGGTTGGATTTAAATGAAGTGTGTTTGCATTTTCATGGATAGTGGGAGACCATAGAGGGAAAATCAATCCCAGCATACCCGGCCGGAATCAAACTCCAATCTTATCTTCATCGGCAGTCCAGTCTATTGCGAGAGTAGCGTCTTAGACCATGGGGCCACCGAAGCAGATTGCCTTTATTTTTTTTAGTTGTCATGTTACCTAAAAAGTGTTTTTTTTTAAGTATTGCATCTTACTACCCACTCGGGTAACACGCTTATGTACTATTAACGTTAATGTTTGTTAGGGATGAGGAAGGTTAAATATAAAGGTAGTGTACACACATTTGCATGGAGAGAGAAAGAGAGAGGGGAAAACCGTTTATGAAAAAACTCGGTACTGCCAATAGGAATTCTAGCCCCGATCTTACCGTCATCAGCAGTCTAGTCTATTGTCAGAGTGACGCCTTAGACCATGCTGTCACTGTAGAGGCTCCTGAGATTGTTTAATGATAGCACCGAGGGTCGGATTGTTACCGCAGGTATTGTTCGACGAACAGCTCTCGATGGCGGAGAAGTTGGGCTACATGCCCGTCGACAAGTTCATGCCTCCGGTCGCCGGAACCCTGCTGTGGATACACAAACTGCGGCAGAGGATCACCACCCCGGTGGAGACATTCCGCATAGTCGAGGATCCGTGAGTCTTGTGGGGCGGGGGACACATGGGGCGAGTAACGAGGCAAGTTCAGGTGCGAGGGTAGGGGACGCGAGTTAAAGGTTAGTTTTTTTATATTATTATTAGCATCGCATTTTACTACCCGTTCGGGTTGTACGCACTTACGCTAATGAGTAATGGTAGGGTGATTGTGAGATGAAATGGAGGACCTACAGTTATGGAGGCCTGGCATTCCCCACATTCACAAGATGTCTTGTCAGAGGTGAAGGAAGGGTTTGGCAATCAGATAAATATGTGCCGAGACCGAGGATTGAACCCCGGATCCCAACACAGAAGTCCGATACCTTACCCCTAGACCACCAGGTTACATTTTTTTATATATAAAATTAATAAAATTCTGGATCAGTAGAAACATGGAATTTAATTCTATTCACATAGTAATATAATATTACTTTTCTGGGTTATATCATTCTTAGCTCAGTAGTCGACAGATTATCTAGTATCAATGTACCGTTGTCCAGGGGACGCCCGAATGTACTAATCGTACATTCTTTCCGTGAAGGCTCTTTCCATGTCCCGATCAGGTGAGGTGATGGTGATAGAGAATATGAGGGTTCGAAACCAGTGGAAACACAACCTAACTTAATTCTAACCAAGCAAACACTGATGATAGCTGTGATAATTTCCCTTAAGGGAAAAATACCAAAGGTACTAACCGGGAATCGAACCCGTGACCATTAGTTCCGTAGCCAAGTGCATTGACCATTACACCACGGGACCGGTTTCTTCACGTGTTGATATCAACAGTTGTCATGAACGTAGCGTCAATAGATGAGAAACTTTTTAAATTAAGGGGAAAAGGTTGTCACTAAATTCAGGGACACCCTTGACAGTAGACCTGACTGGGATTCAAACCCTGATCTCCCCGTCATCAGCAGGATAGTTTAGCTCAGTAGTGTAGTCTTAGACAGTTCGGCCACGCAAGCGGGTTAATAGTTGATCATATGAGGATAGGATTGTGACATAAGCAGCTTGCTGACTTTACTTACCTCCTTGGTTGCCGTGTGTACGCCCGCCTAAAGGGTGTGGTGGAGGCAATTAGACGATCCACAGGGTGTTCCTGGGAAGTGGTATTGGTTCAAAAAACTAACTCAAAATTAATTTAGGAGATTTGTTCATCTTAGCTTCCTTTTAGCGCAAACAACAAAAAAAACCAGATAAAAACACGTTTTTCTGCAAAGGTAATCGGTAATGGTTTAATATTAATTTCCCTGGAAGATTGATCGGTCGTGCTGGACCTGTGGCTTGGCCTCTGCGTTCGCCTGATTTAACACCACTAGATTTTTTGTATGGGGAGGGAGCTCTCAAGAAAAAAGTGTATGAAGAACCTGTTAATGACCTTCAATCATTACGACAAAGGATAACACAAGCGTGAGAAGAAACAAGTCTCACAATGTCGGTCAGCCATTCCTTCTGTCATTGATAGCTGCAATACTTGTCTCCAGGCTTGAGGCCATCAGTTTTAACATATTAAATAAATAAAATCTTTTGTTTAGTACCTTCCTCATTTTATTTTATTTAGTTTTTAGCTGTTTCCACGAAAAAGAAGCGAAAACGAGCAAATCTCCAAAATAGATCAAGTTTTTTTCATCCACTACCACTTCCCAAAGTTTAGCCGTTTAACCCGGGAACATCCTGTATTTCAAGAAATGTGATGGACAACGTGCGACGTCCACTGGAGCTTACCTGGATGACATTATCTACAAAAAGTGAAAAAGTGTGGTATGTAGTTTACTTTTCAGGGGACCTTGCGGTCTAGGGGTAAGGTATCAGACTTCTGTGTTGGGGTCCGGGCTTCAATCCTCGGTCCCGGCACTGATTTATCTGATTGCCAAAGCCTTCCTTCACCTCTGACAAGACATCTTGTGAATGTGGGGAATGGCAGACCTCCATCGTGGTTCGGATCTCACGATAAACTGTAGGTCCTCCATTTCATCTCACAATCACCCTACCGTTACATATTAGCGTAAGTGCGTATAACCTGAACGGTTAGTAAAGCGTGGTGCTAATAATACTAATTTACTTTGCAATTAAAGTGTTAATTTTCAAGTTATTAATCGTCTAATTGATTCGGAACCATCCTGTATAATCGAGAGTCAAAGGCCAGTCAGTCCCCCATTCAACCTGAACTGCTTGTTATTTAGTAAAATGGGAGATTGGTTGATTCCTGAGACTATACTTTAAGACAATATTTTCATTTTTTATTTATCTGAGGTATTTAACGTTCACTTTCTGAACCGACTGATGACATAAGCACACGACTTATAAACTAACTTAAAACTAGAACAAACACAACATCTAGCCACCAGCTGTTAATTTATCATTGTGAAGAGGGGACACACACACACACACGCATTTTATCGATGATAGATTTTTCGGCCATGCCTGGGATTGAACCCTTATCTCATTGGACGGACACGTTATCAACTGAATTAAGGTGTTGGACTATAAAATTATAAATATGGTCTTTAATATAAAATATACACTAAAACCGACACCACGAACTATCAAGCACACACCTTCCTTTCTCACATGCACACATATTATTTACATTATTCTCGCTCCCCCCTCCCCCATCTTACCTGGATAGGGGTTTGGACGGAATAAATCATCAGCTTATACGATTTGGTTGGCCGTGGCCGGATATACTGAGGGTGTTTTTTTCTCCTTCAAAATGAGTTTTCGAATTCCCCCTTCCAAACTAATTTGGGTACATTTCTTCAACCTTATATCTTCCTTAACTCGACCCTAACAGTTTAAGGCCAGACTGGTAGTGAGACGTGGCGAGGAAGACAATATTTATCAACACAACCTAGAATTTAACCAAAATGGTCCTATATTTGTTATCAACCACTCTATCCACTTAGCCATGGTGATGGAGTGACGGATAACTTTTAAATACCCTCTTGCGTATCTGTTTGTTGTATGAATTGCGACGGAACACTCCATCTATTCTGAAAGGTACAGTAGCCCCATGGTTTCTTTGGTGCTGACTGACAGCTGACGGCTTTGGAAAGTTACCAGACCAAATTATGTATCCCTACGCCAAACCAAATGATATGCGAAAATATGTGTTTAGCAGATGTCACTTCTGACAGTAAAAATTTAAGTATATACCTAAACGTTGACTGTCAGAAGTCGGCTGTGAGCTGTCAGTCAGCACCAAAGAAGCCATGAGGCTACTGTAGCAGTCGTACCTTGACAGCTTACACTTAGATCCCATCTTGTAATTGCGCCAACAGTGGAATAGTCAATTTCGGTGCTCTTTCGGGTAAAGTTCTCACCTCAATACCAGATTTTCATGGGCTCGAACCCATCTGAGGTCGATGGATTTTGGCGGTTTTGGCCAGTAAAATTCCGTAGCACAGCTTTATTTGGAGGTGAAATAGAGCCGTTGGTACTATGTTGATTGTGCCATATGTAAAATAACCCTGTGAGGTATGTGAAAATACCTTTATCGGCAAAATTGTAGGTCCTTTCGCGCTCGTTCATAGAAATTCAGTGTAGGAAACAAATGTAAATTCACTAAACTTCCTGAGCTCCCTTAGTGCATGGTATTTCTAAATGATAGTGCTGGCAGAACTAACGAGGTTAAGGTCTGAGTGAATGGCAAGCTCCTGATAGATTTAAATCACATCAAACAAACCTCCGAGTTGATTATTTATTTTTAGCACCCCGTCTTAGTAACCGTTCGGGTTATACGCTTTAAGTACTAACTACGCTAATGGTTTTAGGAGTTGGGAAGGCTATATTGATAGGATATGTATCCGCATTTGCGTGGAAGGGATGTGAAAAAGCATTTTGGAGAGAAAAAACACCCTTAGTGCATCCGACTGAGATTAGAATTTCGATCTTCCCATCATCAGCAATCTAGTCTACTGTGAGAGTAGCTCGTTAGACCATGTGGCCACCGAAGCAGGTTTCGGTTGTAGATTTAAGAAGAGATAGTCAAATATAGCAAGGTAAGCTTATCTATCTTTCAGAATAAACAAAGGGTACATCCTTTGTGTGGGTCCGCGGTTGTTAGTGTGACTTGTGTTTGGCAGTATAATGGAGACCCCAGAAGCGCAACACGTGTTCGTCAAATACGAAGAGATGCTGGACTACCTGTCTCAGTTGGAGGAGAAAGTGTTCTCCGAGTGGGTGTCTCAGGTCGCGGACAAGTGCCGCGTCAACCTCAACAGGACTCTGGTGGTGAGGGACGATACGTCCATCCTCCAGCTCAACTTCGACGATGAGGTGAGGAACAAGGGATTATATTACCATCTGCAGGGGGTGTAGTAAGCCCCCCACCCCACCTCCATCTTGAGAGAAAAATTTCAGAGATTTAACCTTGTGGGAAGGAATTTTAAACTATGTGTGCATAATTCTGATCTAATTATATGAATTTCAAAAGCCAATTTTTACCATTTTTTTTCAATTAACAAAAAAATAAAATTTAGTTGTTGCTGAACTCATTCAAAAGAAACACTATATTTTCCACCAGTTTATTGAACAAAACAAAAATTAAAAGAAAGCTTTTGAAGAGGGATTGGGAGGAATTATATATTTGTTACATTTTTATCTGTTAACTCGAATATTGGTGATTCAAATTTGTTAGCAAATTGCAGCCAAATATCAAACATACCATTTAATTTATTTATTAAAATTAATAACAAAAAAGTAAATATTGCAGAGTAATAAGAGGGGCTAGAACCTCCTTATCACCCATTTATGGGCGCTCATGGTCGTGGCTTATGGTTAAGTCCATCCAACATAAGATGCAAGGAATTTGTTTAACTATGTTCAAGCCTTCTTGAATTAATTTAAAGTTTTTTTTTTATTACAATCGTGTTATGAGTTGTATAATAATCCATTTGGATACTTGCATATCCATTGAGGATAAATTCAATAGTTTATAATAATATTTTTTAAGGTAAAGGGTTGCGCCTTCTAACCCACCTCACCTTTCCCCGATACGAACCTGCTTGTATGTGTAACCAATCAGTGGTTTTTAATTGCGAAAGTACAGTAGCCCCATGGCTTCTTTGGTGCTGACTTACAGTTCACAGCTGACTTCTGACAGTCAACATTTAGGTATATACCTACATATTGACTGACAGAAGGGACAGTTGGTAAACACGTGTTTTTGAAGGTCATTTGGTTCGGCGTAGGGATACATATTTGGTCTGGTAACTTTTCAAAGCTGTCAGTCAGCACCAAAGAAGCCATGGGGCTACTGTATGTGTGTGTGTTCCAGCTGGTTTCCATCCTGCGGGAGGTGTCTTACTTGAAGAATCTTGGGAAGGAAGACATTCCCGAAGAAGCTCTTGATCTTTATCAACGTAACGAGGATATCAGGTTGTGGATCGGGAACCTTAACCTTGCTATAAAATGGTGAGAAAAATAATTACTGGTAAATATTGTCATTTTATCAGGGCAATTAATTGGAACCAACTTAATTTGGGACATGTTTTCCATTTAAGGTGGTGGAGTGAAAACGGGAGGAGAATCTAATTTTAACACAAATTGAGTTAGTGCTTCCATCTGTTAGAATATTATGATACCTCTTTGGTCTAGTGGTCAGAGTTCCTGACTACAGATTCAGAGGTCCCGGGTTTGATCCCTGGTGCTACCAAAATATATCTGTGAAGCAGTGGGTCTGGAACGGGGGTAAAACTGAATCTCGTTAGTACTAATGAGGAGGTACTTTAATAACGAAGTATCAACTCTGGTTTAGAAAACTGAGACTAACGTCTGGAGGGATCGTTGTGCTGACCATATGACACCCTCTATCCGCAAATGTTAGCATTAGCATCGCTAAAGGCGACGGCCGCTTTGTCGGCATTGCTCGCTTGTGGATTTACACCATACAGATTTTTGTTTTTGTTAATGCACTTTAGATTATGGCTAAAAAAATGTCATATTTAAATTAATTAAATACATATTTATATATTTGTTGGGGTCCTTATGGGGGTTGAGATATAAAAGTTGTGGTCCTGGAAAATGTGTGTGATGTGGCTTTCCCCCTATTTCCCATGTACCCTTAGTTTTATTTTATTTCCCTCTAGCAGAAGTACTCGGCGTTGCCCTGGGAATCTCTTTTCTTTGCTTCAAACAAATAAAAAAAAATCTTAATTGTTATTTATTCCGACCCAGTTTTTAATAAATTTAAAAAGTCAAATCAAAAATTTAAAATGTCAGCTTATAGGTGTACATGTTTATGCACAGAGGCTACTCATTTCTAAATTTTAGAACTTTGCATGCGGTATATATAGCGTAATTCTCATGATAGGCAGACAAATTTTAAAAAAAATATTTTATCAATATGGAAAATTGGAAGTATTAAAAAAAATAGTAAGTTTTTTCTTAATTTTTCATAGTATGGGTTTTTAAACTAGCTTAACTATTATGAAACACATTTTAAAATTCAGTAAGTAAAGATTATATTATTTGTGAATAAATCATTGTGTAAGGAAACGATATTAAAAAGTTTTTAAAAAAATCACAAAGAGTTGCACTACATATTAAAGAAGTTCGGAGAATGTTTATGAAACATTAATTTTATATTATAAAGAATGATAGTTTACTAATTTTAACATAAGAGCCTTTGAAATAATAGATAAATATATTAAAAATAATACATAATTATTACATTTAAGATATGTGGTTCATGAGCAACGGTCAAATAATTTGCTATTGTTAATACAATTTATGTTAGTCACTCAATATTAGAATATGGATCATTGATCATTGACACATGTTATAATATTATTGGTGACTTGGCGGTCTAGGGGTAAGATTTCAGACTTCTGTACTGGCGGCCGGGGTTCAATCCTCGGTCCCGGCACAGATGTATCTGATTACCAAACCCTTCCTTCACCTCTGACAAGACATCTACAAGACATCTTGTGAATGTGGGGAGTTCCAGGCCTCCACCGTGGTTCGGATTCCACGTTAAACTGTAGGTCCTCCATTTCATATCATAATCACCCTACCATTTACACATTAGCGTAAGTGCGTATAGCCCAAACGGGTAGTAAGACGTGGTGCTAATAATAATAATATTATATTATTATCATAAATTGTATTTATAATAACGAATTATTTTAATATTGCTCATTAGCCTAATGTCTTAAATGTGATGATAATCTCTCAGTTTTAATATATTTATCTGTTGTTACTAAGGCTATTATACTAAATAATTTTTCTATCATTCTTTATTATATAAAATTAATGTTTCATATATATTTTCAAAACTTCTTTAATATGTATATACCATTTTTTTGTGATTTTTTTTTAAAATTTAATCTATTTTCGTTACACACTGATCGATTCACAAATAATTAACTATTTTGCACATTTTGGTTACTACTCTTGTATGTGTTTCTGTTCCCAGGTACAACGGCATACGTAGTCACTGTACACCAGTAGAGTTCGATCTTATTATGGATGAAATTGAAGAGATTGATGAAAAGGTAGCCAAGGTTCAGGAAACTCTTAACTGGAACTCTGACGGTGAGGAATGTTAACACCATATTTTAAGTCATTTGTTTACTCCATTTTACTCTTAAAGGTATTACTTTGTCTGTTCACACTATTACTTTATCTTATAAATTACGCCATAGTCACCTGCCTCTGTGGCGTAGTTGGCTAACGCGCCTTTTATTCGTGTTGAACTAGACTGCTGAGTACGGGGAGATCAAGTTTCGAATCTCGGTCGGGTGATCTGTGGGGGGTTTTCCTAAGCGTTTATCCACTCTCTCTACACGCAAATGCGGGTTCACTTCCTCTAAATTCAACCTTCCCAATTCCTAATCCATTAGCGTAATTAGTACTTAAGTGTATAGCCCGAAGGGGTAGTAGGATGCGGTGCTAAATAAAAAAAACATCATGTTGAAATAACGCAAGACTAGATTATAAGGTATACAAAGGGTACATAATATTTATAGCCCAATTTTCTTGTAAAGAACCATTTAGGAGACCTGTTTTCCTAACACAATCCTACTATGTGGTAGATTTTTGTAATAAAAAAAAGGCCTTTCATAGGGCTAATCATAAGAAAATCTAGTTTTATAAATATATTTACACACACCTAAAATATATTGAACCGCATCCTGGGTATTTTGCTTCAATTCTAACTTTATAAAATAGTATGATGAAACTATTTTTCTAGAAAGAGAAACCAATTTGGTCTAAACTCCTCATGAATATATAATAATTGTAAATACATTTAGACTCTACAGTCAAGGAAGGTCCATGTACATAAATAGATTATTCAAAAAATGTAATTGAGTTAAAATTGTTTATTCAATATTGAGTCAAAACTTTATCTTTCTACTGCTCTGTTTACAATATCAACAATATCTCTGAGCGTCTGCATTTACACTAGTAATAAGCTAAATTTTGATCATCCAGACAAAACAAAACCAATCTATGATATTTAAAAAAAATTGTTTAAGTTGACGTTATCACATTATTATTATTATTATTTTTAATTTGGGGGAATTTAATACATCTGTCAGTAAATGTTTATATGAGGTACAGTAAATTTTTGAATAGTGTAATCGTAGTTTGTTTTCAAATCAGCTCTTAGCTCTACATCATCAACTAATACCAGAGTCGATACTTCACACGTGAATTTGTTTTCCAACAGATGTGTGGGTGCACGTAAAGAAGATCCGTGACCTTGTGGAACACCTGTACGACCGCATGGCCAAGATTCAGGCCAACTCGGTGCGCATCAGCTCGATCATGAACACGTGGGGATCCACGCCTCTGATAAATCGTAAAGACGGCAAGAAAGAGGCTCTGGTCAGCCTCGAAGACCGCAAAGAACGTGTACAGAAAAGGTAGGTACAGGGGAACAATGGCCTATCACTCCTGCGAATAGTGGACGACTGGAGCAAATGTACTGTCACAAGGACTCAATGAGAACGCTCCGCTTTACCTCATGTTAGCTCCATGGCTTCTTTGGTGCTGACTGACAGCTCACAGCCGACTTCTGACAGTCAAAATTTAGGTACATACCCAAATTTTGACCATCAGAAGTGACAGCTGCTTAACACATGTTTTTGCAGCTTATATGGTTCAGCGTATGGATACATATTTGTTCTGGTAACTTTTCAAAGCTGTGAGCTGTCAGTCAGCACCAAAGAAGCCATGGGGCTACTGTACAGTACGTACAGCAAAGAATGTTTATAGGAAAGGTAGGCCATGCGCAGTTGTGTCCAAAACAACATTAGACAATCGTTCCCTGGACGGTTTTGTACGTCTGGAGTAACTGTGATTTCACAAGAAGTGGAGAAGAAAGCTCTGCTTTACCTCAAGTACAGACAGCAAAGGCAGCAGCTTATATGCCAATATATGTTACACATACGATGATGATAAGCTCGCAATATCTTAATTAAAATACTCAATATACTGTTGATAGCATTTTATTGTTGGTTGGATTTAATCTGAGATCTCAAGAATACATATTTAATATTGTATCAGCTCAAAATAAAACTAGTAACCTAAACGTTGTCTATGAAAAAATTAGAATTTTTGTGGTAGGTATTTAATACTTCTAAGACTAAATTATAATCACAGATGAGGTTTCACGAAGACGAAAGCTTTGTTCCAGAAATCAGTGTTTTATGATAACTTTTAAGTGCTTCACAGCCGGGACCTCTGGATCTGTATCCAGTAGCTTTGACAACTAGACTACATAGGCGGGTCTTTGAAATAATAAGCTTAATGAAATGTTAATGATATTTTAATACTAAGTTAAACAATTGCTTGCCTATCTGTATTCTAAACACGTGATGTTTGGATCCGCCCTCAGGTACAACGAGATTAGGCAAGCTGGGGAAGAGGCCCATGCGCTGATGGAAGAGAACAAAAAGTTGTTCTTCGACATCCCTATTCCCAAAGAAAACATAGAGCAAGAAGAACCAGAAGAAGCCAAGGAAGAGGAGAAGGAAGAAGGAGGAGAAGAAAAAGAAGGGGAAGATGGCGAACTAGGTGAGGCCACGCAGGAGCCAACTTTGGAAGAAATCCCCTTGGAACTACAGGAGGAGTTCGCCCCTCCATCCGCTGATCCCTCCGATGAAATCGAGAAACCCCCAGAAAAGGAACCAGAACTAGAACCGGTAGATGAGACTGAGGTAGGTCTGAGGGGAGAGAGAAAGTAAATCGGGCCCTTTTAAACCACGTTTAGTTATATTATTTTATTTGTCAAATAAGTTCCCTCATTTAGTTTTGTTATCTTGGCCAGGTGTGAATGAGTCGAAAGGTGGATTTATGTAATAGTTTAATTCACCTTTCAAAATGATAATAGAGTGGGTCTGGTAGCATAATTGTTGTCAAAAGATAATAAAATTGGACTTTGTTACTTAAGTTGACGATATTGCATGTATAAACCTCTAAAATCTGAGAAGTTCGGCGTTATTATGCAGAACGTCGAAAATATTTTATAAATAAATGGTACGGAACTCCGCACGAACTTTCTCGCTCTATTGTATGAAAATTGAGATATTTACTCAAAACTCGTAATATATGTGAAACGAAATAATATACTCTGGCAAACCCAAGCATAAATTGCACTATACTTATGTAAAACTTTTTTTTAGTTCCGGTTTTAAATTTCATAATTTTGTTTTTAAAGAATTAATGTCCTCATTTGTATGTTTGAAGCGATAAAAATATCAATGTTGGTTCCACAAGGGTCAACCCTTCGTATTAAAATTTCAACTTCCGGTTAAAATTTTTGACATTTTATTAGGGGTTGCAAATCTTCATGCCATCACATTGCTATTAAATTCCTCATTTATAAATTTTGACCAGTGAAAAAATGTAAATATTGACTATTAAGTCTAAAATGGAGATAGATCATTGTTGTACAAACATTTCTCCTAAGAGGATTAAGGAAAAACAACATACACTTTTTGAGAGACTTATATTTAATTACTCTATGGCATTGGAGAATTATATTGCGTTAAAACTTAAGTTGTATCTCTTTACAACTAAAGCTCACAAAATTGTATTAATATATCTGCCAATATCTAAGAAACGGTTGGTTTGATAAGAATATATTTCATATAAAAGTTTTATATTTTTAATAGTACTACAATTTTGCAATGATAAGTTATTTAGTATATCAAATATTTGTGGAGATACGGAAGTTTCTGCTTCTGTAAAGTACGCTAAAATTCATTCTTGAGTAGTTCCACCAATAGGCAAGTGTGGGATGAGGTTGGAGCTACGCCTATTAGGCACATCGCCTACCGTAAAAGTCCGTTCACCGTAGGAATTTTTCTCTGAAAGGCCTTTTTCCCTACCAGAAATCTATTATATAGTAGGATATTGCTAGAAAAAAAGACCTTTCAGAGAGTAATTCCTACCGTGAATGGAGTATACATAAATGCTAAGAAGAAAATAGGGAAACTTACGCGTCTCAATTTACGTGTTCTAATCCCTGCATTAGTGTAATCTTTCTGAATTAACATTTGTAAAATAAACTGTTTGATTGTGTACTTCACAATTTTGTTGTACTTTCTGGACACAGGTGCATCAGAATAGTCTTCATGTAGTAAAGCTATCAGTTTATTTTAGGAGGATAAGATACCATCGACCTCCAAACTGTTTCCTCCCGGATTTATTTTTCCTGAGGCTCCGTGTTGCAGATAATCGCTCGACTGGAACGTATGAGGGTGTATAAAGAACCAATGTGGCTCAACTACGTGGATTTTATCGATGACATTATTTCGGAGGGCTTGTTTAACACCATAATGTGCAGGTGATTCTCATAATGTTCCTGTGGTTTTTCAATTACTTGTTTAGGCTTTGTGAGCGTGTGCTAAACTTACATTCCATGTGTGAAAAAATCGAATTATATATGGTGGTCAGCACAACGAGACCCGCGGCTGTTAATCTCAGTTTTATAGACCAGAGCCGTTACTTCTTTATTCAAGTAGATACTCCGTCCGCACGGGGGTGAGTTTTAACCCATTCCAGACACACTGTTCAACAGAAAAATCTGGAAGAGCTGGGGATCAAGCCCAGAACTTCTGAGTTTGTAGCCAGGAACTCGGACCATTAGACCCCAGAGAGGATCGTATATAAAATAACAACTATATTAAATATTATTTTAATTGAAAATGACACCTGGACATAAGAATCGAACCCGGGACCTTTGACTTAATAAGACAATTCTCCAACCACTGAGCTATCCAGGAGTCGTCCCATGTCCTGATGTGGTTTTTCAATTTAAATAATGTGATATTTATATGTAGCTGTGACCGTAACTAAAAAATATAATAGCTTGTCTATTTAATCCGTCACTTATAATAGAATAAAAGGTTATCTTTACTATCTGCAAAACCCCGCCTCGGTGGCGTAGTTAGCTAACGCGCTAATCGTGTTGAGCTCGACTGCCGAGGACGGGGAGATTGAGGTTCGAATCTCAGTCGGGTGAACTGGGGTTGGTTTTTTCTAAATGATTTTACACTCTCCCTCCACGCAAATGTGGGCTCACTTCCTCTAAATTCAACCTTCCCAATTCCTAATCCATTCACGTAATTAATACTTAAGCATATAACCTGAACGGTTAGTTTGACGCAGTGCTATATAAAATAAAATTAAAATAAATAAAACATACTAGCCGCAAAAAAATGTTTGTATTTTCTACCAAAGTCCTTCCACTATAGTCGTCCTGCTCTTCTGGACGTTAGGTGACCTGGCGGTCTAGGGGTAAGGTGTCAGACTTCTGTGCTGGCGGCCGGGGTTCAATCCTCGGTTCCGGCACAGATTTATCTGATTACCAAACCCTTCCTTCACCTCTGACAAGACATCTTGTGAATGTGGGGAATGCTAGGCCTACATCGTGGTTCGGATTCCACGTTAAACTGTAAGTCCTCCATTTCATCTCACATTCACCCTACCATTACACATTAGCGTAAGTGAGTATAACCCGAATGTGTAGTAAGACGCGGTGCTAATAACAATAATCTTCTGGATGTTGACAGCATGATGTTCTTTATGAACGAGATGGACCCGGAACTCCACAGGCCTCCTGTATTCGAAATACAGTTGCAGCTTCAGGAACAGGAACTAGTCTTCAAGCCTTCGGTGATCATCGAAGACCCTGGCGGATTTTTCCTACTGCTCATCACCGTCATGCTGGAGGTCCTGAGAATGGCGACCTTGGTGCCTCGAGTCATCGAAGATTCAAAACACCCAGACTACATGGTATACTATTGTTTGTAATGCCAAGGGCTATCGGAGTCCGATGTGCCAATAGGGGGACAGAAGTGGCACCTAATGGCACATTCATCGCCATTTTTTAGGTTAAAGTGGGGCGTATTTCTTAAAAAAAACTTGAAGCGATGGTCGATTCCTCCTTAAATATTAGATATGAAGCTAAAGGGAATATTTCGTACTGTATGAGCATATCATTATAAGGTTTATTCTTGCAGTAGCAGTCCGACACCTTAAGATCAGCCGACAGCCTGTAACACCCGACTCAGCGAGTTTCAAGTAATAACCAGTAGGTTCTCGTTAATTGATTAATCTTCTTAAGAAAAGATGTGGAGTATCATCTTGTTTGAAGAGCAGCCATGGTTCCAGTGCACACAGGTTCCCCTAACAATCATCAAACGAGCATACTAAAATACAAACCAATATCTCGCGGTGAACTCTGATCTTGAGGAGACTTGAACTTGTAACGTCACTCCTCAGGATTTTTGCATGTAATTATTATTATTTGTTAGCACCGCCTCTTACTACCTGTTCGGGCTATACACCTGTGTACTAATTACGCTAATGGTTTTTGAGATTATAAAGATTATATTTATATGAAGTGTACCCGCATTTGCATGGATTGAGAGTGGAAAACTACTTTGTATAAACCCTTCTTGGTACCCCCGATCGAGGTTCCAGTCTCGATTTTCCCGTCATCGGCAGTTTAGTCTGTTGCGAGAGTAGCGCCAGACCTTGTGTCAACCCAAGAGGGTTGGATTAAATAATTAAATAAATCTACCAAAGAAGATGTTGGATATTGAAGTGGAGGGGTAGGAGGCCAAGGGGAAGACCAAGTGACAGGTGTTTAAGGTGCGGTAGAAGGGAGTGCAAGTATTTTTCAGTTTTTATAGAATATAAATTTGTTGGCAAAAAATAATCAAATATTTCTCCAGTAGCAACATAGAGTTTAGTTTTATGCACGTGCTAATATCAAAAGTTCTTGAATATCTGTCAAGGGTGTCCTGGAATGTTGTCAAAACCTCTTCTCGTTATTTAAAATGTTTTGACAACATTCCAGGACATCCTTGACAGATATTCAAGATCCGTTGATATTAGCACGTGCAGAAAACTAAACTCTACGTTACTACTGGAGAAATATTTGATTTATTTTGGCCAAAAAAATGTAATGCTATAAAAACTGTAAAATTACTCGTGCTCCCTTCTACCGCACCTTAAAGGGAGAGAGTAGAAGACTGGATCATTGGGGAGGAGAGTTGGAGGGGGGAGAAAGGAGACGTTGGAGAGGCCTCTATGTTCCAAACAGTGGATGGAAACTGTTGATGAACATGATGTTTATGATCGTTAAATGGTTAATCTGTTTTTTGTCTATTTTGAATTGAATAGTTTGTGTATAGTTTTCAAGTGACTTATGATCATCTACGTGTCGTGGAGGGATGCAATGGTAAGTAGAACCCTGTTTAAACCACACCTGTAATATGTTATCATCACTTAGTAAGACAATCTGTGTACAGATGTCAACGATTATTCATTCCCTTGTGAGATATGTACAGTAGAGGACAAAGCCTATGTACGATCAGTCAAATGGGGACAGAGTGGGCGAGAAAATACCACAGGTGTAGTTTTAACAAAATATGCCTACACTGGAAGCACTACAAGACACGACACCTCCTATATGATGTCATGCATTAACTCGTTTGTTCCCAGTACGATATGAACGTCAATCAAGAGATTATTGAAGTGAAAGAGGAGACACGAAGCAGAATCCTTCTGGCGATGACAGAGGTAAGAATAGATAAGTTTCCACGAAAATTGATAAATATGACATAAGATAAAAAGAAGAAAACTTATATTAAGATAATATAAAAAATAAATACATCATGTAATTATAATATATCAATCGCATGCGTATACTAATAATACTACAACATCTGCTAACTATTTTTGAATACCTCTAAATTGTTTAATAAACGATAGACTACAAAACTACCAGATAGTTTAATCTATTTTTATTTTTAACACCACGTCCTACTACCCGTTTGTGTTATAAGCATGGGATCGGTAACTTTATAATTAGAGAAGTGTACCCGCATTAGTGTGAAAGGAGAGTAGAAAACCATTTTGGAAAACCATTCTCGGTACACTTGGCCGAGATTCGAACCTTGAACTCTCCGTCATCGGCAGTTTAGTTTGCTGCGAGAGTAACGCGTTAGACCATGAGGCGGTGGGTAAGGGGGGGGGAGAGGGGGAAATATAAAAGATCTTAAATGGAAAATGTCGTAGGAACAATTTTCTGGTGTGCTGTAATATAAAAATATGTTGGTTAACCTAAAGCCGCTTTGGTCCCGTTAACCTCGAATAGTCAAGAATCTACTGTATGTTTAATTTAATTGAAAGACTAATCCATATACCGCTGTTACAAGTAACTAAATTTGATTTACTCTTTAATTTCCCTTTGTATTCACTAATATAACCCTTTTTTTTATTCTCGGTGGCCAGTGTCGTGAATACCTGAAGGTATTCGAAAAGTACTCATACCTGTGGATGGACAGTCGTGCCGCGTTCATGCAGCAGTTCCTGTTGTACGGGCATCAGCTCAATCCAGAGGAGATAGAATTTGACATGGTCGATAAAGAGGCTGGAGGAACTGGACTGAAGATGACTCCACCCACCAATCAGCAGTTCAAGGAACAGGTAAGATACGTCAGATTCAAGACAACAACACCAACCAATCAGAAGTTCAAGGAACAGGTAAGTAGGTCAGATTCAAGACAACTACACCCACCAATCAGAAGTTCAAGGAACAGGTAAGTTATGTCAGAGTCAAGATGACTACACCCACCAATCAGAAGTTCAAATAACCGGTAAGATATGTCAGATTCAAGACAACAACACCCACCAATAAGCAGTTCAAGGAACAGGTAAGTAGGCCAGATTCAAGACAACTACACCCACCAATCAGAAGTTCAAGGAACAGGTAAGTAG
>CABFOW010000013.1:723484-741049 GCA_902141385.1 Timema californicum
TCTGATTCGGCTAGTAAATACCTTCTGTTCGTGCCTGGTCTGATTCGGCTAGTAAATACCTTCTGTCCGTGCCTGGTCTAATTCGACTCGTAAATACCTTCTGTTTGTGCCTGGTCTTATTCGGCTAGTAAATACCTTCTGTTCGTGCCTGGTCTTATTCGGCTAGTAAATACCTTCTGTACATGCCCGGTCTGATTCGGCTAGTAAATACCAGTTGGCGAGCACCCGCCTAGCCTAACGCTATAAACACAATTATCGATTTTTTGTTAATGCTCAACGGAAGTCAGACGTTCACCTGTGTTCAGTGGGTACGTGTTTTCTTCGCAGTTTTGTGGCAGACGATGTTATCCAACATTTTAAAGTAATTAGATGATATTCGTGTAAAGATTCGGAAATGTACTTCGTCAAATCCCCTTAACAGTGCTGTATTTTGCCGCCTAACCCACATTTTCCTGTTGTTGTTTTTGTTCCGCCTTTCTTTTTAGTTTATACACACATCATAGAGAAAGAACCTGCCGCCACTATCAAATCCATTTTGAGACTGAGCTCCAGTACTTGGTCCTGTTTTCAGAAAAATTGGCGGGGACAAGTCGATCACCAGTACACGGTTCAAACGCTCGGAGTTTTCGAAAGTATCATTTGTTCGCGCTCGTTCTGGATGTTAGGATTGTTCTGTTCGTTCGGGGTGAAATGGTCAAATGAATACGCACCTTAAGGTGTCATGCACTATTCCGATGCACATGTGCCATGTTTAACCTTAAATTTATACCAGTAAAGTGTGATATCATTTTTGTTTGTCCCTGATTGATAAATATATTTATTTTTTAAATATATTAATAATCATATATCTGTGTGTCGTTCAGTCTGAAAGAGCTGGAGAGTTTCTGCGAGGAGGCCGACGTGGGGATGCTGAAACCCGTAGAGGAAGGGGACTACGACGGTCTTCTCAAGGTCATGGGTTACCTTTACCACGTCCGGGAGAGGCAGATCGCCACGGACGACATGTTTGAGCCCCTCAAAGCCATCATAGAGATGTTGAAACCATATGAGGTGGAGTTTCCAGAACACGTGTTCCTGCAGCTTCAGGTTGGTCTCCCTCCATATTCTCTCTAAATATACACTTGTGATATCCTAAAATTAGTGTTTTATCGTTTCAATGTATGCTATAGCCAATAAATGTGATCAGTGAGTAGACCAGAATCTTGAGAGTGGTATAACTTGGTATAACTTGGTATAACTTGGTATAACTTGGTATAACTTGAGTAATTTGTGGTAGACTTATAACCAGCCAGGAGTCTGCTTCATGCTGAGTGAAGCTGCCTACAGACCGATTTTAATATTTTTTTAAATGATTTATTAACCAAATATCTATTAATAAATTACTGTCAACCTCGGTGATCTTGGGGTAAGGTTCTCGCCTCAGGATCCGATGTTCGTGGATTCAATCCTAGCCGAAGCCAATAGATTTTTCTTTAGCGATAAAAATCCGTAGCATAACTTCCTTCGGAGGGAAAATAAATCCATTGGTCCCATGTCGATTGGGGTATGTAAAATAACTATGGATGGTATGTGAAAATATCTTTCCCCGTCAAAATAGGTATGGCCTTTCGCTCTCACTCATAGACATTCTCGAGTGCTGATATAATCAGTATGTTCCGAAAGTGCGTGTTAAATACCTCAAATATATAAATAAATTATTTATTTAATAACTATTTATTCACAGCAAGGGTCACGTGGTATCCAAAAATGGTGCAACTATAACATGATGTTCTTAGGAAAATCCATCTGGAAAATCTTTTTTAAAACCATAATTATTCTGGTAGAAAATAAATACCTTTCTTTCATTATAATATATTTGACAGAAATAATTGTTCACTTTTGCTTGAATTTGTTCTCTATGGATTTTGGTTCATTTTTAGATTAAGCTTGAGATATCTAGTGTACAAGCATGCTTAAAAATATATTTATTTATTTTCAGCATGTGATAAGGATTATAAAATTTAATAGAAAATCACTCAAAAATTGAGTTCCAAAAATTAACAACCAAACAGCTAGTAAAATAAGACTTCATTTTATTTTATTGTAGGAATACTATTTTAGTTTTAAAATCTATAATTTATAAACAAAGATACATTATTGACAGAATATGCAAAGAGGCCGCAGTGAACACCTTGAAAGGCCACATGCAGCCATCTGAAAGTATTTATTTCTTACCCAGAGTTCTGGTAGTAAAAGTGACCTTCCAAATAGTTTTTCGTAGAAACATCTTGTTAAAATTCTGCTATCTCGTTTACCCCGTGACACTTGCTGTGATTGGTTTATCGATAGTAAGTGGACGTAGAGAATCAAAGATGTTTGGAGACTATTAATCTATCAGGCTTACCATGGGTGTAGGTAGCTAAGGAATGAACGAAAACATCTTCGTTGACTCTTATACCAGAACAAGTGATAAACTCGGGTCTCAACACTAAAAGTTAGGCCTGTATACCTTCCAATGACCATCCTCAATTTAATCCTCAAATATAACAAGTTTATCCAAACGTAATGTATCCATTTCGACAGACAATATGATCTGTCCGAATATCGTGGGTTTTTTTGTCAATTTTGGCAGTCAAAACTTTCACAGCAATCTTTTTTTTTTATGATTTACATCTTATGATATCTATCAGCTACCACCATTCCTATGGCGACTGGGCTCTAGGCGTGTAGTTCCTTCCCCATGATGGCCACCCTCAAATCTTCAGAATCCTAGCCATCCTAACATATTAGAAATAGGTGGTATGAATGATGTCACCTTGTGGCTTTCACCCCCTATAATCTGTTGCCATCATCAAATAGAATATGTTGCATTCACCCCCTATAATATGTTGCTATCACCCCTATAATATTTTACATTCAACCGCTAGAATTTTTTGCTATCACCAGCAAGAATCTGTTGTTATCAACCCTAAAATATATTGTCACCCCTCGAATATGTTACTATCACTCTCTAGAATCTATTGATATCACCCTCTGGAATACGTTGCTATGATTTCCTAAAATATGTTGCTATCACCCCCTAGAATTTGTTGATATCACCCCCTAGAGTATGTTGCTATCACACCTTGGAATTTGTTGATATCACCCCCTAGAATGTGTTGATATCACCCCCTAGAATATGTTTATATCACCCCATAGAGTCTGTTGTTATCAACCCCTAGAATCTTCGGGGTGATAGTGAATAAAGGCGTGACCCCTCTGATGTTGACCCAAACTCATCCACAAGAATAATATGTTGTGTGCAGGAACTGCCAGATAAATGGAACACCACCAAGAAGATCGCGGTGACTGTGAAGCAAGGGGTGGCTCCTATCATGGCGGCGGAGGTCACTCTCATCCGCAAGAGGCTGGTCCTGTTTGACCTCACCCAATCCCAGTTCAGAGATACCTTCCGGAAGATGGATTTCTTCAAGTAAGAGCTTCGTCTACATTTCGCTGGCCTATCGGTTCGATTTGACCCTTTACCTCGTGGTTAAATGGGCTGCAAGGTGTACTGATGGACGGTGAACCTTGGGCCTAGATGGTATGGGCATGTAATAAGGATGGAAAAAGAGATGGAAATGAAGTATGTAGGAGAAATACCGCAAGGGAGGCCAAGGAAGAGATGGGAGGAGCAGATAACAGCAAGTGTGTAGGTGGGGGGAGAAGAATTGAAGCGATTAAAGGAGGGAAAATGGTGGATGGATAGAAGAAGTTGGAGGCATTTTACTAAATTGGCCCAGCCATAGTCTGGAAATAGATTATGAAGATGATGTTGTTTCCTTAATACCGTTTCTCAGTCAAATACTTGTTCCTAAGTTTAAGTATCAATTGGTGACTTAGACCCGCTTCGGGGGTCGAATGGTTTAAGCCCTAGTCCCTAAGGCAATACACTGAACTGCCGAAGACAAAAATATCGGGGTTCGAATCTTGGTCGAGTGTACTGAGAGAAATCTATCAGGCGATTTAACCGACACTGGCTATATACGTGAGTCAGAAGTAGACAAACCCGGTAGGACAAACCGGTGTTTTAACAACTGCGCCAAAAAGTACTATGGACAATTTGGTCCAAACGACCCATCATATTATGTTATAAATAATAATCAAAAGCACATACTTTAATATAAAATATAATTATTGAAACAATATTATTAAATAAATATTTGAATAATATTGTATTTTCGTAAATTTTATTTTTTTAAAAGAAGGAAAATTGTAATAATGTTAAACTGTTAAAAAAAACATAGCTTATTATTAGAAAAAAAATATAACAAAATATTGTAAAGCATTATTTTATATTTTACTGTGTTACAAAATTACTGACGACTTACTTCTTCAGTGTTACTGTATTATTTTTATTTTAAACGTACGGCGGAATGAGTCAGACGTATGAGATAACGACTGGCACCGTTGCGTATTCACAACATTCCTGAATGGTGCAAGTTGAAGCTCCCGTATCTCAGAAAACTTTTTTTTAATGTTTTATGACATTCTACACAGAAGGAACTAGTTGAGGAATACTTGGAATGGAGCCGACCTAATTATCTTTAATTTTCAACAACAACAAAATTATTTTGCGAAAATGCAACAGCGCCAGTCACAGAAGGTTAATTTGTATGTGTAAAAAACCCAAATGGGGTAGCGAAATGCGGTGAAAAAATATTAACTTGATTACAAGACATACCACTATCGAAATATATTTTATGATTGTTAAAACTCATCGATAAGTCGTCGTGTAACCCCCTAAAATCTTTCATCTACCGTAGCGGGTACGCGTATCACAGTTTGGTAAACACTGGATTAGATTTTTTTTAAATTGAACTAGTTTGTTTTTTCATCGCGCCTCAATATTCGTTCGGGTCAAATGCAAATAAGTTACTCTACTGTGTTGGGAATTAGGAAAGTTGAATTGAGAAAAATATTGCCAACATTTGCGTTGAGGGAAGAAGGTGGGAAAACATTTAAGGAAAACCACTCTCAGTAAACGCAACCGGGATTTAAACCCTAATCTCCACGCCATCGGCAGTCTAGCCTATTAGGAGAATGACGCCTTAGACCATTCTACCACCGAAGTGGCTGATCAGAACTCAATCGTTTAGTAAAAAAAAGTGTACCCTAGATTGATTTATATAAATAAGGTGTGACCCACCTAATCGAGCTTATGGTTTGTTTCAGATATTCTTGTGAAGATGTGTATGGAAAGATAAACTTGGCGCAGATGGAAATATTAGAACTAGAGGAACAAATGAAAAGCATCGTTGAACAAGCCACCATATTCGAGGTCAACGTCCCAGACTTCAAATCATTGAAAGCTTGCAGAAAAGAGATCAAATTGATAAAGGTAAACAATTATTATAATCATCTTTGCATGGTTTTGGATTTTTATAGCTTTGTAGTAAGTGTTAGAAATATAGTTTATAACACAGCACAGTGAACCACTTCTGAGATCTAGTGGTTATAAAACCTTGCTGCGGAACCATCGGTCCCAGGTTTGATCCCCGGCACTTCCATATTTCCTGTTGGGTAGTGGGTATGGAACGGAGTCAACTAAGCCTCGTGAGGATAATTGAGGATCTACTTGAATGAAAAAAGTAGAGGCTCTGGTCTAGAAAACCGATATTAAGGGATGGTGGATCGTTGGACTGATCACATGACACCAGCAGAAGTTGGCACTATCTTCACCAACATAAGGCGGCCGCTCGGTCAGTATGGCTAAATTTCAGGCTGATGCCATGAAGTTTTTTTTACGGTGCAGTGGAGTTTAGTCCTTCCTTTTTAAAGAGTTCTTAATTGTTATTATACAGTACTGATACCACATGGTGGCCGCATGGTCAAAGGCGCTACTCTCGCGGTAGACTAGACTGCCGATGATGGGGAGATCAAAGGTCAAAACTAGGTCTGGTGTACTGAGGGCAGTTTTTCTAAAATGGTTTTCCACTCTCCCTCAACGTAAATTCGGGTACATTTCCTCTAAATATAGCCTTCCTAATCACAAAAACCATTCACGTAATTAGTACATATGTGTATAGCCCGAACGGGTATTATGACGAGGTGCTAAAAAAAAAATTCTCAAACACTTTTGAGGTTCTCATCGGGTTCGTATTTGTATCCTGTTTAGCAGTTATTATTGAGAGTGTTGTGTCGCGGATTGTTTCCAGTTTAGAGAGAGCTCGTTAAAACTATACCTGTGATATTATTTTCTCCTCACTCTCTTTACATTTGACCAATCATACGAGGCTGACTATTCACCAACGAGTCTAGGGGCACACTCTACCCATTTTGGGGGATACGCGGGTTAGGACTACGGCACATCAGTACTTATATTTGAGGGATACCGCTCGAGCCCAGGGTACCGGGGTTCAGAGACCGTGTAGGATCACCTAGAGGTCGGACAGGCCATCGGTTATTCCTCGCTATACTTCGTTCTGTCACAAGCTTCCAAGTAATCTCTCAAATTCTTTTAAATTTTCAAGATCACTATCAACATCACATTTGTAATAGAAATAATAGTACTAATAAAAACCATAAAATCCAAGTGGAACGTCAGTCACGAGCCCACACAATCATATCTCCACTCACCCCACCCTTCCAACCCCCCTATCCTCAGCCATAACACATCCTGACAATACCTTAAGCCCACATCAGAAAGTAAGGGGTGGTGACAATCGGTGACATGTATTTATATTTACTAAATATTTTACTTCGCTACTTGAACCTGCCTTAGAATAATTCTTACCAACCTCACTTTTAACATAATTAATCGGCGCTCTAATCTTCATCTTCTTCGGATACACGAGTCCCGTTAACATATTTCTTCATTGTACAAAAATTATGAGCAGACCAATAAAAACATCCCAGATCCATCTCTAGTCTCTGGTCATATATAGTGTTTACAATGCACAATATCTCCTTGTATGGGCTTGAGTAAGTTTAATCCCGAAAACCATTAGCTTAGTAAGTACATAAGTGTATTACCTGAACGTAATAAGACTCTTTGCTAATTATTGAGGAACCCTTGACACGGACTCACGGAATCCCATCTCCCACCCGGTTTGGAATTATTGGTCTACAGTCGGCTATTACCAGAAGCTCTCAGAAGTCAGTAAACCGGGTGCTTTACATGTTTGTAAAAGTAACAATCAACACAAATCTTCAGAGTTACATTTTAACTGTAAATTAAAGTATTTTTGGGATCTGTCATTTCCGTGGTTAAAACTCGCATATCCGCGACCCTGCAGTTGTCCTCTTCTGCCGCCAGGGTCTGTGGGACTATGTGCTCATCGTGCACTCCTGCATCGACGAGTGGAAGAAGACGCCGTGGAGAAAGATTGACGTCGAGAACATGGAGCTTGAGTGTAAGAAGTTCGCCAAGGACATCAGGGGTGAGTGACAGATATCCTGGGCAGAATCAGGGGTGACAGTTGGGAAAGGCTCTCTACAAATTATCCTTAGGGTTACTTTTATTGCACGTGATGTCAGGACATTTTCTTAAATATCACCCACCAAATTCTGTCCCCTTAGTTCAGATAATTTATAGTCAAGCGCAAATTTAAGGTGGCTACAGGGGGCACGTGCTCCCCAAGATAGACTATATGATTATTTTTTTAGACTAATGGAAGTGGAGGGTGAGTGTTCTGGTGGCGACCAATGAGGTTGTGAGACGTATGAGATTTTTATTTTACATCTTATTGCTAGATTGTGGAAAAGGAGGGGTGGGTATTGGGCACTGGGCAAGGCAATTGGCAAAAAGAGCGCGTGCTAAGGAAAAATATGTCTACCAGCGCGCGCAATTGTTTCTCCATTCGATATATATCTGCCCCTCCCTTTTACAATTTCTAAGTTCGTGCTTGCTTATAGTCAATATGGGGTGTGTCCTTCATTTACCTTTAAAATTAGCAGTCTTACCTTAATGGATTACACCATGGCCCTATCTTATAAGCTATACCATAGTGGAATAATCCAAAGTAAGCGAAGGATTAATTTAATATATAAAATCAATGTGTTTTTATTTTATTTTATTTCCCCCGTACCACTTTAATTGGTCTCTAAGGTCTGGACAAGGAGATGCGGTCCTGGGAGGTGTACACCTCTCTGGAAGGCACCATAAGGAACCTGTTGTCATCGTTAAGAGCGGTGACCGAACTTCAGAACCCGGCCATCAGGGAAACGCCACTGGCAGCAGCTCATGGTGGCAACCAAGGTCTGCATATATGTAGTCTATGCACCGTAGCATCACCGACAAAAGATATTAGTAGAGTCCTTAGGACTCCTGACGTTGGCTTGCCTGGGCTGTTAGGTTAAAATCTGCACCCCGAGGTTCGAAAACGTCCCTGTGACTAGATCTTGTATCAGCGTGTGACTCCATCGGGGATGTCATCTGTGTCTGCATCGCGTGCACTTGGTACGATAACAGAATAATCCTTCGGGGAAAGTTTGGAGGGGAAATGTTCAAATTGTCGTTTAATGGCCTATCTACAATCAGTTGCACCCGATTGTCGTAGCTGCACTCGCAACATTTACAATAGTACATGCAAGAGAAGACGCAGGCCAGAATCGTTGAAGCTGTGTATCTTTGGGTTCAGCCAATCGGAAACAATTAATTAGATGTACTACTGTATCTAAATAGCACTAGTTAATTGCTCTTAGATATGAACTCATGGAAATATATAGCGCGAGATATTTCATCCTATATTTTAACTATTTAACCATACTTATTTGCTTACTTACTCTATGGCATTAGGAACTCAAAGGTTCTTTGCCGCACTTACAAAAGTACGTCACCTATCACCATCTTGAGCTAGTTCTATCCAGTCAACTTCAGTATACCCTTTCCCAAGCTAGTTCTATCCAGTCTACCTCATTATACCCCATTTCTTTCAGGTCCATTCTAATACTATCCTCCCATCTGCATCTAGGTCTTCCCAATGGTCTCTTGCCATTAAGTTTGCCCGTCAATACTTTTCGCACTGCATGTCCTGGCCAACGTAATCTGCTATATTTAATTACCTTAACAATGTCTGGTGGTGATTACAAAGTAACTCATAGTTATTTGAATTCCTTCACTCACCATTATATTCATCCCTTTTTAGAGCTAATATTTTCCTGAAAGCCTGATTTTTGGAAACTTTTAACTCTCTTTTCATCATTTAAGGTCTACCGACATTTTATTGTGGACAGTCATTGTTTAAGCATAAAACAAACACATCACGTCTTGCGAATGTGCATTCGATAATCGGGTGGAACTGATTGTAAACGAGGCATAAATAAGTGAGGAATTGCATTAACTAACGCATCGGTAAACTAAGATTGGTAAATGGTGACAGTATCATGCATTCATAAAATAAAAGTAATACATTTGATCAAGTCTTAAACAAGCACACAAAAAACTTCTCGAATATAAACAACGTCAAAAATACAATTTAAAAAAGAACTTATATTGGGAAGCGAAATTGTTCAATGACTAGACCATTACAGTCTGACTGCAGCTATTAATGAAGATTATCTTTAGGCAATTCCATAAATATCTTATTTTTATCTAAAACTAGCAAAATATCCTGACAACACTTTTCTTTGTTACAAACAGATAGAAAAAAATAATCTTCATTTTATTTCTTCCGACCTAATTTATTATAAATTTAAAAAATCTATTATATAAAATTCCAACTTCTATGTGCACATGTTCGTGCAAAAGAGCTACTATGTTTAAACTGTCAGCCCTCTGCATACGGTAGATATCGCGAAACCCTCATGATAGACAGATAAACAAACTATTAATACACATAGATTCAAATATTGACAACATTATCCGTCATGAGCAACGATAACAGAATGTACAATCCAATATTCATGTTAAACGGACTTTTAGAAAATATACAATTTTTTATGGTCAACATTGATAGCATTGTAACATTCATATCGATCAGATTAGTTTCTTTCTATGATAATTGGTTTGGATGCCTTCTTAACATTCTATATTTTTGCTCTAAATATTGCACTGCCATTCATTAAATAGCTATCGAGTGCCAAAATAAGTTCAGGATCGGATTGATCATGTTCTCGTATTTTATAGAGTGGTATCCACCTCGATTATAATTTAAACGAGATATTACCGAAATATGTATTAACAATTAAAGGCTTCGCAGTTTCATTAATTCACACATATCTACCAATCCTAGAGATGTTTTAATAACAAGTCCTCTGAGCTAGGTGTATCATGATTATTAACGTCATTGTAATTCATGGGTAATTTTACTTCCAAACGAAATGTAATTATTCTTCCATCACGGTGAATACCAGTTAAGGTCAAACGTAACATAAATGATTACATTAAAAGAAGTCCCAGAAAGGTTTCAATGCTTCAAAAATATTATATATATAATTAAATTTAAAAATGTAAACTTGCCAAACATCATGACTTTGGAGTCAATACAATGCGTTTAATTTGTCAGGATGAATTAATATGGCATGACCATTTCATAGTAAGCATCATCAGCCAAAATCATAGCTTAGCTTTCAGTGTTTTTTTTATGCTTTTAATGGGAAATCGTAGCTCAAAGGTAAATGGCTTAAATATTTTTAAGTATTTTAATAAAATTATGATTGAAAATTTGTTTTGTACATGTATATTATGGATAGTAATACCTTTACTATTGATTTATATATTTCTGCTTTCTTTTAGAGGTAGATATATGCTTGTATGTTTAATAGTGTACCTGTATGTATTGTATAACTTATATTAAATTATATCAAAAATATCATAATTTTATTTTGTTTTAACCACATTCCATTTAATTTGAAAAATGTGTTCTGGATAGTAGATAGAACCCTGGACCTTTTTATTGATGTAATGCTCGATTTATCTTCTGAGTCGACCAAACACAGTCTATCCAGCATAGGAGTGGTGATAGCTTACAGCTAGCAAAAACTACCAGATTTACTTTCATGGATCCATTCGCCAAACCAAATGATATGCAAGACCTAATGTTGAATTGCTGTCACTTATGGCAGTCAACATTTTATCAACAAACCATTTGTTTTATATTATTTTTCCCCTTCAATCTTCTTTTACATTAGTGAAATATGAACTTATGGAAGCGGAGTCTGTGATTCACTTAAAAATGCTTTACAAATGAGATATTCTAAGAGACTACCTCCGCTTCATAGATTAAAACAGTAAATCAAACGAAATGAGAGTGGTTGTTGACGTCATACCCACCGTGTTCGGCTGTGTTCATGCGCATGTGACTACAAAATAAATACGTTTTATTTTGAAATTAATATTGTGTATGGCTGTTTCTACAAGTTCAAAAATATATATTTATTTATTTAATAATTTATGGTGGCCAGACATAAAATAAATAGTACAGAACTCCACACGGACTTTCTCGCTCTATTGTTTAAAAACTGATATATTTACCCAAAACTCATAACATATGTGAAACTAAATAATATACACTAGCAAATCCAAGAATAAATTGCACTATACTTGTGTAAAACTTTTTTTTAGTCCCAGTTTTAAATTTTATAATTTTATTTTTAAATAATTTATGTCCTCATTTGTATGTTTAGACCTATAAAAAAGATCAATATTGGGTCCACAAGGGTCAACACTTCGTATTAAAATCTCAACTTCCGGTTAAAATTTTCGACATTTTATTAGGTGATGCAAATATTCATGTCATCGCATTACTATTAAATTCCTCATTTATAAATTTTGATCAATAAAAAATGTAAATATTTACTATTGAGTTTAAAATAGAGATAGATCATTGTTATACAAACATTTCTCCTAAGAGGTTTAAAGAAAAACAACAAACTTTTAGAGACTTATTCATATTTAATTACTTTATGGCATTGGAGAATTATTGCGTTAAAACTTAAGTATTATCTCTTTACAACTAAAGCTCACAAAATTGTATTAATATATTTGCCAATATCTCAGAAACTGTTGGTTTGATAAGAATATATTTCATATAAAAGTTTTTTATTTTTAATATTACTACAATTTTGCTATTATTAGTTATTTAGTATCTCAAATAGTTGCGGAGATACGGAAGTTTCTGCTTCTGTAAAGTACCCTAAAAGTCATTTTCATGGGAAAACGAGAATATCCAATTTATATAAAATCTTAATCAACGCCTAGTTACGAATTTTAATCAAAATAGTTAAAGTCGATTTTGGGAAAATCTATTTTTTCTCTTTTCGCCGTTTATTAAACTACTCTTAATATTAAGTTTAAACAGACACACAGACAGACGGCATTGAAAAGACCACTTTTTGGGGTTCGGGGGGTCATGAGACGTTGACATCCGACCAATAATTCAGGTCAGATTTTTTTACGGTCGCAATATTTGACCTTTTTGGTTCTAAAAGTTAATATAGGCCTATATATATATATATAGCTTAAAAGTTATCGCTTTAATAAAAATCTGCTTCTTATAATATGTTTGTATTATAAATAGACATACATATTTGTAATAATAAGTAATTTCATATTTCAAATAGTTTAGGTAATATTATAAAAAAAGATAATTTACTCATCAGACCGTAGCCCTTAAAGTAATTTTGCAAAAATATTGAGAGTAGCCATTTTGTTTATAATATTGATAAACGTTTATAAATTATATTTAATCAAAATTGTTAAAGCCGATTTGGAGAAAATAGACACTTTCTTTTTTTGCCCTACATTAAACTACACCCTTAATTTTAGGGTTAGATATACGATTCCAAAAATCCCTCGGGGCAACCCTAAGAAAACTCTAGATACCAGAATTATTGCGTTAAAACTTAAGTAGTATCTCTTTACAACTAAAGTTCACAAAATTGTATTAATATATTTGCCAATATCTCATAAACTGTTGGATTTATAAAAATATGTTTCATATAAAAGTTTTTTATTTTTAATTGTACTACAATTTTTCTATGGTAAGTTATTTAGTATCTCAAATAGTTGCGGAGATACGGAGGTTTCTGCTTCTGTAAAGTACCCTAAAAGTTATTTTCTTGGGAAAATGAAAATATCCAGTTTATATATAATCTTAATCAACTCCTAAATACGAATTTTAATCAAAATCATTAGAGTCGATTTTGAGAAAAAAATATATTTCTTTTTGCCGTTTTATTAAACAACTCTTAATATTAAGTTTAAACAGACACACGGCATTGAAAATACCACTTTTTAGGGTTCGGGGGGTCATGAGACGTTGACATCCGTCAATATTTCAGGTTAGTTTTTTTTACGGTCGCAACACTTTACCTTTTTGGTTCTAAGCTCTCTCTATATATATATACCGTAGCTTAAAAGTTATCAATTTTATAAAAATATGCTTCTTATAATATGTTTGTATTATAAATAGACCTACATATTTGTAATAATAAGTAATTTCATATTTCAAATAGTTTAGGTAATATTATAAAAAAAAAGATAATTTACTCATCAGACCGGAGTCCTTAAAGTAATTTTGCAAAAATATTGAGAGTAGCAATTTTGTTTATAATATTGATAAATGTTTAGAAATTAAATTTAATCAAAATCGTTAAAGCCGATTTGTAGAAAATAAACACTTTCTTTTTTTGCCCTTTATTAAACTACACCCTTAATTTTAGGGTTAGATATACGATTCCAAAAATCCCTCGGGGCAACCCTAAGAAAACTCTAGATACCAATTTTTTGCACGATCAGTAAAATAGTTTAGGCTCTAGTTGGAGGTACAGACAGACAGAACGACGGAAATTCAAAAACCACTTTTTTGGATTCGGGGGTTCATGAAACGTTTACATTCATCAAAATCTCGAGTTCAATTTTTTTTACAGTCACAATACTTTCTCTACCTGTAAGCTAGCGGGGAAGAAAAAATACTAGTGTTAATATATAATTTTTAATTTATTATTTAATGCACTAAAATAAATCTTGTTGCCGCAACCGCGAAACCTAAACAATAATATTTGTATTAATATATTTGTTCTCTCAATTGACCTAGTTATGGAAAAGCCAACTATACAGTAATATTTAGGAAATTATTATTTGAAACTTTTGATAGTATTATTAAGAAAATATAAAATTGTTTGCTCAACACTAATGACCTTTAACTTTTTTTTTCAAAACAAATCTTCTTCTTGATGTCGGTTACTACCACCACTCCTACGCTGGATAGACCGTATCAATGTTTGACTGACTCTTTTCAAACAACATATATTATAATTCAATAAAGATTTTAAAAGCTAACTTTTCTCTCTATAGCTCTAGATTATCCCTCAATCTAGCTCTAAAAGAGATTTTTAAAGCGGACTTTTCTATCCACAACTTTTAAATCTAGTTGGAGAGATACTTAAGTCCGCTGTTGATACAAAATTGGTACGTACGATTTAAAGTATCCGTGATAAAAGTCCATAACATAACTAATTTTTCAAAATATAAAATCCCATCAGACTATCAGCACATTTATGTTTATTTTAAGCTAAAATTAAAAGTACTTTTAAGAAGGGGAGATGGTAGTAATTTGTATGAAAATTCTATTTAGGCGTCGTTGTTGTTTTTAAGCCAAAACTTTTAATACATGAATACCATGGTAAGTAAAAAAAATAATTTATTTTTCAACATGGAAGAAAATGCCTATTTTGTATGTGCCACAAATCAGCTTTAAATTGCTATTGAAGATTTGTCATGATGAATTCTATATTCTCTCTCCTTCCTATTAATATATCAGTGACCGCCACTGTGGTAGGCGCTTGTCGATCATTCTGTGAAGTAGTAGGTCTGAAATTGGGTCAAATTATCCTTGTGAGGACAAATGAGTAGATATTTGAAAGAAAGTATTAGCAGTTTTTGGGCTAGAAAACTGAGCTTAACGGTCAAGTGGGTTGTGTTGCCCCTATGGTACCCTATATCCACAAGTTTTGGCACTATCTTCTCCAAGAGACGACAGCCGTGCAGGTTAACTCCATGGAGTGTTTTTAATACATTGGTTCAATCTATCAATCACGATTAACTATTATTATTAGTTGCGTAATATTAATTAAGCGTGTACAAGGACAGAAAGATAGTAGCCTACATCGATATTAGTAGATTCTGGTCAAATCAACAGATAATTAATCTAAAAAAAATATTTTATGAAATTAACTATTAATGAATAACATAATGGACTTGGTTTAATTTGAGTAAAACTACCTTAATGATCAATATGAAAATATATTCAATTTAAACAAACAAAATAATAAAGATGCATAAATAAAGTATAAAATTAACAAAACTATTTTTTCGGTGATCATTGGCGTAGTCACCCATCATAACTATTTTTAAATAATAGATCAACTCAATTATAATTTTAACGAAACAAAATATTTACTTAAAATCCATCTTTGATTCAGTAAATTCGAATACATTTATGACATTGAACTCATAACTGCATTAAATGTCATGAATTTTCTAGTTTGTAAATTGATGGGGGTATCCGAGCAGTTAGTTTTAAGACCGGCTTGAATTAATATCAGGTATGAGAAAAATTATATAGATTGCTTTGATTGGCAGACGATAATAAGCACAAATTTAGGTTTGTAATTTTTACAACTACTGGGTGGAATAAAGATGTAAAAATTAATGTACTTCCGCGCAAATAAATTATCTCGGCTTGATAGATTTGTTTCATATAGATTTTTTTTTATTGATGTGAGTTTGACGGATCTACCACTAAACAGTTCGATAATCTTATTTATAAATAGTTTACCTATCCTAATTGATTTATAATAAAACCTTTAAGAAAAAAAATTGCCTCTAATATCTCAATTTGATCACTTTGTTGCACAATGCCGGTTTATTTTTGATTCCATTCCATGCTGCAAGTGTGGTGACCGCCTCCCGCCAATATACACAGTGAGTACATTTTCACAGTAGTCACATTCCTCACATATAGATCTCACCAACAATAGTTCCCAAAATATACTTTCAAACTTTTTTAATTCTTAATTGTAGCGGATTAAAGCTAGACCTATTTTTCTTATCCATTATTTAGATATTAGCGAGCTCATAAAGTTTAATGAAAAAGGTTCACCCAATATCTTGATTTATACAAAAGAAATAGATCAAAATTATTAAATTTAATTTTTACTGTTGAATGGTTTAAGATAAATTGATGAACGAAACACTGCCTATCGAGAAGTTCAGATAAAAATTAAACCTAAATTTGAGCATGCTAATCGATAAAATTACTCACCAAAAAAAAGTTTTAATCAACTTCAATTATATATCAGATATATCGGTAATCACCAAAGTAGTCAGCCAAGTCCTGAATACCAAACAATTTACTAAATTCTTAAATACATTTGCACAAAATTTTCTGTTACAGTTTAAAATCATTGATAAGAACCCGTGGTAAGTTTAAAACCAATCTTCATTCTAGGTCGCTTCAGCTTTAGAGGATCCGGAGTAAATCTGTTTGATTTTTTGCTTTCTGAGGGTGGGACGTTATTATAAATAAACTAAATAAAAACTTTCTTTAAATCAATATTTTAAAAAATCCAATGTGATGCCTTGTTCTTCTTTGCCTGAGAAAAATTGGGGAATTCCTTCATATTTACATACATAAATACATACCTAATCACGCCATTCCCTTATGAAGTAGGCAAGAAACTGTGCAAATATCTCAACAACAACAAAAATCCGTACTTAATCCATCCTCATTAACTTTCTACACACCTCCTTATCCTTGCATATTCATTTCGCTTCAATAACATCAATACACCAAGTCATACATGCTCTTTTATTCTTAAAGCTCTTAATGTTTCTCTTTTTCACACATTGGTCTGTTAAATTTGGTCATGTCCTACATGGCCTACCCCTTCCTTTTGATCCACACACACTATACCTTCATATATTTGATTCATCATTCGATCAGCACTCATCCTTTCAACAAGCCCAAACAAATGTAACACAATTCTTTCACATTGATCTATTGGATTCCCCTTCAAACCAAACTCTTTCAGCACACATTTATAACTAACTCTTTCCATACGAGTTTTTCCACACACATTTATTAGATATCTCATTCCAACAGCATTCACCTTACTCTTGTGTTTCTCCTGACAAACACACACTCCACGGCCATAAAACAATGTTGGCGTCAACACACTTTTATATACTGCCATCTTTGCCTCTTTCGATACTACTTCATTCTTTACAATAGTCCACATATATCCCACTAATCTCCGACCTGAATTCACCCGTCTGTCGATTTCACCATCTACACTTAAATTTGTATATAACATTCTGCCCAGTTATACAAAATCATTCATTTGTTCTAACAGTCTTTAGAGCTGACGTTGATTTTTTTTAAATCTATGACACTCATATTAAGATTTAAATATTTAAAATTACGTAAACAACAATAACTAATATTTATCTTCTCGCTTACGCATGTGCACTATTTCCAATTAGTTTTGTATGTTATCTAAGTAAACTCCTTGCTGAACTACAGTAATTTGTAAGCTTTAAGGCAGATTTCAATTTGATAGATGCATAGGCTACATAGGTCTCGTGAGATTCGAAGCCCAAGG
>CABFOW010000014.1:0-19886 GCA_902141385.1 Timema californicum
ATGTATGCATGTATGTATGCATGTATGTATGTATGTATGTATGTATGTATGTATGTATGTATGTATATATGTATGTGTAAGTATGTATGTATGTATGTATGTATGTGTGTGTAAGTATGTATGTGTGTGTAAGTATGTATGTATGTATGTATGTGTGTGTAAGTATGTATGTATGTATGTGTGTGTAAGTATGTATGTATGTATGTATGTATGTATATATGTATGTGTAAGTATGTATGTATGTATGTGTGTGTAAGTATGTATGTATGTATGTGTGTGTAAGTATGTATGTATGTATGTATGTATGTATGCATGTATGCATGTATGTATGTGTGTGTATGTATGTATGTATGTATGTATGTATGTGTGTGTGTGTAAGTATGTATGTATGTATGTATGTATGTATGTATGTATGTATGTATGTATGCATATATGTATGTGTGTGTATGTATATGTGTGTGTATGTATGTATATATGTATGTGTATGTGTGTGTGTATTTATGTGTGTGTATGTATGTATATATGTATGTGTATGTATGTATGTATGTATGTATGTGTGTGTATTTGTGTGTATGTATGTGTGTGTATGTATGTGTATGTATGTATATATGTGTGTATGTGTGTATGTGTGTGTGTGCGTATGTGTGTGTGTATGTATATATATATGTATATGTGTGTATGTGTATATATATATGTATGTATGTGTGGACCATCTGACAAAGATTCAAACCCTGATCTTCCAATCATCGGCAATCTTGTCTATTGACGAGAGTAACTCCTTAAGAGCATGCTGAGTCCACTGTTCGTGTAATAAACCAGCTTGTTAAAATCCCCTCAGTATAACGAGACAGGATTCAGATCTTGATCTTCGAATTTCCAAATAGCCAGAACAGTTGAGACCGGCGCCTTTTATAGCGTGCTTATGGATATCAGTATATGAAATATCGATCTTAAAGTTAGTTCAAACGTTCTTATCCATGACCTATCGATGGAAAATAGTAAAAACATTGAAAGGTAGTTTTAAAAATACACCCTTTAAAAAAATATTACTATTGGTCTGGTTCACTTTGGAAGTAGTTTTTTTGAGAGAAATAGTTTGGTTGCGTGGAAGTCACAACAACATTGACCGAGTATGCACCAGGGTATTCCTACGTATCTCTCAGTTGAGATAAACTTTTAGGAACAATGTTCAACTTTTATCAACCCAAGTGAGGACAAACATAACAAATGCCTTTATAACTGTGTCGCATATGAGTTTTGAACTGGTTACATAGTTTGAAGAGAACAAAATTAACACACAACATTTTGAGGTGAACATTTTACATATTTAACTAGACTACTCACATAAAACCAGGTCAAATCTACTACTATATAATTTATTTTTACAAATGTACGTTTGTAAATCAGCTTCTTTTCTTCAAAATAAGGGTAACTCAATTCTTTTTAAAAAAAGTCATTATTCAATTTAAAAATATACTTAAAAGTCCATACTAAACTTTGTCAGTAGACAAAAATTTATAAATTTAATATTTCTCTAGGAAAATTAATCACAATAAAAATAAGCAAAACCAGCGTGAAATAAGGAAAACCATTTAATGAGTAATCATGCGCCAGTAAAACAAGTATTTGCAACAGCTACATCAGGATAAGTTGTATCAACTTGGGTCCATATTATTGTCCTAACAGATAACCTGTACATACGGAGAGCACGTTGTTGATCTTGTGGTGTGACTCTCATCACTTTATTCATTCTCCTATATGCTCGACCGAACTCATGTGATGGAATAGTTTCTGTAAACTTAGTAATGAGTTGTTTTGTTGCAATTTGAGTGGGCTGCCTCGTTTATTTGGTCTTGAACTTCAGTCTGGACATCATACAGGGACTTGGACTCCTAGGATGTTGCCCTTTAGCTGGTAGAAGGGATCCATGATTATGATGCCATGAATTTGGGCGTAATATACTCCACCAAAAGTAATTTGATCTATTTTGGCAGAAGTACTGACCATTGAAAGAGCAAAATTGTGTGATATGATGTTGTCTTTATAGCTATGTGATAACTCGTACATGTCTAGCACAAATTACTTAATCAGATTGCTTTGGTTGTTGGTTTTGTTTATGGCTGACCGTTTTTAATTGTGTGCTGCGTCACGCGATAAGAAATCTCGGGACGTTCTGGATGATGATGGTGTTATGTTTCGTTAGGAGTGGGATCTACAGGTGATGGTCTTGCTGTACTATAGACGCAAAATCCTTGGTCATAGTTTTCCATGAGATGGACTGGGAGCAATTGGAAGAGTCGTAGGTGAAAGTGTAGGTCTACTGTTGTATTATTAGTATTATTATTAACACCGCGTCTAACTACCCGTTCGTGCTATACGCACTTACGCTAATGTGTAATGGTAGGGTGATTGTGAGATGAAATGGAAGACCTACAGTTTAACGTGGAATCCGAATCACGGTAGAGGCCTGGCATTCCTCACATTCACAAGTTGTGATTAATACACCGTCTTGTCAGAGGTGAAGAAAGGGTTTGGCAATCAGATAAATCAAGGATTGAGCCCCGGACCCCCAGCATAGATGTCTGACACCTTAACCCCTAGACCGCCAGGTAACCCTTTTCAGTTTTAAAGTCTTTCGTGAAGAATAAGGGAGATATGATCATGGATATCTGGGAGGACTGCATTGAGAAGTGTGTTTAAATGAGCGATTTTTCTTGGAATGGTCTGAGGCTGGGAGGTTTGAGCGGTGATACGTCGGGCATAGACCATATGAGGAAATAATGGGAAGGAGGAACAGAGAATTCGAATTTGACTTGTAGTTCTGAATGGCAGTTCCGGTGGCAGGCTGAACTCTCTTAACCCCTCCTCGAGTTCGGCATTGCAGGGATAAGCACAGGTGAATTAGGAAAGCTGCGTGTAAGAGAGGGGATTGGAGCGAGAAGGAGAAGAGAAGGAGGTGTGGGTGAGGGTTAAGGACACTACTAATGGCTTGTATCCTAAATGGGGAAGAAGGTTAGAGGGGATTTGATAAATCTTGGAAAGCAGCTGAAGGATGGCGCATATCCATGACTAAGGGGTAAAATAAAAAATAGGATCTTGAGATTTGTTGGTAGACTTTCTATTTACTGTCTTTTCTCCAAACAGATTATTTATTCTTCTAACACAAATACATACACATAACCAAAATACTCTAAACATAAAGACAAACACCAACCCATTGAGGCTCTCACTTATAGCCATATGTCCGTAAATAAATTAAAAAACTCAATGTCACTCTCAATTATGGTACCAATCTTCTACAGCGAGGATCATTGGGTATCTCCCGCACTACCCATACTGATCATTTGGTCTCTTAATCAATGGACGCCCTCACACCACTAGCCCCGTTCTCTAACTGCCAGGTACTACGGCCAGATACCCGCCTAATAGCTTTCATCACAGCCTCTGGGCCAGCATCGCCCGCTCCAATACTATAAGGGGTGGTCATGAATCCTACTATCTAACTGCCTGGTCACTTCCCAACGCTGACAAAGGGGTTCAGACGCTGTCCCTGATACGACGGTAGGGATGGGCAGGAGGGTCGTAACCGCCGATGCTCTTAACGAACTGGTTTGAGCTGGCTAACGCCCGAGTAAAAAATCTCTCAGCCAGATCGTGAATACAGTTGTTCAGGAATAAGAAGCCTGACATGGTCAGAAGAACAAGATGCAAGATCGAAAACCTTGATTGCACATTTGGTGCCATTTGTGCACATACAAAGATATATCATAAGTGAGTGTTAAAGGTTACAAGTAAATGTTACATTCTTATTATCTTACTTACTGACTTAATGGCATGGCTAACTTACTTATCTTAATCTACCTAACATATTTATACCTTAAACTAAGCCTGTTTATACACCAAAACTCATATATTTTAACTATTAAACTATACTGAATTAATAAAACATTAAAATCCAACTGTACAGTTAAACAAACGCATTTGTGAAATAATATTACGTACAGTACATACATACCTAATCACACCGTACCCCTATTGGTAGGCAGGAAGCTGTTCATAGAGCTCAAACGACAACAACTCCGCACTTAATCTATCCTCACTAACTTTCTCCACACACTTTATTCTTAGGACGCTTAGTGTTTCTCTTTTTCACACATTCTTTTACAATATTTAAACATGTCTTACATAGCCTGCCGCATCCTTTTATCCACACATTGTTCCATCATATATTTGCTTCCACACTAGATCCACACTCATCCTCTCAACATGCTCAAACCAAAGTAACACGCTTCTTTCACATTGACCTATTTGATTCCCTTACAAACCACACTCCTTCAGTACTACCGTTCATTACTGACTCTGTCCATACACATTTTGCTACACTTATTTCTGAACTATCTCATTTCAACCGCATTCATCTTGCTCTTATGTTTCTCCTGAATCCAAACCCACGCTTCACATCCATAAGACATTGTTGGCGTTAAAAAAATTTATATACTTAAAAATTATTACTAATGTATTATATTATTATATTCTCACTTGCACTTCAGTTTTCACTTCAATTTCCACTTTATATTATTTCCGGTACGGGCCTTTCGAGGATTGCAAAGCAATCAATGGCTCACAAAATAAAGCCACCATGCACTGCTGGTTTAATCAAAATCGCATAAGAAACTATAAAGCTAATAGCAGGAGCAACATTTCGATAGTTATTAATGTTATCAATAGGCCTATGAATTCTTTTATACACAGTAGTAATATTTTGGTCTAGATCTAACTTGATCTCCAAAAAACACATATATTCTTCAAATCTGAAGAAGTTTTAAAATGATATCCAAATATCCTATAGAAAACTTTTTATAATTGGGTTAATTTATGTGAAAAATATTAATGATCTTTCATACTCACTATTTTTGCTAGCAAAGAGCACGGTGATAAAATAAAGCCGTCACGCACTGCTTGACTCAATTATAAAATGTTTAAAACTGATTTATTATAAATCGGACAAAAAACGATGAAGTTAATAGCTGTACAAACTTTCTATCCCTTTGTATTACTATATAAATACGATATTTTAACTTGCACTCTTGGGAAACAAGAAAAATTCATGGTTTCTTTCTTAGCTTGATTTCATTTCAATGAGTAAATTAGATGTTTGAATCAGACAAAGTTGAGTTAGTAGGGGAAATCTTTATAATAGGGGAACATTAGTTCAGAAATAGGGGTGGGGGAAAAGGGGCTATAGAAGGGGGTGAAGGTCTTAAAAGAATAAGGCTACCCTTGAGTTGCCTTGCAGACAGAAGCGGCAAAATCGTCTCGTTCTTCAGTAAACCTCAAGGAAGTTTATATAGTTCACATAGAAGTCAAACATTCGGTTCCTGCGAGGATCGAGAAAACAGTTGGTTGAAGAAGAGAAAAGGGGGCTGTGGGATGTGGAAAGGGAGGGTTGAGGAGGGAGGGAAGCGGAAACAGTCACAAACCAGGAGCCCACCGGAAATTACATGACAATTCCAGAAACTTGGAAGAGCTTAGGAGAACAATGGCTCCCTCCTCTGCCCTCCCACACATCCCTTCTCTTCCACACATGCTCAACAATAGGCAAAGAAAGGGAGTTTGAAGCTTGGCCGCACATAGCCTTTAGTCAAAATTAGATAACTTTTAAGAATTTTATTCCTTTCAAACACCCCCAATAACCCCCACCTTTATTCCCCTCACCCTTTAAATTCACACCGAATACCCTTTTACTGAAATGGGAAGAATTTTAATACTTGGAAATTATTGATTTTAGAGAGTTGAGTTCTGTGAAACGATGCAATTAGAGAAACTAGAAACAAAGCTTTGAATATCTGTGGAAACTTTGCCGTGTGATATTGAGATCTCAAAAGCAAACAGGACCAACCAACTCACACTAAGTCGGACCAACTAGTGCACTTGTATTTAGCAGGATTTTGGTAGGAAATACCTTTAAGAAAGTACAATTTATTACAGGGTAAACAATTTTAATATTTTACTTTATTATTATGTTATTAATGTTACTTTATATATATTAATAATATCTATTAAAAGTGACAGCTTCAGATAGTCTGAACTTACGTATGCATACGTGAAAATAGATATAGGAACTTTTCTTGTTGTCAAATAAGGTCATATCTATGAAAATTGGACTGTAACTGCTTACTTGATACTGGATTACCAGTTTTTTTTGTGTGCGCTAAGCCTTACAACATCTTTAGATTACCTGCATATTAACACTAACGGGGTAAGTATGAGGAAGGTAGAATTCAAACGGATTGGCTTCATTTAGAGAAAAAAAAACCTAAATATAATTGATCTTGATCTCCCTAACAATGTCAAACCAAAATTGATGGGACTTACGCCTTAGACCATGGGGCCACTGATGCATGTCACGTCAGTCTAAAAAAACACCGTGCTAGTCACGTGGCTCCTACGGCTACAGGACGTCAGGTCCGCCGGAGATTGGGGTTTCATTGACAAGTAAGTCTTGGTTTGTTATTATTAATATTATTATTATTATTATTAGCACCGCGTCTTACTACCCGTTCAGGTTATACGCACTTACGCTGATGTGTAATGGTACGGTGATTGTGAGATGAAATGAGAGACCTACAGTTTAACGTGGAATCCGAACCACGGTGGAGGCCTGACATTCCCCATATTCACAAGGTCTTGGTTTGGATCCTCTGCGGGCTCCTCTACACCTGCCCATGGTCAAGTAACGCATACATGAATTTTACCTCTCCTCACTATAAAATCCCGGTAAAAGGGGCTCTCTCTGCTATTTTGCTTGTTTGCCAACATTTATACTTCCTCTATTCCACTTTTCCATACACATAGCGCTTAATGTTTCCCCACCTTGTTTTGTTAGTGCTTCCCTCTACACAAAATAATTTACAATTAGAAATGGATTCAAAAATTGAAGGAGCGAAACAGTCGATCAAATAATACCTGCTACACGTTCCCACCGATAAATGGCACGAGTAGTCAAACTCAAGTCTGAGGGACCTTGGTTGGATTCTAGGTAGTGCTGATTAAGATCTTTACTATTTGTATAGGCCTACAGGTTTATCCCGCTATCCAGTTAGCTACAGTACTCTATATAAACAAAGACTGGGGTGTGAGATAGTGACTTAGGTTAAGTTAGATTGAAACTAATACGCACCGATGGCCACGTGCTATAACTGACGAACAAATTTAGTAAGATTTTCAGTTGAAGAGAAAAACGGATCTTTAATTCCAGCCAGGTTTTTACCCATAATGGTAAACTACTCTTTATTACACGCGAATAAGGGTTCATTTTCTCTAAATTTTACCTCCACAATCCCTAGACCATTAGTGTAGCTATTAAATACAAACAAAATAATTCGAATGGAGGGTGAAAAAGGAATAAAGTTTTCAATTCGTATAATTTATATAACCTTAATTATTTTTAAAAAAATGTTCAGAAGGGTTGAGAGTGAGGAAGATGACTTAGAGGAAACGTACCATCGTTAGCGCACCCCCGAACCTCAGGTGGACTAAATTTGAACCTTGATCAGGCTATAAATAAAGTACAATGCCTCACACCAGGGGATCACAAACTGTTTAGACTGAAGGAGCTCTTGAACAAGAAAAAATACATGCTAGAGCTCTCGTACATTTTTCACACTAATATTATGAACAAGATAGTTAAATTTTATAAAATGGAAAACAAAACATGCTCGAGCAGCACCTTTTGCAAATATTGTTAAATCAGATTTGAATGAAATGGGTGATCCTAGATATTTTTTTTTATATTGTGAAAAACAAATACTACATATTATAAAACTTCCTCATGGAGCATGATATAACTATGAAGGAACCCAGTTTAAATGAAATGGGTGATCCTAGATATGTTTTTTTTATATTGTGAAAAACAAATACTACATATTATAAAACTTCCTCACGGAGCATGATATAACTATGAAGGAACCCAGTTTGAAAAACGCTATCTCAGCTATCTTTTAGCAGAACGGAGTAGAAAGGGCATGTGGGCATGCCTTAAAAATATAACCAAATTAAAAACCATAGGCCAAACTGTATTCATCGACTAACTGGGGATCGGAGTAAGGACTGTCTAAACCAGAGGCGTGAGCATGGTTTTGTTTGGCACGTAGAGGACGAGCAGTTCCAATTGGAAGACACCTCCCCTCCCCAGTTTCCCTGTGTGACTGGGTAGCTCCCACCGCCCCCGGGAGAAACAAAAGGCTCCACTGTACCACTTCCACGGGAGTCGTAAACCAAACCAATTTCTAGAGGATTAAAAGAGAATTTACCCATTCCCCCCACCCCCTCTTTCCCATGTAAGAGGAGGAGGGTTTGAGGCGTGTGGAAGGTTAGCAAGATGTTGAGGAAAGGGTGGGGCAGAAGAATCAAGACAATCTCGAATGAACTCGTCCAGGGGTATGCCAAGGAGTGGATTCGTAAAGACACCTTGGAGACATTTGTTTATTGTTACTTGGGATATTTAACGTGTACCTTTTGACAAAAGAAACTGATTACGTTAGCATACGAATTACAAACCATCTTAGTAGTAGGACAAGCCTGGCTAATAAGGCAAAACTGTTATTGACTTAGCTAACATGACAACACTTTGCATTAATCTAAAATTGGTATTATAGTGAAGGCGTTTAGCTTTAAAAATGAGAATTTGTGTGCACAACACCTTTATTGCACTTACACACAAACTCACCATTTTTCATACTATGTCCTGAATTATATGTGTGTCTTAGTTGTATGTAAAGTGTCTTTAATGGTTTGTGTGACTCAATTGGGGGACATGTGTGTTCTTAATTGTCTGCGTGCCCCAGTTAGGCAACAAGTGTGTCTTAAGTTATTTGTGTGCTTCAGTTGGGTGACAAGTGTGTCCTGAATGGTTTGTGTGACTCAATTGGGGGACAGGTGTGTTCTTAAGTGTCTGCGTGCCCCAGTTAGGCAACAAGTGTGTCTTAAGTTATTTGTGTGCTTCAGTTGGGTGACAAGTGTGTCCTGAATGGTTTGTGTGACTCAATTGGGGGACAGGTGTGTTCTTAAGTGTCTGCGTGCCCCAGTTAGGCAACAAGTGTGTCTTAAGCTATTTGTGTTCCTCAGTTGAGTGACAAATGTGTCCTGAATTGTTTGAATGTCTCAGTTGAGTGAAAGGTGTGTCATGAATTGTTTTTGTGCCTCAAGTGGGTATAAGGTGTGTTCTGAATTGCTGTATTCCTCATTTGGTTCATAAGTAGTGTGACCTGAATTGTTTGAATGTCTCAGTTGAGTGAAAGGTGTGTCATGAATTGTTTTTGTGCCTCAAGTGGGTATAAGGTGTGTTCTGAATTGTTGTATTCCTCATTTAGTTCACAAGTAGTGTGACCTGAATTGTTTGTTTCTAGACACAGCACTCACTGTAGCACACCACCAAAAAAGGCCGAAATGAGTGATTTTTCATGTATCGTTTAGGTGCATGTGTTGCACTTGCACTTGTTTCTTAAAACAAATGAACGAGGTTGATACTAGAACAAAGTTCATATCCAGAAACTTATAATTTTATATCGATACTGTTCCCCTTCCTGATAAAAGTATTGGGACACTCAGGTGTTGGACCGTGAAAATAGTAGTGGGGCCCTCCCTCCCCCCATGGAAAAAATCAAAATGAGGGTTCGAATACCATGGTTTTAGTCAGTTATTTTAAGGTCGAAGTATAGAGAACGTGAGTTAAGGGCAAGGTTTTAGCAATTTTTATAACTAAACATTTTTTCGAATATAATACATTAAATATATTTTTATTTTCATTTATTTGAGGAATTCAACATTCACTTTATGAACCGAATTATTATAACAACACACAACTTATAAGCTAACTTGAGTCTAGAACAGCCAAAAAACCTAGCTCCCGGTCGTTCATTCATCACTGTGAAGGGGGAAACCCACAGTTCACAATTATTATTTTTTGCCATCCCAAGAATCTAACCTGAGACACTTAGTTCAATTGACCGACATACTACAGATTGAGCTAAGGTGTCCGACAAATACATAATTGTTCCAGTAGAAACATACGAGTTTAATATTATTCACATGGTGATATCAACAGTTTTGAAATATCTGTCAACAGTATAACAGCATAAGATGGGAATTTTTTTTTATGAATAGGAGCTATCATTAAACTCCAGAACACAACTGAAAAATATTCAAGAACTGATGAGATCACTATCTGAAAGAAATTAAACTACCAGGTTGTTTCTACTGGAGAATTATTTGATTTTTTTGATCAAAATAAATTTGATATAAAAACTTTAATAAATACTGCACTTAACTTTATTTTACACTCCCACCTTAGCAAAATTAATTCAATAATTAATGTGACTTTATCAAATAGTTTACCGCTACCAATAATGTGTGTTTAATCCTTTCAAACCATTTGGAACACTTAAAAGGTAAACATTGTTTTAATGTTATTTTTATTGGATTTTTTTTTGCAACAAGGAACCCTTGCTGGTTGACCCATAGATCAAATGTTAGGTTCATCTAGTCTAGTTTGTCACTGACCAGGAGATCGAGGATAAAATTCTGGCTGAGTATACTGAGGCTGATTTTCCCTAAGTGGTTTCCCATTATTTCTCCAAGCAAATGCGGATATATTGGTTTTAAAAGTTACCTTCTTAATTCCTAAATCATATAATTATTAAATGCTTACAAGAAGGATGGATGATAGGACCTAGAGTAAAAGAAACAACAGAACGTGTTGGCTTAGCCATGCGTCTTGCTACCTGTTCGATCTTTATGCATATGTACTAATTAAGTTAATGTGTTAGGGATTAGTAAAGTAGAATTTATTATTATTGTTATTAGCACAGCATCTTACTACCCATTCGGTGTATACGCACTTACGCTAATGTGTAGTGGTAGGGTGATTGTGAGATGAAATGGAGGACCTACAGTTTAACGTGGAATCCGAACCACGGTGGAGGCCTGGCATTCCCCACATTCACAAGATGTCTTGTCTGAGGTGAAGGAAGGGTTTGGTAATCAGATAAATCTGTGCCAGGACTTAGGATTGAACCCCGGACTCCCAACACAGAAGTCCATCCACCTTACCCCTAGAACACCATGTCACCAAAGTAGAATTTAAGAGAAATATAATTCCATTTGCGTGGAGCGAGTGTGGTAAACAATTTACAAAACACCATCAGTACATCCAACCGGAATTTTAGTCCCTATTTCTTCGTCATCGGCAGCTTATAAGTCTATTGAATATATTACAAGAGTGACTTCACCGAGGCGGAGAGCAAGAATTATTTGCGACTTAATCTAAGAAGGATCTCTTAATGGAACTGCTCAGATAACTGAAATATTGCCAACTATATGTTGCGCTTAAGTTAAATATTGATAAAACCTTTAACAATACACGAGCTTACTATTTCCTGGAATAGACACGAGAATATATTTTATGATCTTATATATAATATATAGATTTGTAAACATAGTTTAAAAGTTGAAATTTTCCGCCCTGAAAAGGCCAGAAATTGACACATTTTGGATAAGCATTAATACCTAAATGCCTGATAAACGAAAAGTAACTGGTATAGAAACATAGAGTGTATCTTTTTGAATTATAATTTTAATAGGGGAGGAGGGGGGGGTATCACAACACACATGAGAAAGAGCTTTTTTATTGTTATTTTTAGCACCACGTAATACTACCAACTTGGGTATACACCTTTGTACTGGTAACACTAATTGTTTAGGGATTAAGAGGGTTTAACTGAGAGGAAGTGAACCCGAATTTACGTGAAAGGAGAATGAAAAATTATTTAGGAAAATAAAGTACCCTCAGTGCACCAGAGAGGGCTCGAGCCCCTACTTCCCTGTCTTCAGCAGTTTAGTCTAACACGAGAGTGATGCGTTAAACCTCACGGCCATCGAAGCGGGTGAGAAAGAGAAGCCTAAGCCCGCTAAGTAAAAAAATAAATATTTTGTACATTATTATAACATGTAAAATGTGCGTGAGTAGCACAGTTGTGTAAAAATGTTGTCTTTCATTGCTTAATAAAACTAGTACATTAATGCTCTAATTATTTTGCACCATATCATACTACCCGTACGAGTTATACGCTTTATGTATTAATAATTAAGATAATGGTAGAAGAGCAAGGAAGGGTTATACAAAGAAAGTGTACTCATATTTGCGTGTATAAAGAAAGAGAGAAAATATAACCACTCTCAGGACACACGGCCAGGATTCAAACCCCAATCTCCTAGTCTTTTAGCAGGTCAATCTATTGCGACTAGACGTGTTAGTATCGTTTAATCAGAAGGGTTGCATTGATCATTTAAAATACTGAGGGGGTCACATTTAAAAAAAATTCAAGTCATTTTAATAAATAAAAATAACTACAACTTGTCACCCCTACTATTACAAATATAAGAGGATATGTATGTAAAACAACAAGAATCACCCTGTATATTTTACAAGGCATTTGAAACTTTTCCTTTTCAACAATGGTGTTAGTGTTGTAAAAGTGTTGTAAATACTTGTTTATGCCGACATATTTTTTTGTGTCTAAAAACTGAGATCTCTTGAGTGTTTTATTTATTTTCATGTGATAAAACAACTGTTAACAAACGTAATTTCTGCGAAACGTTGCAAATAAGCGGTGCGCCATTCAACGAATTTTGAAAATTGATCCCTGTAGAAGAAAGAAAGAGTAGGCCTACAAACTTGGTACACCAAACTCACATGCCAGATAACTCAAACTATGCCAAACCCCTAAGTATCACTATCTCAAATTATGTATTTCTACGATGTTCATGGGAGAAAATAGGGTTGCGTCGTATGTTTGTTCATGAAAAGGTCCGCGGGCCACACAAAATTAGTGATAGGTTCTCAAGTTTGACGTTCATTCTTTAGATAAGTGGTAGTCAACATATTTTGTTCGCGTAACCCACAGATATTATTTCTTTTCAACTTTGTTCTCCCTAAGGTTGTTGGTGTATAATGTAAGCTACACATACATATTCTATAATCTACATTTAAAATAAATTAAATAAATTATTTCCAAAAAATGAGATTTGTATGTGGGTATATGTATGCAGATTACATTTCACGTACTCTCTAAGATGTATTCACGTACCCCTGGTTTAATACCAGTGCTTTAGACCATTTGGCCACCGAAGCATGTCTTACTTTAATATATACAGTGGTCTCTCCGTATATCGAGTTTCCATACATCAAAATTATCTATATAGAAGTGTTTGTGAATTCCAGTGACATTAGTTAGAAAAACTGTTTCTATATAAAAATAAAAAATATATATTTCGATTTTTTTCAGGATGAATTAAGATCCCCCCCCTCCTCCCTGCCGTAACGACGATGTTATAAGAAAAACAAGCGAGAAAAATAGAATGGAGATTAGCAAGAGGAAGAAGGACATGTTTGGTCAAGGTCATTGCAACGCCGACGGGTCACCTAGCAAGGTGATATTGTCTCAACACTCCTCTTACCCCTTTCCTAAAGTGTTCTTCCACCTCTATTTATCAAGCTCAGTTTTTTTGTTTTAGTATTTCTAACCAACTGTTTATGCTCGCTATTGTTTCAATTTCTCTAAATGACAGTGTTTGCTCGAGATATAAAATAAATCTCTGTGCGGAATGAGTGCATTGACTAGGACATATTTATAAATGCAATAAACTACATGTGTGTATCATTATATACATCGAAGTTTCTATTTTTAGATTTGTTATGGAAACGTCGACTTCGATATATGGAAGTCCAACTGTATATATAAATATATATATCAGGGTTATACGCCCATGTTTTAATTACACCAAGATGTTAGGTATTAAGAAGGTTTTAATTTATAGGAAGTGCACTAGCATTTGCGTGGAGAGAGGGTGGGAATTTGTTTTTTTATAAAACTCTCAGTGCACCTGACTGGGATCAAACCCCGATCTCCCTGTCTTCGGCAGTCTAATCTAACACGAGAGTAGTGCGTTGGACCATGCGGCCATTGAAGTAGATCTCAGTCTAATATAATTTCAGGCTTCTACAAAGTGATGGGTACACCGTATATACAGTAAGAGAGTAGTCAAGTTGCAGCTGTCCAAAAGTTTCCGGATCTATTCTCATGTATCCTTTAGCCTAACCATATGATATGCAAGACAATGTATTGAGCTGTCACTTTTGTCTATCTAAACTTTCACAACAAACAATTTAGCTTTAATCATGTTTCACTTTTAACAGTTTTTACATGTATAGCTGTCAGCTACCACCACTGACTTCTATGACGAATGGACTATTTAGTATATAAATTAAGGTGGGGGATTATTATTATTTATTATTATTAGCACCGCGTCTTATTACCCGGTCGAGTTATACGCACTTACGCTAATGTGTAATGGTAGAGTGATTGTGAGATGAAATGGAGGACCTACAGTTTAACGTGGAATCCGAACCACGGTGGAGGCCTGGCATTCCCCACATTCACAAGATGTCTTGTCAGAGGTGAAGGAAGGGTTTGGTAATCAGATAAATCTGTGCCGNACTTTTGTCTATCTAAACTTTCACAACAAACAATTTAGCTTTAATCATGTTTCACTTTTAACAGTTTTTACATGTATAGCTGTCAGCTACCACCACTGACTTCTATGACGAATGGACTATTTAGTATATAAATTAAGGTGGGGGATTATTATTATTTATTATTATTAGCACCGCGTCTTATTACCCGGTCGAGTTATACGCACTTACGCTAATGTGTAATGGTAGAGTGATTGTGAGATGAAATGGAGGACCTACAGTTTAACGTGGAATCCGAACCACGGTGGAGGCCTGGCATTCCCCACATTCACAAGATGTCTTGTCAGAGGTGAAGGAAGAGTTTGGTAATCAGATAAATCCGTGCCGAGACCGAGGATTGAACCCCGGACCCCCAGCACAGAAGTTCGACACCTTACCTCTAGACCATCAGGTCACCTGAAGGTAGGTGATCCACCTGTACATCGAACTCTTTATCAAATGGTTCACTTGTGGAAAAGTGTTGAATTACCATTATGCTAACGCAAATATACACCATTTCAAAATAAAACCGATACATCATGTTCCCCATTAAATAAATATCTAGGATAAAGTGTACATTTAATATTATAATAAATAATTAACAAAATCCTCTTTACTTTCTCATAAATGGTTTAAAATTTAATGTTCCCGAACTAAAAGTAAAGTGAATTTTAAAATTTCTCTCTTACCCTCTGTATTTCTATTCCCAAGCTACCCTGGAAACAGTTTGATGGCTTTCATCCGAAATTTATATTTAGTTGTAATATTTTTATACGTTAAAGCCAATAGTAGTTTTGATTGTAACCGTAATTTTGAGGTTAGTTTACTGTATACTAATTTTTTAAATTTTTTAATTCATAAAAACTGACTCAAATTACTTTGTTAAAAGTAGCCAACTCAGAGCTATTATAGCATTATACATAAGAATGTATTTTTATTTTTCTAAAAACAATCCTTGAATATTTACTATTTTTTATTATAAAACAAATGTATTGAGAAATTTTGTTCGAAATTTATATCTGAATAAATTGATCAACACATTTTTTGAGGAAAAATTATTCATGAATATTTAACCAATTATTTTTAAACGTGTTCTTAATTTATAATTAGCTATTTGATAACGTATGCACGATTGTATCACACTATTTATCTTACGTATGAAGGATTTGCGCTCATATTTTTTCTACACGCTTGTCCGACATATTATCTTTTTTTGAAAAAGGTTTGTTCCTTAAATGTTTGGATAAAAGAAACTTCCCTGTCCCTTTATATGTAGAGAGTCTATATATAATGTTGTTTGTTACTACATAAAATGAACATAAACATTATAGTCATTGAGGCAAGATTTAGTAAAAGTTACAATTGCGCGAAGCCGTTACATCCCATCTTCCCCACGTAAACTGGTGATCTAATATCCCATCTTTCTTGTTCTCTTCTTGCTCTGAAATAACATAAAATCCTGTATTCTCACCCCTGTGAATAAAAAAAAATAAAAAAATATGGGAGGGGTGAGGGAGTGAGCCGCGAAAACCACAACGACTTAAATTGTTATCTTTGGCTGCTCGCTCTGAAGACTTGTATTTGGTGAAGTGTATAGCCCCAGATATTAGAGCATTGTAACCTCCTAGACTTCCTGCTAGCCTCGCTACAGCTTCATCCAATTAAAAACAGAAAAGCTCGATACTCACTCGGGATAAAGTCTTTACAAAAAAAAGAGGAGAGAAATAGAGAGAAAAAGAAAAATAGTCCACAAGCCATCCAACAAGTAAACAATTAAATGCTCCATCTTTTTTTTATTATCTTTTTTGTATTGTGTTTGTTTTACAACCTTGTTTCTAACAGCTCGGATGGGTAATTATTATATTCTAGAGACATTTTTACTAATCTATTTTTTATGTGCTTTTATTGTTGTTTAGATATATACTTTTGATCTGAAATGCATAATCTATTTTTAAAATACTATTAGATTACTATTAATTTAACTAAATTAATTATCATAACGATGTCATGCGTAGTATTACCAATTGTGCTTTAATGCAAATAAATACATGTGTTTATATTTAATATTACCATGTGGTTTTAAAAAATCCTAAGGCTTAAATAAGTAATTGCATTTCATTTTTAAATTGGATCAATTTTTTGTTGTTACCTCGTATGTTTGTGTGGTTTTGGTTAAGTTCATTTGTAAGTCATGCGATGCTATAATCTGTCCGTTTGGAAGGTTCAAGTTAAATGCATATTATAGGGATAGTATCTTTCTCATTAAAATCCGTGCTAGTGATCACATTATTTAAGGAATCAGACTCGCAATAAGCTGTATTTACGGGGATTGGGAGGTCAAAGTTCGAGTCTTGGCTAGGTGGACTGTGAGGAGAAGCGGGAGAAAAATAGGAATCGAAGACCGTGTTTTTCTTATACCCGTTCCACGCAAATGTAGGAGCATTTCCTTTAACAAGCTTATCCTAATTTCTAACACGTAAGTTAGATCCTAAAATGTAGTTTTTGTTGAAAAGTCGCAGAAGGACATTGAATTCAGCCCTGGCCCTCTAGATTTTTTAATATTTAGCACCGCATCTTACTACCCGTTCGGGTTGTACGCTTTAAGTACTAATAACACTAATGTATTAGGAATTGGGAAGGTTGAATTAGAGGAAGTGAACCCGCATTTGTGTGGAGGGAGAGTGGAAACCCATTTAAGAAAAGCCACCCCCAGTTCATCCGACCAAGATTCGAACCTCCATCTCCCCGTCCTCAGAAGTCGAGCTCAACACGACTAGCGCGTTAGCCAACTATGCCACCGAGGCGGGTCCCTCCAAATTAATGCATAGTTTAACTTTGTCGTTGAGCGGGTCAGGTCAACGTTTATCACTCATAGTTTAAGGAAGAGTGGAAGAGCATTGGCACCTTAAGCCAAAGGTTCCGTGGTTATATTCCGTGTTTGGGAATCATGTTTATCCAAAATTTAAATTTATTATTGTGAATGGCTGCCAAAGATAATTTCAACCAATATCCGTTAAGCTGGAGCAAATAAAATATTATTTTTAATATTAGGTGTTCTGTCTTACGACCGATCAATTCATTTTGTCGGTGAACTTGGACCTCCAATTCACTCCGTCCTCAGCCTCCTACTTTAGCTCCCAGAATTTTCTTCTCTCATTCAATTCATTTAATATTTAAATCCTCCCTTTTTCTAAGCTCCAATTTCTTTCAACCCTACCTTCTATAACATCGTACAGAAGACAGTTCCTCCTACGGACGCGTCCGATCCAATTTACTTCGCACCGCTAAAACGTTAACAAATTATAATAATGGCATGTCAGGCCCAGGGTACGCCCGAATGTACTAATTGTACATCCTTTCCATGGAGACACTTTTCATGTCTCGAAGAGATAAAGGGACGATGAAAGTGAATATGAAGGTGTGGACTGATAAAGATCTTAAAGGAACTTAGGACTAACTAACCAAGCCTTGGTGATCACGGGAATTATCTCCCCTTAGAGAAAAAAGATCCCTCTGTACTAGCCGGGAACAGAAACCGGGACCTCTAGCTCAGAAGCCAGGGGCTATGACCATTATACTATGAGACCGGTTATATGTTAACAATTGAATTATCTATGGCTGATTATTTTAACCTTAAAAATTATATAGGCCCTGCAGTATGTATGCAATATTATAAAAATATATATATATATAACGTTTGTATGGTTAAAAAAAATGGCTGTCCTATAGCTCTTAATTATTAAATAGGACAAGGTTAGAGTTACCATAAATAAACTTTGGGGATAAAATGCTTCTAGTGTTTGCTCTGGTGAAACAGATCCCCTCAATATCGGCTGTATGGAGGTCCTTTAGGGTAACTTTCAAAATGTAATACTCAGCCTGGATAAAAATTCAAGTAGGAGATGTTACCTCTATTCTGTTAAATACATAATTATTTTGCTCGTACAGTCAGTGATGTGATTAATTCAACAAACGTGGCATTTCCATAGTCAAGTTTGCTACAATGTAAAATTAACTAGTTGCGCCGGAGTTGCAATCTTTGAATAATTAACGCAATACAGGACGAGTATTTTTTTTTATTAGAGGTCCGTGAAAAGTAATCTAGTCATTTCTCTCTAAAAAAAAGATGCAGGCATGCACGATATTATGGGACTTTTATCTCTGTTTTGTTCTTTTTAATGAGGAAAATATTAATGTAACAGCAAGTAAACTTTCGAACTATTTAACGGATTTCAACTATACTTATTTTTAAACGAATGCTTGGTCATTTCAACCAAACGTACCAGCCCCATCCCATCACATTTGATTTAATATTATAAGTTGGTAATAGCTAACATCACTGCCATTAAATAATACAGATTCACCGTGTCTTACTACTATGAGAATGCGAGTACTCTAAAATTTGAGTTAGAGTTGAGTTTTAGTAGGGGTTCGATATTTATTAAATTCTAAAATTGTAACTACTCGGAATTTTATATTTTTTCCCAAAAAATCCCGGTTTAATTACTTTGATACAACTTAAAAATATTATTTCACAGAAAGACTCCTTCGATATTAACTTTTATTCAATTAAAAAAAAATTGTAGAGCAATTATAATATTAAACATATTTTCAAACCTGAATTAGTTTTTTATAATTTTATTTAAAAAAATTCATTTGAAGAAATCAATGTTTTACTAATGTTTTATGAATTTATCTATTACAGAAATTCAACTTACAATATTTCTAGTACAAATTAAGAGATATGTAATTACAACTAAAAACAAAACTCAATATTTTAATCCAATCTCAATTCGAACTCGACTCAAAGTGAAATAATGCAAATTGGATCATACGCATTCAGCTACCCTAATAGGTATGAAGAAGGTAGAATCTAGAGAAAATGTACTCATATTTGCGTGCAGGGAAAGAGGGGGGTCATTTATTAAATAAAATTCTCATTACACTCAAAAAAGAAAAAAAAGAAAATTCCCTGGCTTTTTTTGTGGAAGTAAACAAATTGTATGTAAAAAGGTTCATTAAAAATCTAAGAGGCAAGGAAAGTTAGAGAAAAAGAGAGAAATATAAACACACCACATATGAGAGAGATAATATAAAGGATTTAACACGAGGTATTATGGATATACTGTATATTTCACATTATACTTTTTACCGGGGATTTTACATGTCATCCGTGTATTTTATTTTATAGGCTTTTTTTCTATTTTCAAATTCTGCGCTAAGTTCGGATGATGCTCCGACACAAATCATTAATAAAATATTTATTTAAAAACCAATAACTCTTATACACAACTATCCAAGCAGAAAACGATATCAC
>CABFOW010000014.1:20572-87457 GCA_902141385.1 Timema californicum
CTTATACACAACAATCCAAGCAGAAAACGATATCACACGCCCTTGGTTTTACCTAAAATAATGAGTGAAGTAGACCCGCTTCTGTGTTCACTTTATATAACGCACTACTCTTGTAGTAGACTATAATTCCAAATACGGGGAGATCAAGGTTCGATACCGGTTTGGAGCAGTGAGGTTTGTTTTCCTAAACTATTTTCCACTCTCCTTCTACAAATATGTGGGCGCACTTCCTCTCATCTAAACTTCATAATACCTCAAATATTAGGGTAATTAGTACATAGGCGTATAGCCCGAACGGGTAGTAAGACGCGGTGATAAAAAAAAAGAGTGATATATATATATATATATATAGTACTTAGAAATGAGGATTCTGGGTATAAACTTAAGCATGACACTATCCTATATATGAGCCTTGGAATGAGATAATTCTGAGTATGAGCCTAGGCATGAGTTGATCATAATTATGATCTTAATCACAAAATGATCATGGATATTAACATAGGCACGAGATGATCATAATTACGAGCTTAACCACGAGAATATACTTGATATCAGCTTTGGCAAAATACGATCCTCGAACTGAGCCTAGATATGAGACAATCCTAGATATTAGGCACGAGATGATTGGAATTATGAATTTAGACACAGTATAATTCTGGTTATGAGCCTAAGAACAAAACGGTAATGAATATAAACCTTGGCATGATACAATCCTAGATAATAACCTAGGCGTGAGACGACTATGATATTAAACTAGGAACGAGATGATTCTGGATGTGAGTCTAGGCATGATACTATCTCGGGATGCTTGGTGGTAAGGGTAGTGGTGCTTTAGGCTAAAGTTCTTTCTCTAGTTTATAATATTATGAAAAAAACCATAATTTGAGTGCAAGATTAATAACAATACAAAACAACCGAGAAATTTGTTAAAATGTTCCACCCTCCTGCTTAATTTGTAGGTTTGAGTGTTTAATATGATTCTTTAAAAATTAAATTGTTCCAACGCACTATTTAAAATTTGTTAACAATTTAGAATGGTATTAAAAACTGGCTAAAACTCAACAGACGCACTAGAAAATTGCTCAAACATTTCTAACACACTATAAGTTGGCTAGGACTTCAAAAGCACTAGAAACAGGTTCAAACTTGACAAACACATTAGAAACTGATTCAAACGTGACGCGACTTCTTAAAACTTGACTAACAAAGTAAAAACAGGTTAAAACTTGACTAACACAGTTGAAACTGGTTAAAACTTGACTAACAAACAATAAACTGTTTCAAACTTGACCATTACATGGGCTCTAAGCAGTCACAACTCACTTTGGTTAACTACTATAAAAATAATCTTATCTGACAGTTAAAAAATGTACTAATTTAAAAATGCTTTCATGTAATTATACACCAAGTATCCACTTCAGTGGCTACATGGTCTAAGGCGTTACTCTCGCTATAGAATAGACTGCCAAAGATGTAGAGATTGGGGCTCGATCCCAGTCGGATGTAATGAGGGTGGTTTTACCTAAATGGATTTCCACTCTCTTTCTCCAAGAAAATATGAGTGAGCTTCCTTTAAATTCAACCTTCCTCATCCATAAAATATTACAGTAACTAGTACATAGGTGTATAAACCGAACGGATAGTAAGGCATGGCGCTAAAAACAAACACTTCCTTCACATTTTACATCAGTTAAATATCCCGTTAAATAAGCCACACTTTTTTTAATGCGCAAATAGTAATTATATATTACTACAATCGTAAAAATCATAAGTTCATAACATTCTGATATCAAAAATAATTAAATATATACGTCTCAATTTCACCCAGAGTTTAATAGATTATTGGCTTGGAGATAATAGTTTTATTTTAAAAACATTTTATTTAAAAATATGAATAGGCCTACAATTAGTTCATCAATAAAATTAATAGAATTATATAAAATTAACTTGTATAAAATTAAAGGCTTATACACCATACATCATCTCAATTAATGACAATATTTTCTTAAACATTTGAAATTTCAGATCCCAAAACTAAATAACTATAAAAGCACACAAACTTTATCAAGTTAAACAGTAAATTAAACAGGTCTACATCTTATTTTGATAACATCTTAGTCGGTAGACTGTCTTTAAACTGAGTCAAGGGACCCGGGTTTGTATTCCCAGCATACCCGAAACATTTATCAATGATGAAACGAGAGTTTCCCATTTCACAGTGATAGATTAACGGCTGGGGGCTGGATGTTGTGTTTGTTCTAGATTTTAGTTAGTTTAGATAATCAGTTGGTTCAGAGAGTGTACGTTTAATAAATGTAGTAAAATGAAAAGTAAGTAAATGGTAACACCTTAATCCCTTGGAAAAGGTAAGGGCACTTTACATATATAAGTTCACCTGTCTTTAAGGGTGGTTGTTCTGTATTTAATGGTTCTGAGCTAGATTAAATCGTAAATGTCCAAGTTAATTGAAAGAGGTGTGTCCTTTAGAACGACTGTACAAGCACAAAAGTGACTTGTAATCCACTTGTCAGCTGTGTGGTTTTTGTACACCTCCTCAGTTTAAGTTTTCTAGTGCCTTGGTCCTTACCGGCTGTATCATCCCAGTAAAAAGCCGTCACACGTGCACCTACCTAGTAGTTTCATTAATCACCGCCAGATAGCAGGATAACAAGCGACCCAGCTATGTCAAGGGGTTGAGAGGAGAGACGGTGAAGGTTCTTTCAACGCCCTTCTACGCCCCCCTGGGCTTCACTTCCTACAGCTTGACATGTTTATTAATATTACTCCACTAGTATCATCACTGGATGAGGGTGAAAGAGTACCAGCTTATTATTTTTACGTGTAAAAACAGTTTTTTCTTTGTTGATGAAAAGGTTTTGATTTTATATTGTCTTGTGTTTTCGGCTATTTAATACAGATAGTAGATTTTTAATTTAAATATGTCCTTCATAATCTATCTGATTCGGATCCACATCTGCAATAATGGGTCCAAATATCTTGATATGAAATAATTGAATACGGAGTATTTATTTTTACTGCAAATAAAAATGATACCTAGACATGAAAATAGAATCTGAGATAGGTGAATTCAGTCAAAGGTACGTGGGTTAGATTCCCATATTCAAGTATAATTTTTAAGATCATATTTAAATTAAGATATATGCCATAGTTTAAAAATAAATAAACGAACCACATATTTTGTTTTTAAAATGAAGTTAAATTAATCGCAATAAGAACGAGAATATTTAATATAGTAATTTCATTTAAGTAATATATAGCAGGTCATGAGATCAATACAGGTAGCCCCACCGTTACAAATCAAGGTGGTATATTAAAAAATAATTATTTTTTTCAAACTGGGGATCTCTAGAAAGTTAAAAGATTTGTTGGAAAGTAGTATTTAGGTATTTTCTTACATGGTTGCAAAGGAAAAGTGATGAATAAAGTGATAACTATTTTATCTTACTGTTTATTTTATTAAATAAAATTTTATTTAATGCTTTAAACGGGACTGTTGTGACGCAAAAATATTAGCTAAAACTTGAATTAAGAATAATAGAGGTAAATTGTAAGCTACAAAACAATAAATATATCGATAGAACTTATTAAAAAAAATTCTTCACTAACCCAAGAGGTTCTCTAAAATAGTTTAGGTCTACTATTAAACAAACATTAATTTTAATATAATCGGTCGATATTTAGAATGAAAGTTTCTTTAAATCGAATGCCAAAGTAAATTACGTAAGAAAAAAAAATTGTAAAGAAAATAAATGGTATGACACAATCGCACAAACCATCTCCTATTGTGTGTTATAGCTCAAAGGAAAATTTCCAAAAATATGTTTTTAGTAAGCTGCCCTTAAAAAACGTTTTACTCATAAAAAATATATCATCTTGTTAATCACAATAATATCTACTTATACATACATTTCAAACCAATTAGTTCAAATATTTTTTACAAAATTCAAATTTTTAAAATTAATTATTTGGATGCTTTTGAGATTATTTGTTGTTTGTAAACATAAAAACGTATTATTATTTATAGTGAAAACCATTCACATATTCTCATTTTGAATCTTCAAGGTCAGTTTCTAAAACATCTGTATTTTTTGTAATTGTTAATACTAAACTACCCTTAAATTAATTTATTTTTTATTAATAAAGATATGTAAAATAATTTAATATAACTTCATTTGTCATGTTCATGTCAAACACTTATAAAATACCAATGTGGAACCAAATTGTTATAGTTATTTATAAAATATTTCAAATTTAAATAAAATCGGTCATCAGTAAAATAGCCATAAAAGAGTTTTTACCCCTAAAATAAATAAATAGTGTTAATTGTCATATGAAATATTCTTAAAATACCCATTTGGAAAAAACTCATTAGAGCCATTTGTAAAAAATTTCAAGTTTTTGAAAAATTAGTAATAATTAGATACCCTAAAACGAATTTCTGTCCAGTTACTTATTGCTATTTTTCATGTCAAATAAATCCTTGATAAGCTTTTTAAACAAAAGTGTTAAGGCTATTTTCGAAAATTCTGGAATTCCAAAAAAATGACTCATCAGTAAACTACCCTTAATAAAGGGCTAAGGTAGACAAAACAAATAATTTTTTGGCATAGACCTATAAAATATGAATATAAGGTTTGAACAAAACGCATCGTACCATTTTTGTATCCACGTAAAAGGAAGACAAATATACAGATTTGTAGAATCCACTTTTTTGGATTCGTGTTCACATACAACGTAAACATTTGTTATAATCTCGAGATCAAATTTTGTCACAATCACAATACTCTTGATATGAGAGAGAAAAAAAATTATCACCCATTTTTTAGAAATATTTTATCAGAAAACAATTTTTTTTAAATTGAAAAATAAAAAAAGTATTGTGAATTGTCGTGAATCATTTATCATCCAAACAACAGAAGACGTGATGGAAAGCTTTTTAAAATCAGGTAATTATTACATTTTTGGCACGTCAATGAGAAGGTTATGAGGGTGGAGCTTGGGCGGGGAAGAAAATTAAATCCATCATGGCATCGCTTTATCACAAAAAAAACCTTCCCTCCCCTGTCTCCCCTCCCAGAGAAACTGAAACCATTATATTCAGAGTCACACTAACCCCCTCCTCCCACTGCTGTTCCCTTCATATGATGACTGGAAGCTCCTTGGAGGCTGAACAAGGATCTGAGCCACAATTTCACCTGGGGGAGTGTTGGGTTTGAGGGAAGAGTGAGGGGGGCTGGAGGGAGGAGAAACCAGGTTACCCTTTAACCCCCCTTCTATTTTGAATTCCGACCACGCAACCCCCTGAGCAGCAATCTCCACTATCCCTCTGTTGGGACACTGTGGAAGGAAAAGGAGGGGGTTGGGGAGAGGGTTAGGGGCTGCTTGGAAAGGATGAAAATCGTTCCTTGTTCTTTTCCTTGCCTGGAATAAACGTGATCTGAATAATATCACATTGTCAAAGAATAAAAAAAATCGAGGGAGAATTTTTTTTTATATTTCTATAGTTCGACAGTCATGTAATCGTATTCTTACTTACTTCTATGAATTATATTATGTCCAGTACACATACTTTAAGTAGTACTCAACGGGTACTAAAAGTTGTAACAAAATGTTAGAAACTCTAAACAGGGCTGAACGAGAAAGTTAGAAATACTGAAACTTCATTTTATTTTCCCCATGCACTGTTCTTACTACCTTTTCTGTCCTAGCGTCATATTTATGCTAGTGATATAGAGATAAGAAAATTAGAATTCAGAGGAAATGTGTCTGGATCCACGTGGATAAAGTGTGGGAAACGATTTAAGAAAACATCCCCTCAAAACAGGTGGCTCGGATTCGAACAGCGATCTCTTCGTCACCGTTAAACCAAATAATACAAGGCTTGCGCCTTTGTCCACCGGTGGGAATAGTTTGTATAATATATTTTATATCCAGATGTGATATTGAATAGTCTATAACATCGGGAAAATTACAAACTCTCTATCTATAAAGAGAATTTACGAAGTCCTTTGAGTATACTTTGTACCCAAAGTCGTACTTTTTAAAGAAAATGGGACAAAGTAACTCTATTTTGCAGGTCTTAGAGACCGCGTTGTACAGTACATAAGTCCCGGGACCTAGCACCTGAAGCCATTTTTAGACATAAAGCCGTGGCAGGGAGCTTGGAGGGAAAGTTTAACATTGCCTTTGGGAAATTTACTAAATGCAGGAAGATTTAGCTCCCTCAAGAATTTCAGACACTTCGCCGATGAGAGCCGGTATAAAAGAAAGAAAAAAGAATTGGGGGTGGGAAGGGGTGGATGGCAGGAGCATCCTTAACGGGCTCCCAGATTGTTGGGAATCAAGGTTAGTAATAACCTGGGCTGGGAATTATGTTGGGTGAGGGGGGGGGGACACAAAAATCTCTTCCAGTAATTAAAGTTGCTATATTATGCCTACTTGATGTAATGTTTTATTTCTCTCTCTTTAAAGGGAAACAAAAATGCATATTTTTTTACATGGAATTTTTTTTTGTCACTATGAGATTTTCAAAGCACTGGATCGTTTCAGTAAACTGCCAACAAACAAACTTAACCCTGCGCAGCATGTCTAAAGTTAAACTCCCAAACTTAAGTTATTATTATTAACACCGGGTCATACTAACCGTTCGGGTAAAGCTTAAGTACAGAATTCTTTTAAAATGTTGTATTTTGATCTGATAAAAACCCAAACTTAAGTACAGAATTATTTTAAAATGTTGTATTTGGATCTGATACACTAGAATTAATGGTAGGAAAGTGAGATTGAGCTATAACTCCCCATAATAATTATAATAATATAATAAATATCAATAAGATACTTGTGAAAATGCAAACCATTTGAATGAATAAATCAAAGGTTTTATTAGCACTGAGTCTTATGGCCTATTCAGTCTATAGACATATGTACTAATTAGGCCAATTGGTTTGGTATGAAGAAGGCATAATATAGAAAAAGTGCACCCGAATTTTCCTGTGAAGAGAATAGAAAACCATTCAGTTAAAACATCCCTCTGTGGACTCAGAGAAGATTTAGACCCCAATCGGTCGTGGGCAAACCAAACTAGACGATGTTTTGACACAAGTTACCACCGCACTTTTAAACATGATATTAAAATAATTATGTATTTGTGTGACTATAATTTTCAATATTATATTTGCATAAAATAGATATTTTAGTAACGATATTATTAACATTAAACTAATTTAATTAACTATATTAATAAAATGAAATGTTTGTGTGCCTCTCAGTAGCGTAGCGCGATATCAGCCACACGCACAGGTCTAAAATCTAAATATTAACATCTTCTGTACACAAACATTTATACCTAGAAGCTGGAATTTAAACATTTATATTAGATTTTTAAACTGTATTTTAAAACTTGGGTTGAAATACATAAAATTAAGATTTTTTTTTCTGTCTGAAGCAAAGAAAATTGCTTCCTGGGATAGCCACGCAATTAATTGCAGGGTTACCCTGGGAAACGCCAGGAACTTCTAGTATTCTATAAATAATAATGTTGATTACTATGGACACCAAATTCCGGGAGGATGGGGTTCAAATACTAGATGTTTTCACTGAGGAGTGTTTCTTCTTTAGTTATTAATAGTTTTTCATTACCTTAGCATGGTGGTCACGTAGTCTTTGACATCACACTCACATTGTACTTGGACGCAATTGAGAGGTGATATTAGGGTTTAAGTCCGGGTTGAATAGAGGTAAGTTTTGACATTAGAATCACATATTGCTAATTAGTCATTTCAGTCTTAATTATTATTTAATTAATTTATTACATTGATTTATAAGTAAATATAATGTTTAATTTATTATTTCTATATCTAAATGGGCCATATACTATATTTATAATTCAATCATTGTGTTCTAAGAAGTCTTATTATGTTTTAGATAATCAACAAACATAGAGTAAATACATTTTATCCTATCTAAATGTTATTGATTAATTAAATTATATACTTAATATAATGATTCATTATTTCATCTGTAGGTTTTTATACCTATTTGATTAGAAAGTGGAAGCTTATTAACCATTTATTCTTGAGATAGTCTGTATTGCGATCTTCTGATAATTTTTCTCTCTTCTGCATAAAAATGCGGATACCACTTAATAAATAAGATGTTATTTTCATAACGACTCTCTTATTTTATTTCTATATTTTCCAAGAAACAGAGTGATTTATTTAAATCTAAGAGAACTGTAATAACAACTTTGTATCACGTTCTTTGAAGTCTTAAAAAATGTCTCTTTTAATATTTTACCTTGCTGAAAACACAACAGTTCTTTCATAACGCGTTTTTAATTTAATTTTTAGTCGACTAATAATTCATGTAGCGTTAATTACAAATTGTAAGACCTCATTTCCCGTAGAGGCTTTCATCACAAAGACGTATTGAAAAGTTGTTCCCTTTGAAAATGACTTTCACTTAAGTGATAGGAAAGTATCAGAGCCGGAAATAATTAAACAAATGTATTATTAACTGTGCCCAAGTGCGCTTCGGTGGCCACATGGTCCATGGCGCTACTCTAGTATTAGACAAGACTACCGAAGACGTGTAGATTGGGATTAAATCCCAGTCGGGTGTTTTGTGAGTAGTTTTCCCTAAATGGTTTTCCACGCTGATGAGGGAACACGTTCTCTAAATTTTAACTTCCTAACCCCAAAAATATTAACATAATTAGTACATAGCCGTATAACCTGAACACTGAACAAGTAGTAAGATGGGGTGCTGGAAAAATAATAAAAATAGTTAGATAATTAATTAATTAGGTAGTTTTTAAATTACACCTAGATACGGAAATCGGTTTAGTACCTATTGCAAATATCGCTAGCCCTGTACAATTAAATAATGTACGAGCGTCAACATTTAGTTCTACACCAATTCGCTGTGATTAAATGATCCTGATAGAAGAAAATGAACCCACATGTCAATCCCAGACTTTGACTCAGGCCATGAGGGGAAGAATGACCCTGAAAACGGGACGAATACTGAATAGATCAGCGGTAGAGCATTGTCACGGTAAGTCAAAGCTTCCAGTCGTAGCTTTTCATCGGATAAAATTTGAAATTAAAAATATGATTCTTCTTTGATTTTATTGGAGATCGTGAAAACTATCACGCCATCCACCCCGAGATCGGAACAAAACCATTTCCGGTGCCCAATGCCACCTCGGCGAGTCGTTGTGTTCATACGGAAACTCCACAGTGCAGTTGATCGTGGATTAATGTTTTGAAGGGGCGATGAAAGCCGCTATAACAACGTGAAATATTCTCCCCGGGGTGTACGGGGAAAGGAGGGGAGGGGGTTTGAGGGTAATCCACGTCACGCCTTCTAATGGGATCCATGAGAGCATATTGAAAATTAATACACATATGACACGCAATAACTCGTTTTTTATTAGTCCCCTCCTTCCTCGGTCGGGAATGTGACATATCTATATACAACGATTACACGGACCTGTTGTTCAATTGCATGGACGGAATTAATTTAATTAATTGTTGGGAAAAGGGATACACGAATTTGTTGTTGGCCTATTTATAAACAAATATTAACTGTTTTATAGACAATTAGTCAGCTGTCCGACTCATTTTCTCAATTGGTAGTGAATCTATCTATTGAAATAATAGCTCCAAAACCTAATGCTCTACTAATGCAATAAAAAATATCATTAGTTAATAATGTTGCCCACTTGAGGATTTTTAAATCATTTGCTAAGCGGGCCACATCTTAACTTGACGTATCTAATGACTCTAAGTGACATCACGCTTGAACGTCACTGTGAAAATGAAAAAGAGGGAAGAAACTGAAAAATTATTTCTATGATCCCTCTAGTATATATGCTGGTAGCACCTTCCCTCATCCTATGACGAGTTTACACACTCATTGTACTGTGGACAAATAATATAACCAGTCTCTCGAAATTACGGGGGCTTAGCTGCGCTGCTTTTGCCGGCTTGAGCCTTTCAACACTGTTGTTCGCCAGTGTCAGTGGTCAGTGCTGGGTCATAATAGGACTGAACGCAGCGATCCTAGTGTTGAAGGACTCAAGCTGCCAAAAGGAGCGCAACCATTTTAACCTGGAGGCTGAGTGTCTGGGTATATTATTTGTCGGTGGCCTGGGTATATTGGGTTGCTTTTTAAATTTATCTTTTCTTATTTTCTATTCTAAATATATATTTGCCTCCACAGAAGTTTTCAATCTATATCCTGGCAAAAAGATCTATAAAGGCTATTTTTGTGACTAAACCAAATAACCTAAACTGGGTAGGATTTATATTTTAAAAATCTACTTCAAGAAAGAAATTATTTTGTGAAAATTTACAACTATTTTTAGAGCTATTTATATATATCAATGGTTTTTGTTTGAATATTATAAGTTTAAAACTCGCTGAATCGAAGGTAAACATGGCAAATCCTTTCTTGATTTACCGTGGCATCACAGGTAGGAAACCTCTTAAAATTGATGCTTTACCTTTAGCAGTGATGATTGGCTTCCGAAAGGTCTGGGTGCGGTGTTTTTTCTAGTGTTGAGATAATTTGTTAATCGAGTGCTGATATAATTTTTTAATTCAGAAACACATGATAGATATCCCTAGTATTTTAAAATAAAATTAATACGTTCCACGCCATCCTAGAATTTCCACGTATCTGGAAAACTGTGAAAACAAGTGGTATATTTTTTTTCGGAAATAAAAATGGACACACATCAAGTTTCACAAAGCACCAATACAAATATTTTAATAATTTTCGAGTTTGGCACATCGAACCACAATATTTAAATATTAGGTCCTTGCATGGAATAAGGATCGAACAGAGGATGAATCGAGTTGTTTTGAACACAGTTCTTATCTACCCTCACCAAATCCCATCACACATTGGCCTACGTAACGACTGCTAAATATTTCCCCATAAAGGTCAAGGCATAATGTTATAAAAACAACAGTAATATGACTTCACACCAGTTTATTTTATTAAAAAATGAAATGTTATTCATTAATACTTCAATCTAAGTTGCCTGGAAGAATGAGAATATAGTCTAAAGGACATGGGATCTGTTGTTGGAAACCCTTCGAGGTATTAACGATTTAGTAGATTATAAATGTATTATGAATAGGTTTTAAATCTATAAACCATAACTTAGTTATTTTTTCCCTATTTGATGATTTATTTTTAGAATTCTTTAGTCTCAAAGAAACTCAAAAGTTGACTATATTTTAAACATTAATTTAATTTGTTTATTTATAAGAATTGAACTTAAAAAAAAATTACACATTAAAATAAATTAATTCTGTGTTGATTTGAATAATTTTATCTATCTATAATATGTTATTAGGTTTATATAATCATATCCTTTCTAAAACTACTCTATAAAAATATTTATCTTTTTGGTGACTGCCATCGAAATTAAAATTAAAGTTTCTTATATTTTTGTTACTTTTATGAAGACATGCCAAATTCAACCATATCATAAATAGGTACTTACAATTTTACATTTCTTATATAAATATATATTATTTTAAATAAAATACAGTTTTATTTTGATGATGTTTTTTTATTAATTTTCAAAAATATAATTCGTAGGGAAATAAAAATAGTACCTTAAAAGTGAGTACTAAAAGGTTATAATAAGAGAGAACATAATAAATGCTGGTATTAAAAAGCTGTGAAAACGGTTTAGTAATATTATCCATTTCAATATAAAAAGAGGATTATCACCATAACAACTATTCCTTTCTTAATGGCGTCATTTTCAGATTATATTATGTGGGGTGCATGGTTATTCCATACTTAGAATCTCATCTCTCGCCATTCCAATCCTGTTATGAGGGGTAGAGCCTTCCTCTTTCCCCCCTTACATAGCCTCATCTCGCCTTCGTACCACTCTTCTCTTCACGCTCTACAACATTTTCTCTTTTAATTATCGCTTTTGCCGGTAGAGAGCAACACTGGAAACTTCCGGACGCCGCAATGAATCTACGTCTAGCGTCGCTGACCGCCGCTATGAAATACTAAGGGTGCAAATATGAAGTGGGGGGAGGAGTGGGGCTCAACCTAGTGTCCCCCCTCCTCGCTACGTCTCATTGTCCCAATTGTTCCCGAGATGATATACACAGGAGGGAGGGGTGGTTCAACACCCCCACCCACATTTTTTTTCCCTCCTGCAAGCTACAGGATCGCCCAACGACCAAAAACTGGCAAACTTTTTATATGGGTCTCTTTTTTCATTTTTTTTATCATTATAGATGGCGATTCAGACTTTGTATGTAGAAAATAGGTTGGGAATGGGTTAAAAGGAGTGTGGGTGTGAAATAGGTCTGTATATAATGGGGAAGAAGAGAGAAGAGGTAGGAAAATGAAATTATCTCAGAATAGCAAAACTGCGGTGTCCAAATACTCGTTATTGCTAATAAAAATTGCCCTCCGTTAGATTTTGGTATTATGCCCCATAAATTGCCTTCTGAAATCCAATCTTCCACCCACATATACGGGTTGCTACTTCTTCTCTATTTATATTAGCCATATTCAATTTAACAGACTATCATTCGTTCAAGTATGGTTTTATAAAATAACTAACTTATAAATGATAGCTATGGTGAACCTATGCGATCAAATACCAAAACCAAATATATCGTGTTTATTCGCCAATTTACAACTAAATTTTATTACCAGTTTTTAACAAATTTTAAATCATTACCATTAGCTAAGACCTATAAAAATATTTAGCAGTAGACAATAATCCTTACATTTGCCAAAATCTGATAACTTAGCACGTTTGTTTAAAATTAGTTATACCAATTAAAACAAATTTTCTTTTCAGTAAATTGTTGCAACAGAAGATATTATTCAGTAATCAATATGTAATTTTAATATATTTCAGATTAACCTCTGCTTTATAGCTAATTAGTTTTCTGTCATAAGTTAAAAATGAATCCACCCGTTCTAGATTGAGTTTTGAATAAGATTCTCAAATAGCTTCCTCAAAATTCCAATATAATTACTGGTGCGGCTAGCTAATTGAATTAAACCCCTTGAAAAAATTTACAAATAAAAGTGCTACCCACTAATTCATTATATTCAAATCAGTGGCCATCACTCACCGGCTACCTGTTCCCAACATTTTTTTATTATTTAAATTGAAAATGACATTGGAACACGGGAATTGAATTTGTGACCTTTGGATTAATATGGCAATGCTCTAACAAATAACAAATATATAGGTGACCTGGCGGTCTAGGAATAAGATGTCAGACTTTTGTACTGGGGGTCTGGCGTTCAATTCTCGGTCCCAGCACAGATTTATCTGATTGCCAAACCCTTCCTTCACCTGTGACAAGACGTGTATTTATCACAACTTGTGAATGTGTAGAATGCCAGGCCTCCACCGTAGTTCGGATTCCACGTTAAACTGTAGATCCTCCATATCACCTCACAATCACCCTACCATTACACATTAGCGTAAGTTCGTACAAACCGAACGGGTAGTAATACGCGGTGATGATGATGATAACAATAATAATAACATATATTAGCTTGGCTATTTAATCCATAATAAAGCCAACTAAAATATTCAGCACTTAGTCAAGAGTAAACATGTTTTAAGTATGTCATATTCTGAAAATTGAAAAATGACACCTGGACACGGGAATCGAACCCGGGACCTTGGCGTACTAAGCCGAAGGTCCCGGGTTCGATTCCCGTGTCCAGGTGTCATTTCTCAATTTTCAGAATATGACATCTAAGAGGGAATATCCCCGCTAAAATGCATTAACAATAGTTTAGGCTATTGTTTCATTAATGTTTTAAGTAATTAAACTTAATACATATAACCAAGTAATTTAGTTCTTAGATTTTTCGGCACAAATTATGAGAATAGGATATTTTTGTGGCACAAATTAAGCACTAAATATTTCCTTAGGTCTCATAATTTGTGCCAAATAGTGCTGCTACGTGAAGTTTGCATCACCCAAGGTTTTTGGTGTCTACATGTAAGCTATATAAGCACAAATTTTGAGAATAGAATAGTCTTATGGCACAAATTCAGCATAAAATATTTGCAAAGGTCTCATAATTTGTGCCACTATGGGTGCTGTAAACGACACGGACACGGGTATTTAACACGGGACCTTTGGCTTAGTACGCCAATACTCTAATCACTACGCTATCCAGGAATCGTCCCATTCTCAGCATCATTCTTCACTCATTTTGTAAAGCATAATCTGTGACGGACGTGCGGAAATCGTCAGATACATATGAGTGATCAATCAGAGATCATGAGCTATCAGATAACGCAGCCAACTTCAACTCGGGAGGACTTTATGCTGCCAATAGTACATTTACAACTATGAATGTACCTATTGTGGATTAATTAGCCAAGCTATTAAATTTGCTAGTTACGATTATAGCCACATCTCAATATTAATTTGTTTGAATTAAAAAATGACAATTTGAACCGGACGATATTTATATAACTCAGTGGTTAGAGTATTTTTATACTAAGTCAAAGGTCCAAGGTTATATTACAGTGTCCAGGTGTCATTTTTCATTTTAAAAACTACATTATTTAGATGTGGCTGTAACCGTAATAAACAAATATAATAGTTTGGCGATTTAATCCATCACTTTCTATAATGTTAAGCAGCTACACATTACTGAAGTACAAACATGATTATAAATCGTAAACAAGGTCAAATCGGACACATGTTTATATTAAATTGTATTGTTTTTGTGTATCCAGTTCACCGCTTAGTAGGTTCTACATGTTACATTACACCCCGTATTTATATACGAATAATCCAAATGGGTAGTAAGATAGGATGGGGGGGAAAAACTAATCTGTATAAGAAATAGAAAATAAAACCAAAATTTGCCAGTTATTGTTTTAAAACTTCCCCCGTCCACAACGAAGACTTTCTTGACGAAAAGACAAGCTTTGTTGGAGCTGAATTTGCTTTCTAACCAAATAGTATTTCACTTAATCATAGATCATCTAAATTGTCGAGGAATGATGGTTTTTCCAATAGTTATCTGCTTAGGAAATAGTACGTAAAAGGTATAGGTTCCACAGAAATAACAATTCTCTATTTCTTTGACAGCTTAAGAGCGAATATCCCCATTTGACAAACTGTAAGTTAAACATGACGGTTGGAGCAAATTAAATGTCTTTACTAATCTTTTAATATTTGACGATTATAAATAAAATATTAATAATCAGATAAAATAGTATTCACCTCAAATTTATAATAATTTAGCTTACTAAACAAACGGTTTTATTTAACTGTACCTGCAGTGATGGGCATGCGTACCAAATGACAGGCTCATATACTTTAGTTTTCCATCTATGTATAATTCAGGGTTCGAATTCTGACTAGGTGTATTGGAGGTGGTCTTTTATAAATAATGTTTGAATCTCTTCCACAAAAAGCGAAAACATTTTCTCTAAAATCAACCTTCCTGATCCCTACAATAATTGTATAATTAAAATACAGGTATCCCAGAAGGGTAATAAGAAATATTAGAAGAAATTGACATGTAACCTTATTTATGTTGTAATTAAAAATAAATAGTACGGCAAAATCGCACAAACTTCCTCATATTGTGTATTATGGCTTCGAAGATAATTTTCAAAAAATAGGTTTTGTATTAACTACTCTTTAGTATGTTTTACTCATAAAAACAAACACATCATCTTGTTAATCACATTAATCAATCTTTATAATATAGAAGCAAGTTTCCAAGCCTGTCTATATCACCCATACTAAAAAAACTGAACCTTCAATTTGTAAATGCGTGCAAGATTAGTTTCCGTTAGATTGGGCTAGCTTGTTTTAAAAGTACATTTTTGTTAATTATGTTAAGTAAGAGCGGCTAAAGTGAGAGTAAGCTAAATTAATTTCATTTTAATACATACATTATAATATTTATTAATACACTATGTTTTTGTAAATACTGTTGAGTTTTTTTAATCACTATCCCCTGATTTGATTATTCAATTAATTTAACACTTACGTCTGTTGAGTTTCACACTATGGAAAAACCATGTACAATTGACCATGGCTGAAAACTGGCTTGGGCAGACCAATACAAACCCTATCTAAGGTTAGTCCTTGTGACTGATTAATAGTAATTAAGAAAACTAGTGTAAATAGAAACTGCCTCCGTCTCAAAATAAGAAGGATATCTTGCTTTCCATTGCTGTCCTCTGGGTCAGCCTATACATGGAAATACCGAAATACCCCAACCATTACCTCGTGCCCATTTCAACTGAGCTTAAAACAAGTTCTGTATGAGTTTGGACGTTTCTTTCAAAACAATAACTTCAATGGAGGGTATTTTTTTATTTGCGGAAAATCTGTCTCAGACGGTAGTATGGTGGTTTGTTGAACGTGGCTTGTAAGCTCTGAAATACGCTAGTGTTAATAACAGTGATGGACACATTGTGTTTTGAATTTGATTAAGAGGGAGAATTATTCAATTAATATGTGCGTAAGTAGACATGTTAAGATCCTACCTGCTGCTGAAGATCCGGAAGCAGTAACCCAAGTAGGCCTACCTGGGTTTGTGATGGGATGATCTTGGTGCTTCGGATCAGATGCACATTTATACCAATTAGGATGAACGTGTGATTATTTTAATTGACGAAAGAGAGTGCAAGACACAAAGAGAAACAGAGGAGTTGAGCCGCGGTGGTGACACGCGTCCACCTTTGAGGAAAATACTTTGCGGACTAAAACTAAAAAGAAACGCGCGTAAAAGTACGAGAGAGCAATTGTACCACCCTTACAAAACATAACTCAATGAAAGAAAAGGCAGTAAACAGAAAAATGTGATAATTACATAAATTAATAATCAATGAATATAAGAAATATTTAATTAAGTAAACAATAATAAATTGATATTAAAATAATAAAATATAAAGAAATTAATACTAAACACATTTAATATTTAAATAATGTAAATTTAGTGACTATCCATGTTGACTCTCATAAAGACTATACTGGAAAGAGTAGCACTGCAGCATTCAAAAAGATGGAGGGATAAAGAGATCCAAGGTAAGTCGCAGAACTCTCCTCGTAAAATGGGGGTGACGGGGATTGTTTTTTTATTTTAAAACACTATGTTTGTTTTGTGGTGAAGAAGCCAACGAGAACTCGGAGACAAAGAAAAAAAAAGAATGTCGATGCAAATTAAGCAGGTATGTACACTATCTTTTAAGGACTCATAAAAACAGCTGAGACACGCGGTGATAATTACGGAAGAACTGTTAAAAATCGAATTAATTTTGAGTACGATTTAGTAGCTGCTTACGCAAAATATCATGGTGACTGTTTTGCATCTTTCTCTAAAACGAGAACAGAAGGTAAAATAGGCGCTCCATTGAACGAGAATGTAAAGTTAGCAATGAGAGACATATTTTTATTTTATCGAAAATAATGAAGATTCCCAGTTTACATTAGGGGAGTTAAAAGAAGTTGTTGTAGGTGTTGTTCCTCATGATAAAACTAAATTAACAGAAAGGTACGGGAAAAATGTTGTTATTACCTCAAAATCAAGATCGTTAAAAATAATTGGTTTTCGCGATACCCAAATGAACATTTTAATAAAGCTTGGTATGAAAGTAAAAAATCTAATCCGGAAGAAGAACGCCTTTGAAGTTTTAAGCTGCTGCTGCAATTAATCGAAAGGATATTCGTTCTGTCGCTATCAATACAATTTTTTTCCTCCTGACCAGTGGCGGCTCATGTATAGGCACTGCGGAACTGCAGAGCCCCCTATTTCCACTTGATATTATTGATAACATTTAATATAATTAGTTATTTTTACTTTAATTCTTCATTTCACCTCAATTATGGCTTGGTCTGTCAGTATTTTTTCACAGAAGATATGCATCTAAATGGATATGTGATATTCTATTCACTTTGAGATTTGCAGCTTCTTACAGAAATACACACATGTATGAGGTTGCAACAGTTTATCACACCCAGCCTTATACTTTATTAACCAAGTCAGCTGTTCTTGTACAATATGCTGCAGGCAATTCAGATATTATTGTTTATACTATTGATGGTCATAATAAAGTTCATATTATGGGAATTATAAAAATAGTTACATCAAAAATCGCGCTCATAGCTGAAAAACCAATCACAAAATGTAAAACAATGTCATATGCAAAACAAATTTGGCTGCCATTACACATGTACTCCTGAAAACGTATGAAAACTATGGCGTGTCTGGAATGAATAAAATCGAAGTAAAAGAAATTAATTGCAACGAAGTTTCAACCGAGTAATTGCTTATTAAGGCTGATTTCTTGTGGATGTATGGAAAATGGAACATATACCGGGAATTTCTGGATGGAATGGATTTGTGGAGTTTCTATAACAAAAATAGCACTAACTTTTCAATACCTCGTATCATGCTTTTGCCATTTATTCATCATCCAGCGACTGATTACAAGACAATTTACATAGCATTGCATTGTGATCTTGAAACGCAAAATCACAGGAGCAAAAAATATGCATAGTAACATTAGACCAGCCATTATATATGAAAGCTCCTGAAACTGGATTGGAATTTTCTAAAATTATGTTGAGACTTGGAGGTTTCCATCTGCTTATATCCTTTATTGGTTGTATAGGCTACTTAATGACAGGAAGGGACATAAAATAAGCTCTTAGTATTATTTATGCTGCAAAATCTGTTGAAAAAAAAGATAAATGGTCATTCTTACGCAAGGGATGTTAGAGGTCATACATTGCTACTGCTTGATTTACCAACTATCATTTTGTAAGATATACAAAAATAAGATGATTTTTTGAATGATTACGTAGAATATGTAATGAAACAGACATCTTCATATGAGAATATAGAAGAATCTACTGGTATTTTTGAACCATTAATGGCACAATTCTATGATAAGTTGAATGAATTACGAGGCCGAGGTCCCACAGCCCAGCTAAGGGTACAATATTTTTCACAAGGTATAGATAGCAAAAGAATTTATAAGAGCTGAATGATTGAAAGATAGGAATGAACACCTGAATGCTATTAATAAACTACTTTCCTTATTTTCATGAATCAGAACACTTCCTGTACGCAAAGTCAACGTATTTATATTTGCAGGACATGCTTGCATTAGGAAACAATATCGACCAAAAGGCATTTCAGATATTTAATTATAGATTATTCACAATTAGGTGCTCTAATATATTTAACCGTGGGATCTGTAGTGGTATGGTGTTAGAACAAACCCTAATGAAATCCATTAAACTGAAGGGGGAGTTTCACGGGGAAGAAGTACTAAAGAAAGCGTTTTGTGTAAGTGGATTTATGAAATGTATGCAATGAATACAGTCTGCGAAGAAAGTGAGAATCTTTGTGGCGTTTCTTTGAACAACGTTGATCACCATGTAGATGCAAGGGATTCTCTCACCAACATAGAAAATAAAGACGTGAAAAAATTAGTTGAATGGTTCGTATCGCATGATCCTTTTTCGATAACAAATTGAATTGTGTCGTTAGCTACTGATGCTACCGGCAATGATACAATAAATTGTCATGATGCTTATAGTGTTGATCTCATCTCAATGGAAAATATGATAGGGAAAACTTTTGATGAAGTAAAATTTAAGCACTTTAATAAAGTTATTTCACTTTGTTTGTCAATAGTTCTGTCAAAGTCCAGGACTGTAAAATCCCTATTGATCCTCTGTTACGGTTTCAAAGAATAAGTTTAGATAAAAAAATGACGAACATCTACAAAAATATTTACGATATGAATTATATCCCTATCCTTGGGAACTCTTCGTCGATGGGGGTATGCGAAAAACTAAAAAAAATATCGTTATACAAATGTTTTTAACCTAGCCGTACTGAACTGGACACAAATAACAATACGTACATCATAGATGGGGGATTTCTTCTACACCGTGTCATATGGCAGAAAGATGATAATTTCCATTGCATTATTAATATATATGTTGATTACCTACAAATACATTTCGGTTCTAGCATAGTAGTTGTGTTCAACAGATACGGTGACAAAACTAAGAATATAAAAGCAATGGAACAGCTTTGACGAACCGTTGGACTTTCCGGATATTTCAAAGTTATTTTCGATGAAACAATGAAAGTAACTATGAGTTAAGAAAATGCTATTTCCAACCACTCCAATAAGAACCAACTAATTTCAATGCTGATGCAAAATTTACAAAATTTCTACATCGTTGCGAAACAAGCCCGGGATGATGCTGACGTTTTAATAATAGAAACAGTACTTGAAATATCAGGCACAAATACTACAGCTGTTGTTGGATAGGATCTAGATCATTTATTCCTTATATTAGAACGTACTCCTTTGCATAAACAACTTTTTTTCCTCAGGCCAGGCAAAGGAAAAATTTAGACGAATATATACTCTTCTGTTAGCATCGACAATTTTCCTCACTGTAGAGAGAACCTTATATTCTTGCATGTTATCACTGGATGTGATAGGATATCTGTGCTCTTTAATAAAGGCAAAGTAAATCTCTGAAGTTGCTTAAGAAACGCCAAGATTTGCAGCGTTCAGAAGTATTTAATCAAGAAAATCGCGCACCAAATGTAATTGTAACCTATGGCTTACGTTTTCTTTTGGCGATGTAAAGAGCTCCAATATCTGAAGTTTCTATTGATAGCTATCAATAAATGAGCTTTGCTAAATTGAAAAGACTCTAAACACCTGCCAAATTATCATCAATCCCAACAACAACTGGAGCCACTGAACAGAACCTTTATCGTGTATACTACCAGGTACGAACTTGGTTGGGCAATGATTTAAACCCTGAAGATTAGAGATGGGTAATTAATGATACTTATTTGGAGCCCATAATGACCTCACTATTAACTGCACCAGATACACTTCTCAACTCTATTTGTTATAACTGTACGAAAGGCTGTGGGTTCAACTGCGGCTGCAGAAAAATCGGATTGTCATGCTCCATAGTTTGTGGTCATTGTTGTGGTCAATCATACCTCAATGTCTCTATTGATGATGATTCTGCTAACACTTCTCTTAATATAAATATAGAAGAAACAGGATACGATGAAATGAACCTCATTGATAGTTTAACACTATATTTATCGGAGGAAAATGATGCTGAAAAATACGAAGAGAAGGAAATGTCAGAGGTTGAAGACTATTAAGAGGATGAAGTTTCAGAGATTCAAGACAATGACTAGGAAGAGTCGTAATTGCTGTGTAAATATAGATTTTTTCAAAACATGGATTAAGGCTAGTGGGGAAACCATGTAAAAAACCGCGCTATGCACTCTACCTTGATGTTGGTGGGGGAAACGATTGCCTTCCTCAGTTTAACCCTTAAATTAAGAGTACATTAATAAAAAATGAAAAAATCGATTTTCTCAAAATTGGCCCTGAAGATTTTTTATTAAGATTTGTATTAGGCGTCGATTAATATCACAAATAAAATTGCAACTTTCATTTTCCTATGAAAACGACTTTAAGTGTAGGTACTTTACAAGGGCTGAAATTTCCGTATTACCGCAACTATTTGAGATACTAAATATCTTGTTATTACCAAATTGTGGTACTATAAAAAATAAAAATAAACTTTAATTTGAAATATATTTTTATAAAAATAACAATTTCTGAGATGTTCGCAATGTATTAAAACACTTTTGTGAGGTTTAGTTGTAAAGAGATACTACTTAAGTTTTAATGCAATAATTCTCCTATGCCATAGAGTAATCAATTATAAATAAGTTTCTCAAAATATTTATGCTATTTTTCCTTAAACCTCCTAGGATGAATGTTTTTAAAGCATTGATCTATTTCCATTTTTGACTCAATAGTCAATGTTTAAATTTTTTATTGGTCAAAATTTATAAATGAGGAATTTTATAGCAATGTGATGACCTGAAGATGTTCAAAACCCAATAAAATAACGAAAACTTTAACCAGAAGTCGACATTTTAATATGAAGTGTTGAATCTTTAATTCAAAGATATAAATGAGGACATAAATTCTTTAAAAATAAAATTATGAAATTTAAAACTGGAACTCAAAAAATTGTACATAGATATAGTGCGATTTAGGCTTGGGTTTGCTAGTGTATATTATTTCGTTTCCCATATATTACAAGTTTTAAGTGAATATAACAATTTTTAAACAATAGAGCGAGAATGTCCTTGCGGAGTTCCGTAATATTTATTTAATTCATAATATAAATATTTTAATAACTTTACGCATCATATTTTATTTTATTTAAATTGTAAATTTAATGAATTTATTTGATACTTTTCTAATCAAGAAGATTTAAATATTTATTTAAAATTTTACATATTGTAAGATTAGTATTATAACGGAAAACGAATAACGGAAAAACTAAACACAATAACAACAATCAGTAAATTTCAATTGCTTTGTATACTTTATTTCAGTATTCCCTATTATAGCTCATTTTGTGAAATTTTTATATGAAATGTATTTTCTTTTTATTCCAGTTATTGTAGGGACATTCACATCACCTTTGTTGGGAAGTGTATTTTAATGAGGGTAGGTCTAACACTATTCAGGTAGGGTTCCCGAGTACACCCAGAGTCTGGAGTTCCATGATTATTTGTTCTCTACCGACTGATTACAAAGGCAAGTCAAAAAAGAAGATTTTAGTTTCAGGGCAAATATTTCAAACCACACAAACTATATATATATATATATATATATATATTGTTTGTGTGGTTTGAAATTTTTACCATGACGCTAAAATCTTCATAGGATATATAAAAATAGAAATTCGACTGCATCTAAGTAGTAGTATTTTATATATATATATATATATATATATAATACTATTATTTTTATATATTCTATGAAGATTTTAGCGTCATGGTAATTAGTAGTATTATATATATATGTATATATATATATATAATACTACTAATTAGGTGCAGTCCAATTTCTATTTTTGAATATTTTATGGCGGCTGATGCCTTATTCCCCACTTACAGTTTCACCACAGTTACGCGATTTTGCCGCTTATTACTATTTCCAATTTTTTAAAATCATATTTACCGTTAATTCTTTCCCTATAACCCCTTGCTTGCATATTGTTAACGTGACAAACATTAAGATTAATATGACACCCTCCCAAACTGGTTCTGATATCATAGAACTTAGTGGAAAATAAATGGTTTATTATGAATAAAACCAATGTGTAAAATAACAGTTTGTATTATTTTATTTTTATACATATTATTTAAAAAATAAGTTTTAAAGCTTTTCCACAACAGATTTATTTTAACAATATTACCAAACTTAACAAAACCTAAGACAAGAAGTGAAAATTTACGAGTTTAGTAAAGTGAAGAAAATGGGAGCAGTGAGTAAGTCACGTACAGTACAACAAGAAGAGTTATTTGATTTACTTTCGCTTATTCATACGTCAAGCGATATGATATGCAGCTGAAACTTTTTTTAAATAGTCCCCTATCATCAAAACATATAAAATAACTCTTTCTAATAAAGTAAAATATTATCAATTTTAACAGAAAAATGTTTGTATTTTCTGAAAAGTTATTACTATGAATATTGGACTGTATTTATTATTGCATACATGAACGAACTCATATACAAATAGTGAACATCTTCCTGTGCATTACCCGGAGTTGAACCAGGGTCCCCCCTCCCCCCACAAAAAAACTGGTAGCAAACTATTATAACTACTCAGCCATGATCTGTCTATAGCAACCCTCTCCAAACATTCGCGATACATCGATACGTTCTAAGGTCTCCACCCACGTAACGCTGACATAAACTACACCTTCTCAAAGAGGCACACAATACTAGAACAATAGCGGCCAAACTCTGCACCTGATAGTCCGACCCGGGCTTGGAACCCACGTTCCCCGGGGTCGGAGACCCTGAGCCTTTGATTTAGTGTGTGTGTGTGTGTTCAGACAATAACTACCAGCATCACAATAACCGTACAGGACTCCCCCACCCACACCCAGTAGCGCCGTCCTATAAGCTTCCTTCCTCTGCCAGACTATTGTCTTCAGATTTATTGCAAATGTCCATGTGTAGGAGAGAGAGAGAGAGAGAGAGAGAGAGTGTGTGAGAGAAGGTGGAAATGGGGAGGGGACAAACCTATTTGTACCTTGTATAGATTCGTGGAAAAACCACCTATCTCTATATCAAACGCGTTGGTTTAAAGTCGTACAGATCTCACTCAGATGTTATTTTTATTTTGGGTTTAATTTTTCCCAAAGCATGTAATTCTCTATATTCTAGGGCTATACGCAGATAAGTTAAATAAATTATGTTAATGGGGTAACGATGAGGCAGAATAAATCTGTACGCATTTCCACAGATATAAATTAAGAGGCCATTTAGCATGTATAAAATAAAAACGCCCTTAGGGGACTCGGCAGGGATTCAAATCCTGACCTTTCGATCAATGTCAAACCCAAACACCGGTTCGGTCTGATACTTTTGACCTCTTTCTCTCACTAGGATATTAAGGGTAAAGTTGTCTTCTTATTGAATCAACTACCGGAAGGTTGATTTGATGTGATTTTGATCCATCTGGAGCAGGGCATGCACTCAGACCTTTGACTAGTTAGTGCTGCCTGCACCATTTGGTAGAAGACTACCATGCACTAGGGGAGTTCAGGGAGTGTAGGGCTCCCTCTTGCCTTCCACACTGAACTTTTAATAGGGAAAGCAAAAGGGCCTATCAATTTGGCTGGGAAAGGTATTTTCACATTCTTTCCAGGGTTCTTTTACATTCCACAATTGACGTGGGACAGACGGTTTTATTTCCCTCCAAAGGGAGTTGTGCTGTGGATTTAAATTACTCAAGAAAAATCCATCAACCTCGTCTGGGTTTGAACTCATGAACCGGTGTCCTGAGGCGAGTACTTGACCCCAAGACCCCCCGGGTAAACAATTCAGTTAATTTGTAGTTAATGTGAATTCATCCTCCTCATCCTGTTAGTCTTATGTATATGTTTGAATCACGCTTGAATGGTGATCGATACGCAACGACACAGTGGTGATTAACTCTCGCTGGTGAGCGCATAGGCTAAGGCGTGAGGCTGGTTTATTATGGTTTGTTCGGTGACACACAAGTCGGAGACTCTAATCTCAGCCGGGTTTACCGAGATTTCCCCCAACCCCTCTAAATTGCTTTCACTCTTCCTCCATTCAAATTTGAATACATCTCCTGTAAATTTTTTTTATCCCCACCACATTTTTTTAGACACCGTTCTTGTTATACATCTCTGTACTAATAATTCCACTAAGGCGTTAGGGATTAAGAAGGTTTAATTCAGGAGAATTGCAGCCCAAATTTGCGTGAAGGGCGAGTGGAGAACCTACACCCAACCGGGATTGAGTCCCGATCGCCTCGTCTTCGTTAGGCTTTTCTATTGCGAGAGCACCACCTTAAACCATACGGCCACTGGTCTCACCACATTAATGAAAATTTATGGGTGGAGCGGGTGGGTAGTAAGACGCGGTGCACGTAAAAGATTGATAGCTATGGTATCATCTATATAAAAGTAATGAACGTTTTTACTAGGCACACTGTAGTTAACGTATCTAAGATGTGATGAAGAAGGAGGATAGCTCATAAAAGGTGTATCCGAATTAACGTATTGAGAGGTTGTAAACATCACATTGATACATCCTATTTGTAAAAAAAAAAAGCTCCCAATGTAGTTGGCTGAGATTAAAACCTTTACCTCCTCGTCACCGACAATACAGTATATTGCCAGTCTGAATTCTTAAACCATGCGAACACTAGCGTGGGTATCATAATCATAATACGTACTCTTATAGTTAAAAGGTGACCTTGCGGTCTAGGGGTAAGGTGTTGGAGTTCTGTGCTGGGGTCCGGGGTTCAATCCTCGGCCCCGGCACAGATTTATCTGATTGCCAAACACTTCCTTCATCTCTGACAAGACGTGTATTAATCACAACTTGTGAATGTGTGGAATTCCAGGCCTCCACCGTGGTTCGGATCCCACGTTAAACTGTAGGTCCTCCATTTAATCTCAGAATCACCCTACCATTACACATTAGCGTAAGTGTGTCTAACCCGAACGGGTAGTAAGACGTGGTGCTAATAATAATAATAATAATAATAATAATAATAATAATAATAATAATAATAATAATAATAATAATAATCTTATAATTAAAATTATATCGACGAATGACAAAAAATAAATTAGGAACAATTTTAGCAAACCTAGGATGTTCCAAACTTTGTGTGTTCAGAAAATGAAGTCATTTCTAAACCGTTAAACATGAACATGGTAAGAAGGAAGGATGCAAAATGTTTGCAAAAAAAAAAATCGCATAGTTGAGTAGATTTTAAAATGATGAGTTATTGCAAGGTTTTTTTTATCCCTCGATTCATTACAACAGGACATTGAGGTAGAATATAAAAAAAGATCGAAAGAATCACATCAACGTGATGTTGGCAATTGAGTGAAAATGCGTGTTTCCCAAATCTGCTTCACGGATCATGAAACGCGAGAATGATTTATATTTTTAGTTCTCCTGAGTATATATATATATATATATGTGCTTTTTATCTGAACACCCGAGAATTGTCGAGGGTTAGCTAGGCCTAGGCTTTGAAATAATTAAATGTTGGTGGTATTTAAAGTATAATAATATTTCATAATAAAAACAATCTCTTTATGGCGTTTCGAAATAATTTTCAGCGAGAATTTAAGTACCAACCAATTTCTTACGAATGTACCCTTCGTTTACCTTGAAAGATAGCACAATTACCTTGCACGGTTATACTTTGGCAAATATTATAATATGGTATAGTACTTTAACGGTAATTGACGTGCACATGTCTGACAGCAAAAGAGAAACATTATGAGTTTTAAGAATAAAATACCATGTACAATTAAGTGTATAAATGTTGTTGAAGCGAAGAGAATATGCGCATATTACGTCTATGAATCTTATGCTAGTGAGCTCGTAACTTCCTTCAGTCCAGTTTCACTGGTGGTGAAGATATTGGGGTTCGAATACCAACTGAGATTCGTTTTTCTTAAATGGCTTCTCTTTACTCACAAATGCGGTTACATTTTCTATAGTTTCTAACTTACTCATCTCTACCAAACTACTTACTTACTTTATGCCATTAGAAACTTGAATGTTAATTGCCGCACTTACAGAAGTAAGCCACCTATCCCTATCGGGAGCTAATTCTATCCAGTGCACCTCATTACACCCTATTTTTACATTGTAATATTATCCTCCCATCTGCGTCTAGGTTTTCCCAATGGTCTCTTCCCATTGGGTTTACCCGTCAATACTCTGAATCAGGTTCTAGAATCTTACATTCACGCTGCATGTCCTTCCCACCATAATCTACGAGATTTTATAACCTAAGAATGTCTTGTGAATAGTACAGGTTATATAACATCATTGTGTAATAATATACTCATATTAAAAGGATATATTATCTGGTGGCCTATTAACTACAGTAGCCCCATGACTTCTTTGGTGCTGACTGACAGCTCACAGCTGACTTCTGACAGTCAACATTTAGGTATATACAGTAGCCCCATGACTTCTTTGGTGCTGACTGACAGCTCACAGCTGACTTCTGACAGTCAACATTTAGGTATATACCTAGATTTTGACCGTTAGAAGTGACAGCTGCTAAACACATGTTTTTTTCCGATCATATGGCTCGGCGTAGGAATTCATAATTTGGTCTGGTAACTTTTCAAAGCTTTTAGCTGTCAACTGTGAGCTGTCAGTAAGCACCAAATAAGCCATGGGGCTACTGTAACATAACTAGGACAACAAAGTTTTTACTACACTAGGCCTATAAATGAGTGTGAGGGCTCGCACAAGGACACACGCGGACAAAGCCGTCGGATGAACAATGGATTGAATCACCAATGACGAAGAAGTCTAGATTCAATTCTCATCCTTATGTACTATGAATGGTTTTCCACCTTGCAATTAATCACATTTGGTTTTCCCAACTTTTATTCTGCTTTTCTTGTAAATTAGTATATCTTAGATAAAATAACTAATAAGCTTAGTGTTAAACTAACTAAACGAGGACAAATCCATTATATATTCGTAAATTATTTTTAACATTTTTAACCATTCCACTGCGGGAACTATAAGTACGCCATGTTGGCAATTGAGTTGAAATGCACGTAGGTCTATCCTATCCTCACAATAAGCTTCTATGAACAACTTACAATTTATTGTAATATAACAACATATTTTAAGATGTCATTTTATTTTTGTCAGATCCGAACAATTCCCTCCTATGACATGAAAGTATTATTTATTTCTTCTTCTCCCCCTCCTCCACCCTTCCACCCCCCAGGTTTTGTAGTCTTTCCTCGAACAACATCTCCTGTATTATATGTGATCTGTTGTACATGTATCCTTTATATACACCTACATTAACACACATACATATACAAATTACACGCACACACGCGCAGGGAAAAACCGTCAGAGTGGAAAAAAGAGGACGGGGGGAAAAAAATGAAACAAAAAGTTTGGAAGAACATATTAAATTCTTGGTGCAGACAGTAAACGGTGCAGATTTATATTAAATTACGTCGCGCAAGAACTGGTTGAAAGGAGGAAGGAAGGTGGAGTGGGACGGTACGAGGTGGGGAGAGGGGGGTTGGTTAGTGAAACTGAACGTTTCTCGTGTCTCTTTATGTTTTACTTCACTCTTTTATTCTCTTTAGAAATTTCTTTCGCTTCTTTCGTTCATCATCTCGAGGCAATGTTTACAGCCGGCAAAGGAATGAAGAATACATACATACTGGACAGGTTCAACGGAAGAGCTTGCCACTCAGTAGGTAACTCTACTATCCACTGATCTAAGGAATCTCTGGTTCCATTCTTGGCACGGTTAAAAAATGTATTACTTGTTAAATTGTGGAGGAGGAGGGATTAAACATTTTTTTAAAAGATACAGTAGTTAGTTCTAAATTCTATAATGGAAGCCGCAAAAAATATCATTTAAATGTTACATAATAAGCCTCGTAAGAAAGTTTTTTAAAGTATTTTATTAGTGGACAGTGCCAACAAATAAACTCTATGATATTTAGCGATATATATAAATATTTAAAGTTATGGGCTATGATACACGAACGGTGTGAATTAGCTTACGTATAGCTAAAACTAACCCACTTCAGTGGCCCAATGGTCTAAGTTGCGTTAGACTGGCCTGCTGAGGACGGGGGTTCAAATCCCGTTAGGATCTATAGAGTGTGGTTTTTCTTAAATTGTTTCTCTTTCTCCTTCCACTGGTGGTAGATTACCTCTGAAATGTTTCCTTCCCAAGTTATACCCAGAGTAGTTATAATATATTCGCACAACCTGAACTGGAAGAGAGACGCGGTGACAAAAAAAAAGGTTGAAATCAAAAGTTAAGACAAATGTCATAATGAGTGAGTTCTTCGCTATGACTATGTGCACTGTTGACTTATCTTAAATATATAGTTTTTTTTAACTGACTTGTTTAGAAACACTTGTACTGAATTAACATAGGCCTTTATTTAAAATTGCATGAACTAACAAGTGGTGGATAAAATTGGGATATGACCCGAGTGTTATTTTGATATTTTTCACCAAAATTCGAAGAGGTGTAGTTGTCTTGGATCAAACTATTACAAAGATGGATTGGCGGAGGAGGGTTTTAAGTATTGTGGATTTTCTAAGGTTAGTTTGTAAGTGGCATGCTGATAAAATCAGTAGTTTCAGAAAGTAAACGTTGAAAAGACCAAACATAAAAAACTATACTAATAACATTTTCAATATTACTTAAAATCATTTGCAATTTTAAATAATTAAGGAATACTGAATTTCTAGAATTATTTAAAGAGTGTGATTTAAGTTCAATTAAATTTTAAAAGTTTTTATTCAAAGAAAAAAGTAATAAAAACACAACCATTCTTAATATTTAGTTATTTTAAAGTTTTTAATTATATTTTCAATGTAGTTTAGTAAATAGTATTATATTTTACTATTGTGCATAGTAGGTTCACAAATTCCTTCTAAGAGTATTTATTTAATCCCATAAAATGTGAAAAGGAAGCTCATTTGGTCAAACGCGCTCATAAAACTATGTTCAAATAATTTATATATATATATATATATACATATATATTATACCAAGGGTGTCAACAACTCGAGCCCTCGATACCTTGATGTCCTCATTTCTTAATTATTTAAAAAATAACTAAGAATCAATGGCAATATCGTAATGTTTGATATCCCGATTCTTGGTTTCCAAGAACAGGAAATGAAAATTTGGTTATTCAAACAAAATTGAAAAATTCAGAATTAAATTATTTTTCACTGTGATCAATATTAGCTATTCTATGTTTCGTTTTAGCACTGGAAAAAGGTAATATATTCAAAATGACATTTGTGATTTACTTATATTGTAAAAATCGAACATGGTCATATTAAGTTTTTTTTAAATTATTTACCATCTATAGTTTTTTACTTTATCTCGAATCCTTGGAGAGAAAGTGTAGTAAGCGTCAAAAAATTTGAATTCAAGATTTTTATAAATGTCGACGTTTTATGACCCCCTGAAACCATAAAATTGGTTCAAATAATGCCGTCTGTCCGTTTGTATCTCGGCCTAGAGCCGAAACTATTTTACCGATTCGGCTAGAACTTGGTATCTGGGGTTTTCATAAGGCTACCCCGAGTGCTATTTGGAATGAGATTCCAACCCTAAATTTAAGGGCAGTTTACCCAATGGCAAAAATAAAAAAAATATTGATTTTATTGAAATTCGTTCCAAAGGTTTTGATTACATTTTATATCTAGACATTGTTTATGGTTATAAACAAGATGAAAAATCTCGTTTCTTCATAAAAATGACTTTGAGCATAGCATAGGGGAAATTTTTCCATTTTTATCTCTCTTTTTCAATTTTTCTGTAACAGCATTCATAGTTCCTTATGTCGTAGAGTGATTAAGTAACAGTGTATATTATTTCATTGGTGATCTTTAGTATAGTGTTTCTACATCGATGTATATACCTATTATTTCATTTCGCAAATATTATGAGTTTTTAGTAAATATCTATTTTAAAATAAAAGTGGGAGAAAGTTTATGTGGTGTACCGTATAGTTTTTTTGAATACAATACGCTACATAGATTAATAACACTTTTTTGTGATGTTGGAGGCATGGTAAAATATTGAGATGGCAAATGTCATAAATCCAAAAATGTTGAGAAACAAAAAATCAGGGTTAAAATTTAAGTATCAAAATATGCTTATTGTCCTAACGGTTATTAAGATGCAGTGGTACATAAAATATGTTTTTTTTTTAAAAAATGAATCGTTATATATTTAAAATAAAATGCATTGAACTTAATCAGAATTAATGTTAGTATTTTTTTTCTGAAGAATTAAAAACATTTAAGATAACATCCCCTAGATCAATAAATAATAACACAACCTTTTTTTTTGTATTGCAGACAGCTTACCTTATTTAACTCGAGCGGGGAAATTGAACGAGCATCATTATTAATATTATTATTTGCGTCTACAAGATTTCCACACCCTGTTATATATTTTTTTCCCTTTCCTCTCTACCTGGTTTCATTTCAAGCATAAAAAGCAACAGTGTATTTCACGAAGCACGTACGACTGTACATATTAATGGTGTAGTTATATGGGAGCGACCATTGTCAAACGGCGAACTGAGGCAGAAGTAATATGTTTTATGTATTTTGTAATATTCATGTAAAAGGGAGCGGGCTTGGGTTATCAGCTTCATTGTCACCTAGCACCATTTCTTGTGTGTGAAACTCAGGAAGGTCCTTGAATGCGTTGATGATAATCTTTTCGTTGAGCCAATATTTTATCTCTCGCCATTCTGACATATATTGTTAGCTTCCATAGCATTATCAGTGCTTTGTTCGAAATAACTGGGTGAAAATAAATGACTGATAAATAAAACCGTTTAGTTTGCTCAGCAGGTTCAAATAATATCACTGCAAACTCCATTAAAATTATACCATACATTTGGGAGCTATTACGAGACAAGCATACGGATAGACAGACAGACAAATTACCATTTTGTCAAGGCAAAACAGGACCTCACTACGATGATAAATGTTACGTATAAATCGAACAAGAAGTTAGGCACGGTGAAAAATAATCAATTTATTGATTACTATACCTACAGAGATTTAAAGTCAAGACCTGTTTAAATTATTCAATATAATTTGACTTCAGAGTAAAGTATTTATGAGCTGCAATGATAGGCACGTGGGCTAGAACAACAACCTAACCTGGGCTGGTTTGCCGAAGAAAAGGCTGGAGCTCCAATTTGGTAGGGTATACTGAGGGTGTTTTTTTCCCAAATAGGTATCCCTCTCGCAATTTGTAAAATCGAATACATTTTCCTCCAAAGTTATACCTTTATATTCTACCTCATTAGTGTAATCAAACTGAGATCTTTTTTGTATAGTAAGAAACTGTCCACAAACAAAAATAAAAACCTAATACAATATTTAATAACTATATAAGTCTTAATGCTATATTCTATATCATAGGTTAATATACAGGTAGCTCCCAATTTTTATGTAAGTATTTATTAAAATAATCGATTTGATTTAAAAAAATAACCTTAACTGACTTTCTATAAACCAAGAACCAACTTTTTAGGAGCCGCGATATGTTTTTCTAGGCACCAATAACTGAATTTCTGGGAGCCCAGAGTCGATTTAATAGTAATCAAGAACTGACGGCCTAGAAACCAAGAAGAAACATTATAGGAACCGTGTTGTCTTCTTTCTAAGAAATGGTAACTGACATTTCAGGAACCAATAAATGACTTTTCATAAACCAAGAAACTATTTCTAGGAAATGAGAGCTAACTTTCTAGGAATCGATAGTAAACTTACTATAAATATAGAAATATCTTTATTTAAAGAAATAGATAGTGAACCTTTTACGAAATGGAAGCCGAGCTTCTAAGAACCGGTAACAGATTTTATAGACCAGAACCACTCCATCCCTAACTTAATATTTAAAGTGGTTCTCCAAATGTAAACACACGCTTATTACTTGATATATATTTTATATCTAGAATAAAAGTATTTTATAAAGTGGTGTTATGATAGACCGCTAAAGATACCACGAAAATATGATTAAATATATAAATATGTCCACAAATATAGCAACCAATATATTCGTGGACCTTTCATAGCAAGAAAGCCATGAAAGAAAGAGGTGATGTTTAGTGATGACGTCCTAATATAAGACCAAGGCTTGTTCACTTTACTGATCCTGAATGTTATTATTGATTCACCTTAAGCTGAGACCTGATGTAAACAAAGCCAAGTGGAAGTCTATGCTCTGATTTGCTACTGAACGGACTTCATTGGTATCATTTCACTAATAGTTGTATTTAACTGGTTTTAAAATAACATTAGCAAATTATGATAACTAAAATTTTCCCTTAATTTTATTTATAAATGATACTTCAAGATTTGCAAGTGCGATTCAAGTACCAACAAACGCCTGACTCAACGTTGAGAGACCCCACGGTACAGTCCTTATCAAATGTTGTCAAGTCAGCAACGGTCAGTAGACAGTTCATCTCAGCAGCGTTCAGTGACGGTTGTGAGTGTTGAGTGATTCCCGTCTATTTATGGAGTTTGCTGAGTCTGTCCCAAGTTTTATCAAACTTAAGACAAGGAATTTAAAAGCATTAAAAAATACAAAAATTCGTAGTGAATTACTTTGCTATGATAATGAATATACATGGTTGCACCTATTTAAAATATGGCACTCGTGTTTTATCAATCATGTAGGTCCTTCACGTAGTGATATGGGAATTTTTGTTTACTTCTGGTCCCAGGATAGGATGAATCAATTATTTGAGCCCCACCATGCTTGATTACACTATGGCCCTATCATAAACCATAGTGGAAGCAAGCAAGGTAAGTTTTCTACTTTCTTTCAGTGTAAGCTGAAGATACAGTTGAAGTATCCTCCTTAACATTTGCTGATTACTATCTCTGCAATATCCTGTATTGTATTCACATCTTTTAATTACTATCCTCACGCTATCTGTTCCGTGTCATTTCAGAAAGTGTATCTTTACTGTTAAAACTGGCACCGCCACAAAACCTCCGCCATAAGTCATAACATTTTTTCCCGCCGACGTCAGCATTATCTAGGAAACAAAAAAAAAATAGGGTGAGAGAGAACGAGAGGGGATGATGTAAAAAAAACATGTCTGGTTAAGCCACACGAGAGGGGCTGGTATAATAGATGGAAGCTCCACTCGGCGATAAATAAAAATCTTGTTACTCGTAATAATGGCCCGGGCGTTCCGGAATGAAAACGAGAAGACAAAAGAACTAATTGCGCTTCGATATACATCTTGTACCCCACAAAAGAGACAAGGGAAGGCCACACCGAACAAACATAAAATAGAAAGAAAGAGAGGAAAAAAAATTAACAAAAATACACCTCCTTCCACCTCTAAAAAAAATGTTTTATATCCTGTTACAAACCCACATTATATGACCATTAAAGAAAAGGAAAGACAAGAGTAGAAAAATACCAACCTAGATTGTGTTAGATGAAATGGAGTGAAGAAGGCAGAGGGAGAATGTGGGGAATGAGAGGGGATAAAACAGAGAAGGAGAGAAGATGTGTGATAGAGAGAAGGGCAGAAATGTATGAAAACGACTCTTTTCATATCAGTTTTCACAGTTGAACGCCTTGAGAGGGTGGAAGAAAGCAAGCAACCCCTTGGTGTCGGAGTGCAAAAGGGCGTCTGACCCCTTCACCCCCACCCCTCAAACCAGTGCCTCCCCCTACCCACACACAAAGTCAGTAAATTTTACAGCCCCTTCACGACCATATCTCACCTCAATGTACAAAGTCCCTTTCGACCAGAAACCCTTTTGACCTCTGCACTTTTAACACCCGCATTACTTTGGAGGATTGTTGAAATGGCCCAAGGTAACATATTATTCAGTTGTCTAGCGGAGGAAAAAGACAACTGATCCGGCTATATACTGAATATGTGGCATTTTTTGTAAACTAGGACAGTCACGTACCTAGGATTCAATTTATATTTGTGACATGAGCCCTCACTAATACCTTAAAATTGTGGCTTAAAACCATCTTGCCTTTCTTAAATGAACACATCTCTGCCTAACCCACACGAAAATAGCCAGATACAGCCGTCCTCACATTACCTTAGACCAGGGGTATTCAACATTTTTTGTTCACGTACCCACCCAGATACAGTCTGTCTTCAACTTTGTACCCCAAAGTTGTTGATGAATAATGCAAGATATGCATATTTATCATCTACATCTAGGAGAGAGTGGGAGAAAGAGAAAAATAATTGCGCTCTCAGATCGCATGTCAAGGTTAACCCTCATAGTCTCTCCCTGATTATTCAGTATTTATCTTTTAATAACACATTTATCTCTAAATTTGTCGTACTCCCTAAGATGACTTCAGTTACCCCCGCCTAAATCGGGTTGAATACCTATTCCTTAGATGACTCAAAACGATCATTGTCTTTTCAGTAACCACACATTACAATAGTTCATAAATAATGTGATAGCTTACCACTCAATAACTAAGTAACTTTATTTTTTAATTTAATTAATTGAGCAGATGAATTTTAATGTTAATTAAATTTAGTATCAAAATAACTTTGGTGGTGGTAAACTCTCTTCAAGAATTTCCTGTAAAACCATCCTTCTCTTCAATATATTTATGAATGCTAGTTTGTGTAACTTCATATCTTACGTGAAAATCCAAGGAATATGTTCAGTAGTTTGGTCTTGTGGTATGGCGTTTATTTACATATTTTATTAAAAAAAACAGTATATAATTTAGCTCAACTACAACTATTTATATATATAGATCTAGTTTACGGAATTGTTTATAATATTCAAGTTTTTAAAAGTGTTAGTTTAAGTTTTTTTAAACCCCATATTATATAGTGTACACAACAAAAGGCCTAATTTAAAATTAAATATACAATAGTTATTATATGTACCCGTATTTGAGTGGAGAGAGAGAGAGAGAGTATAAAGCTATTCAGGTAAAAACACCCTTAATACACCTTACCAGGATCGAGCCCTGACCTTCCCGTAATCGGCAATCCAATCTTTTGCGAGGGTGACGCCTTAGACTATTATTATCATCATTATTATTATTACTATCATAGTACGTTACAACAGTCGTATGACAATGTATTTTTGTTGATAAAAATGTATATTTTTCCCAAAATCCAACTATCTGAGTTTTTAAAATTATTGATTCACCATAAGCTGAGACCTGATGTAAACAAAGCCAAGTGGAAGTCTATGCTCTGATTTGTTACTGAACGGACTTCATTGGTATCTTTTCACTAAATAGTTCCTCCTTTGTTTTGTATTTAACTTGTTTTAAAATAACATTATCAAATTATAACTAAAATTTTCCCTTAATTTTATTTATAAATGATATTTCAAGCTTTGCAAGTGCGATTCGAGTACCAACAAACGCCTGGCTCAACGTTGAGGGACCCCACGGTACAGTCCTTATCACATGTTAATGTCATGTCAGCTATGGTCAGTCGACAGTTCATCTCAGCAGCGTTAAGTGACGGTTGTGAGTGTTGAGTGATTCCCGTTTATTTATGGGGTTTGCTGAGTCTGGCTTGAGTTTTGTTAGACATAAGACAGGGAATTTAAAAGTATTAAAAAATACAAAAATTCCTAGTGACCTACTTTGCTATGGTAATGAATATACATGGTTGCGCCTATTTGAAATATTGCACTGGTGTTTTATCAATCATGTAGGTCCTTCACGTAGTGATATGGGGATGTTTGTTTACTTCCGGCCTCAGGTTACACTGAGCCAACGATAGCTGATACATCTTTGTCATAAATTAATTCAGATGACTGGCATACTATACCTGCCTTGAGAAAATAGTTTTGAATGCCATTCTTCTAGTGTAGTTCTAATTTTCCAATTTAATTAATATTTTCATACATAAAATTATATATACATATTTTTGTTTATTCCAAAACAAGTTTAAGGCTTCATTCTTACACGATTGCTAGTGTAAATTATTTCCCTGGGGTATAATTATGTTTAGAATAACTTATAGCACAACAACAACATTGTTAAGCAACGTCTATCAACGTTAACGTTTATTTAATAATATAGTTAAGTGTATGCGCAAAAATTTACTAGGATATATACCATATGTATATCGGTCATTAATATGTTTTATAATTAGAGATATTGGATGGATAGTTTAGCGACGATTTAAATGGAACGAATATGGTAAAGATATCCTTTGTTTTTAAAGTTAACCCTTCGGATTAATTTCAATTAAGGATGTTAACACCAGACATTTTATAAATCTAGCTACAACATAGCAACAGCTGCAATTACAACTATCTCTTCACACTAACGTATATACTACAGTGCTTGTTGGTTGAATGTGTTACTAAAGCCGGGTCTACTGCAGACCAGATTTTATCGATTTTATAACTACCCAATTAGGTGGCCACGTGGACTTAAGTCATAGTTGTTACATTATACTAGACTGCCGATGACGAGGAGATTGGGTTTATAATCTCGGTTGTGTGTATTGAGGGTGGTTTTTCCTAAATATTTCACCCTCACGCTTCACGAAAATGTGGGTATACTTCCTCTCAATTCAACCTTCCTTATCCCTAACTCATTAACTTAATTAATATACATATATATGTATATATATATATATATCCTGAACAGGTGGTAGCGGTATCTAAACCGTTACTATTGGAATATATTGTACCATCAATGACGGGGTGATAACACAGACCAATGAAGGAAAACAGGGTTCACACCTCTGTCAAGTGTACTAAGGGCAGTTTTCTATTGCTGGCTTCCCACTCTCCTTCTTTGCAAATGTGGATACATTCAATTCCTGAAATCTACCAAATTATCGTATATATTCGCGCGTAGCCCGGTGTACAAAATAGAGGCGTTAGACTTATGTCATCTGACGTGAATGTTAAGGAAGAAATGCAACTTTAATATAGTGATTCCATTCTTCAAGACATATTCATGATTAAGTAGTTGGGTGCTAAATATCCCCAAACCAAATGAATGAGGCTGAAATAATATCAACTATCGGAGATACCCGCCTCGGTGGCGTAATTGCCTAACGCGCTTGTCGTGTTGAGCTCGACTGCTGAGGACGGGGAGATCGAGGTTCGAATCTCGGTCGGGTGTACTGGGGGTGGTTTTTCCTAAATGGCTTTCCACTCTCCCTCCGCGCAAGTGCGTGTTCACTTCCTCTAATTTAACCTTCCCAATTCCTAATCCATTAGAGTAATTAGTACTTACAGCGTATAACCCGTACGGGTAGTAAGACGCGGTGCTAAATATTATTATTATTATTATTAACTATCGGAGATATCTTTTGTTTATCAACAAGCTTACCTTACATTATTTTACTATGGTGTAGCTTATAAGATAGAGTCATAGTGTAATACCTCAAAGTACGACTGCTACCTTTCAGGTTAAATGGAGTTTATAGATGTACCGGCCAAGGAATCGAACCCCTGGAAATGCGCCAACAACATACCGTGCAATTGACCTGTGACAAAGTGTGCTAATTGATTCAGCGAGGAAACATACCCGTATTAGCATGGAGGGAGAGTGGGAAAAAACCCTCAATACATGTGACCAAGATTTAAACCTCCCCCGGGTACCCCATGTGAAACTATCTGTAGAATGACAGCATTTGATAGATTTTCAATAAAATTAGGTTGTTAATCTATCAATAGCTTACTATCATTATTGTAACGAATACACATTATAGTATCGCAGTTCTGTATGTGACACAACATATATTTAATATTAAACTCTTGTAGTTGTTCGATGACTTTCTTTAATGAACGATATACATATTGTATATATCTTAGTATATGTTTCTGATATCTCCTTTAAATATTTGATAAAAAAAATTTAGTTCCTTATAAAAACAAACTAAGAAAAACAAAAGAAGTACATAAAAACTTGGAGTTTTCATCCCGATCTGGTAACTGTTGGAAGGAAGAGTTGGAGCGTGGAAGAGGGAATTCGTTTGAATTATACATAGAGACCGAAATATGTAGCCCAGATATCGAAACTTCCACCTTATTTTTACTTCCCCACCCCTCTCCATATCCCGCTACTTCCCTCAACCTTTTCTTTTACAATTTCTGTCTCTTTTTTTTAACTCAGTTTTACTCTCCTCCCTCCCACCTTACAAGTTTCATCCTCGGCATACCATGCATAAACTCATGGTATTTGGAATATAATATGATTTCAAAAACTAATTTATCAGTCGCGCGAAATGTGGCGGCAGCCTCCAACCTACTCCTCCTTTCCTTACTTCCAACTTTTCATTCCTCTTCTTGAGTAAAAAAAAAGAATTCCTCCCCCACCCATTCTTTACCCCCTCGTTCCTTTCCTACTCTTATTGGTCCCATCCGGGTTGACTTCTACCTCAATATTGACTCTGAGATGATCTCCTTCTGCCCTTTCTCTTCCTTTTCCCGTAGCCCCTCATCTACCAAGTGTGTATTACACATTTAGAAAATATTGAAGGCAAAAGTTCTCAGATCTAACTGAGAATTGAGGACTAACTTTCAAGTTGTATCTTAAGTTCGTCGAATCATTTCATATCGTTAACCTATTTTAAATATTTTATTTTTATTATATTTAATAAATGTGTTACTTACATCACTTCCTAAAAGCATTCGTTAAAACTCTTTTTCCCCAAGAAGATTTTCTTCACGGTTTGATATTTAGTCACTTGTTTATATTTATAAATCTAAGTGTGTCGTTATCAGGAATAATATGAGGGAAGATAAATTCCCAATAATCTGATAAAGTAAGACACTCGTAGTGTCTACAAATAATCAGTGCATTATTTTACTCAGAGAATTGAAAAGTTCACGTATGGAGCAAAGGATACACGATTAAGAGCGCTCGTCATTTGCAGGCCTAACTCAGTTCTACGGCTCGCATCTGATTTTGTGTTTGTGTGTATGCGAGGTACGTGAGAAAAAAGGGAATATAAAATACCTAAATTATGCCAGAAATATTTGACTTGTATTCGTATTTGAATGATTACTCGAAATTTTCCGTGGCGACGATGACGGATAAAGCGAGACAAAGTTTCTTGGTCATAACTACAGTATGTCACCCATTATGACAGAATTAAGATTTGTACACAATACTTATCTGTGGAGCCATTCAAAAATGATCAAAAACAGCCTTTTTAATGTAGTTTTTTTAATCCAAATATCGTTTAATATTTCAACAATGTTCTTTATTAGGAACTTCTTTTAACTACTTTATGTCCATTAATGTTTAATGAGAAATGATCCACATACAAAAGTGTCCATGTAAACTTAAGATTTCTGACCGATTGTATCACATATTTAATTGGCATGTGATACACTCTCTTAGGGTAACTTTTTAATAAGGCTTGATCACCTGGAGAAAGAAGTATTGTGAACATTAAAAAAAATATAACCCAACATTTGGATAAATATTCACGTTTCATGACCCTCTAAAAGAGAAACAGTGAATATCACGACGCTATCTTTCTGTGTGTTTGTAACATGGACTAGAGCCGAAACCATTTTACCGATCAGGATAAAACTTGGTATTTAGGGTTTTCATAAGGCCTCCATCCCCCAGAGGGTTTTTGGAATTAGATATTCAACCATAAAACTAAGAATAGTTTACTGACAGGAAATAAGAGATAAAATCGATTTTCTCTAAATCAGCTCCAACGATTTTGATTATATTTTTATATAGAGAGTGTTTAACACTACAAACAAACTCTTGTTTTCCCATGAAAATGAGTACTTTATGTAATGCGGAAATTTAAATTTTAATCATATATCCGCAACTATTTGAGATTCGAAGTAACTTAGCATTGTAAAGTTATAGTACTACTACTAAATATAAAATTCTTTTATTCAAAACATATTTAAAAAAAACATAATAGTTTCTTATCAATAAGTGAACATATTTTTTGTGAAGCACTTTGAAATTAAATTGCTACGCTCCTAGGTGGACATAGATGTTACTCTTTACCCATTGTTTCTATAACGGTGTATATTATTTCATTTATGTGATTTAAAGAGTGTTTCTTCAAGTGTATTAGTATAATAGTTGTTAATAGCAGTAGTATATTATTTAGTTTCACAAATTTGACTAGTTTATGCAAATATATATTTTAATATAAGAGAGAAATTATGTGTAGTGGAGCTTACCATTTAGTTTATATGATTTAAAAAGTTAATTTATTTATTTATGTAATTTATTTGGCACAATTTTTTTTCTTCTAATTTAAAGAGAGAATTGATTTGTTCCGTCCTCATTAGTAACATGAAACAGAGAGATCTATATATTAATGTTAAGTTTAATAATAACTTCTTATCAGTGATGTTTGGTAAAGTCTAAAGGACCTATTAAACTGAATTAAAAAACCAATCTCACATCAATAACTTATGTTTAATGGAGTAGGCCAACAAGTCTAGAGGAATTTAGTTAAATACCGGGTGTTTTTTAAGAGTTGGTAATACGATACCATCTTCGCTCCACGTTTCACAACCATTTAGGGCTATGTGCAATTTAAAAAATGGCAGGAGACAAGGAATTTAAAGTTTAGATAAAATATAACGGAATGTATGAGGAGGGAGTGTGTAAAACATTTTTTTATCACCACGTCTTACTACCTGTGTAGGTTATATGCATACATGATAGTTACTATAATGGGGTAGGGATGAGAAAGAAAGCATTTTAGAGGTAATATACCCGCATTTGCTTGGAAGGAAACCGAGAGAACATTTAGGAAATTAACACCCTCAGTAGACCCAAGTGGTTTTTGAAACTTGATTTCCCCATTCTTATCAGGTCATTCTAACATGGAAATGATGCCTAAGACCATTCATCCACTAAAGCGGTCGCGTGAAACCATTTAGAGAAAACCACTTTGAGTATAATTGGCTGGAAGTGAAGCCCTGACCTCCTCGTCACTAGTACGCCACATTAAATGAGCCTTGCATATAGTCCGTGTGTCCACATGCTTGTGGTAATATCTATTCGATAGTGCTATATGTGTATCATTAGGCGTGCTATTATAGCTTAAGCCCTTAATACGAGGGGTGTTTGGAAAGTAAAGACCTATTGATCATGGAAACCGTGATAGAGGTGAAACCATGTTGGCGCATGCGCAGGACGTTAGACTAATTCATTGGGAAGCAACACTTGTTTTCATAGTTCTGTAATTGTTTACGGTTGTATACGAGTGATTTAAAATAAACAATAAAATCCATAATCCCATCGCGTGTGATGTACGTGCCTTGATAAAATTCATTCTTGCAACAACAAAAAAATGCAATGAAAAATTCATCCCATCTTTGTCAAGTTTATGGCGCTACTGTAATGAGTGAAGGTAAGGTTAGGAAATGGTGTCGTGAATAATTTAAAGATGTCCCAGCAAACGGTTATGGTGAGGAAACAGAGCTTTCTGTTGTGTCTACAGACTTGGTTGAACGAGTGGACAAGAATATCCATGAAAATAAACGATTCACTGATTGTGAACTTTCACCAGATTTCCCCCAGATTTAGCTTTATGTTCTGTGCGGGATTGTTACCGAGAAGCTTATGTATCGTAAAGTTTGTGCTAGATGGGTGTCAAAGGTGTTGACAGACATTCACCAGAATCAATGAATGGGATCGGTTCTGACATCTCTTGAACGTTACCTGATTAAAGGTGACAAGTTCTTTGACCACAACGTGATTAGAGATGAAACCAGGATTTTGCACGTGAATGCTGAAACAAAGTAGCGGGCCATGCAATGGAAAAATACAGGGTCACTAAAGACCAATAAATTCAAGCAAACGTTTTAAAACAAAAAGGTATGATATTAGTTATATTCATAGGGTTTTATAAAGGATAATTATAATAATAATTATTCAAGGAACGCCTAGTAAACAATAACAAAAGGATCTAATTAAAAATGAAAAGATAATAAGTGATATGAAATATAAGGTAAAGGTTAAAGACAACATGAAATTTAATTAGCAAAAAAAAAACATTTTGAGTTTTTAAGAAAAGAACCTTTAAAAAATTAAATGAAAATAAAATAAAATACAGATAATGTTATTATCTGTACTTCGTTTAATTTTCTAAAGGTTATTTTCTTAAAAACTCAATAACTAACTGAATGAAAATTAAAACTCAATAACTAACTAAATGAAAATTAAATGAAATACAGATAATGTTATTATCTGTATTTCATTTAATTTTCTAAAGCTTTTTTTTTAAACTCAATACGTTTTTTTTTGTTAATTAAATTTCATATTGTCTTTAACTTTTACCTTACATTTAATATCACTTATTATCTTTTCATTTTTAATAGATCCTTTGGTTATTGTTTATTGGGCGTTCCTTTGAATAATTATTAAAAAAGAGATGGAAACTGTGTTTTAGGATTGGAAGGGAGTGATGCTTCTTGAATTTATTGAACCTGGAATGACAGTCAACGCTGAAGTGTACTGCCATAGAGTGAAAAATGAGGTGGGGCATTCCAATTAAAAGGCGTGGTCTGTTATCGTTTGGCATCGTCCTCCTTCATGATGCTACCTTACCACACACCGCAGCTCACAGCGTCAGTCTACTTGATAAGTTTGGCTAGGAAATGTTTGATCACCCACCCTAAAGACCGGAACTTGCGTCAAGTGACTACCTCCTGTTCTTGTACTTGAAGATATTCCCACAACACTTTGATGATGATGACAAGCAAAAAAAAAGTGATTTGGGACTGGTTGAAATCACAGGTGGCAGTCTTATTTGACATTGTTATACAAAAGCTACTAACAAGCTACGACCGATGTTTGAATTCCTGCGATAACTATGTGAATTTTTTTTGACAATAATACAAATTTGAAAATTCCCTTTTAGTTTATGATAGATAATCGGCCCTTACTTTCTGAGTATTCCTCGTAGTTTCCATGTATCTAATCTAACATAACCTGGATTCTTGGCGTAGTGGTAAATATTCCTGAATACTAATCTAGAGGTGCCGGGTTTGATTCCCGGAGGTACCTCATTAAATTTTACTGAAGGGTAAGTGTTACTATGATTCTGATGGTCTGGTTAATTAGGCTTGAGCTAGGTTCAATAATTCTACTGGGACTACATAATTATCATCGTCTCATCTTATTGATGACGTAACCGCACCTACATGGTGTCCTAAATTCAGGAGACGGTTACATATCCCCCATTGTCAGTAGAAGACCAGGAATGTCTAGCCTACAAACCCTAGTGGTATTCGCTAAAAAATATAAGCCTAGATTTGTTTGAAGTCACCTTAAGGAAACTTAAGCTTGCTTAGTTCTACTATTGTGTAATTAATAAGGTAAGGGGTAGGGGGGGCAGAAATAATGTAATCAACCAATATATGACCATTAACTTCCAAGGAAAATGTATTATACATTTTAAAACTGACATTTATATTTTTTGTAAGCCATGAATTTAAAAAATATACACCACAACATAATTATATTTTGAATTTAAAGTTTGAGATTATTGTTCAAATTAATGTACGGTTTCTTAAAATCGCAGAACATCGCCTCAAGTAACTCGTTTAATTACTTCAATCTCTGAAAAGGGAGCAGTTGCTAAGTTACAAAGCGAGATCTACCCTACCTCATTTCTCTCCTGAAACTTGGTTGATTAAACTGATTCATGAATTCGAGACCCTCAAAACTCCACCTCAAACATCTGGTGTCTTATTACAAGACTTCTCCTAGCAGTGCTACTACAACTTTACTTCCGAACATTCCCGAACGAGTTTTTACGCAGTCATTTACAGGACTGGGAAATTAGAAACTCGAGTGGTTGGAGGTCATAATGGTATGCGTGGGATTCAGGTGTTTAGGTGGGTAACTTTGGTAAAATATAAATTAAACAATGCAAATTTTTACATTTTATCCCGTTTTAATCTCCAATGTGGATAAACTTATGCGATTTTAATATTTTCGACCTCAAAATTATGACAAATCTTGATGATTTATGTGTCCTCAAACTCATAAAAAGGAGTTTTATCATTTTTTATTGTGTTACTCGGGGCTATAAACAAAATATTTTTATGAATTTAGTTCAAATTTTAAATTAATTTGTTTACTTGAGGGTTAAATCGTGATATTAACTATTCCCCTCCCTACACGCTTCAGTGGTCGAATGGTTTAAGGCGTTACCCTCGTGTTAAACTATCCTTCTGATGACAAAGATATGTGTTTGAATCCCATTATGGTCTACTTAGGGTGGTTTACCCTATTTTTATTCCCACTCCCCTTCCACGTAAATGGGATAGATTAACTCTAATATGCTTCCTTCTCATCTCCATCCCATTAGAGTATTGATCATAGAAGCCTATAGCCTGAACAGGTAGTAAGACGCAGTGATAAGAAAATTATTGCTTTAAAATAAATGGTATTTTACTGATGATTAATTTTTTAAAGTTTTTATTTTAATAAAAGGTCTCTGATAAAAACAAATTGCTCGAAATTGATATGTAGAGTTTTTTTTACGGGAGAAATATCACTGTGCACGTGATTTTTAAATAATATTTAGTAAATTGAATTAATTCAAGGGTAATATACTGATGATTGATTTTGGACATTTTGAAACTGTATAAAAATAGCTATGAAGGTGTGTTTCCTTCAATTAAACCTCCCAATATCTATTCTTTGAGTAAAAAATAACCATAACGTAATAATGATAACAAAATTCTGAGAGTCGTACACACATCGGTTTTTACGTGGACATATACGCCAGTCTCGTCTAGTCTGGTTTTCCATTGGCGTGGATGTTGGGATTCAAATCCTGGCTGGATATGCTAATAGTGTTATTTTCTCTTAAATGTTTCCCCACTTTTCCTCAACGCAAGCAAGGGTACATTTCTTCTAATTTCAACCTTACTCAACTTGACCACAAAGTAAGTATACTGATAAAACGAATGGGTAGTAAGATGAAGTTAAAACATGTGTCTATGTGGCAGAACAATATAGTTCTAATAATGCTCAACAAAGCTCAGGCTAGATAATATAAGACTTAAAATGACAAAAGACAAATACTGTGGGTTTAACTTCAACCTTATCTGAAGACGAGAAGAGGCTAGAAAGAAATTAATCCCCAGATTTGAGCAATGGAGAGTTCACCCCATCCATCCACCCCCCAACTTTCCACCCTTTACTTTCCGACCCGAACTTAATTCGACTGCCATTTTCGGAAATAAAGGAAGTATAAATGGAAGTCATCTTCTAGCTGACAGCCGTAAAAACATAAGTCCCGCCTTTCCTACTTAAACAGGGATGTACAATGTTTTTTTAAAATAATTATTTTAGTAAGTAAATATATAATAAATTACTTGGTTTAATGACGTTATCTACTTGTGGTATTTTAAGCTTTTTTGGGAAGCGGGTTGCATATAAAATTGATAAACATGGGTATTCTTATTCTTATCACGCCTAAATGTTTATGTGCTAAACAGAACGTCAGTGAATAAACTGAATTGTTTATCCTTTGAGGCCTTAGTCTACATGCTGTTAGCACTTCCCCTCATCCTCTGATGAGCTTACACTCATTATACCATTCGTACCTGGGTAAATAGGGTAAATCAACCTTTTATAAAGGGGTGAGTAGGAAAAATGTAGCATGTCTATAAAATACATCTACAAGCATGACAATAAAGTTACGAATGAAATAAAAGAATTAAAAGAAGAAAATTAAAACAAAAACTGATATATTCTTTTAGAAGATAGAAGAAATTTAATACTAACTTATTTCCTTAGAAAGTAGAAGAAAATGGCTTACGGTGGACAGTCTGATATTATCACCATGCTTTCACGAGCCTTTCCGCAAGCATGGCAGCATGGCGGCTTGATAGATGTCTTGGCCGTTGGACGCACGAGTTGGAAAAGAACTTCAATATCGCTAGTCGACGCCTCAATCCTAAGGCACTGATTCCCTAGCTCTCTCCTCTACCCCCCCTCTACTCCCACCTTACCGTTCGTTGATCCCTCCGTTTGGTTCGTTCCCGAGTTAGACCAAGAGTATAAAACATGGGAACCCGTGTGCCACTTAACTGCACTTCTTTGTAAAATTTCGTCGAAGAAACAACATCTGAACTAATCTCCAGCGCCACTAATACTGGTGGTCACAATGGATCAGGAGTCGGACTCACCACCGCGTTGCAGAAAAAGCCTCGCCAGATCCGATTAAGTATCACCTTATATCTCCGACATAGTTTGTTCTATTGTAAGAATGTTTTATGTGTCCTTCAAACACTAGCTGAAGTTATGATTTGTAATATTGTTTTTATGTTTCCTTCAGACATTATCTGAAGTTGTATTATGTTTTTCATGTCCTTCTGACATGTTTGATTTTTAGTCTGAATGAATAATTATTTTGTATGTCCTTCAGACATGTTGTCCTTGATCAGAACAAATAATTATGTTTTATATGTCCTTCTGACATGTTTGATTTTTAGTCTGAATGACTGATTATGTTGTATGTCCTTCAGACATGTTTGATTTAGCCAAAGTAACTTATTGGTTAATACCTATTGTCAGATAGTCTGGCTATATTTTTCTAATGTCCATTTGACATAGCTTAAATACGGTGGCTTTAAACTCTCTAAATAAGGAGGACCAGGTGGACAAGTTTTTATAATCCATGTATTCATTTAACTATTCTCAGTGCTTTTGGCACAGTCATGTTTCGTAACGCCCTAAACGATATGTTCACATGTTCCATATTTGTATGGCTACAAGCAGTTTGTCTACACCTTTTGTCTAGAACTTAGTTAGGTCAGTGTCACACTACATTTTTTTGGCACCTTTTCTGTGTTACTATTTAGGGTGCGCAAAGTGCGGAACACGGCTAGTTTCTTATAGTGGCCAGCACAAATAGTTTTTCCTTTCGCCCCTTGTTGGCACCTAGTTTTGCTATGTATTTAATGTTAGATTGTACTAGCTTTGTTGTACTCCAGGGTACGGGTAGTTGTTTATATGTACTATTGAATGCTCCGGTAGTACCCACCGGGAAAAGACCGGCCATAGTACTACATGATGTTGACACCTGACTGTTAGCCATCTGTATGTATATAATAGATCGTCCATTTACTGTTCTTTATTTAGAGTATCTATGGCACTCTTCTTTAATTTAACTTAAGCTAGTTAGCTTGACCCATATTTAACCTATTAACTTTAAAACTATAGGATTTACAGTAGTGTTACTTATTATTTACTCTTTCACTATGTTTTCTGTTTATACTCTTCTGGCTGTAGTCTGGCGCAAGTCCGACTACTTTTGTGCTCTTTCTACCTAACTTCCCTTTTAACCGTTACTGTATTGTTTTAGACACTTATTCTCCCGAACTACGAAAAGGTCCTATATTTCTGGAGTTGTTAAATCCTACCATATGTTCAATTTAAAGGTGTTGTGTTCTTTTTTGCTGTGAATTTATACTTGATACTCTAAACTGATATTTCTGACACTATATACAGTACCCGATATTTAACTTTAAATCTTGTTCTTCTACTGAAAACCTTTATCTCATCTTATTTTTTGTTATAATAAATTTATTTCTGTTACCTAAGTATTATTCTATGTTTCAGCAACATGATCCCTCTTATTTCCTTATCATGTATTTACCTTGTACTAGTAATCGCTACCTCCTCTACATATTAGAGTGAAGGGGGAAGCAACGATTCAAGACACGCATCCGTGCGCGTCAAAACCTTTTGAAAAAGTCATTTCAGCTAGCCTGACATGGATTTGAGCCCAGGCATTCAGCATACAAACATGCTGATACTAATAATCTTGTTGGTGAGCTTCTTATGAATGTTTGAGGTATTAAAAAAGCCAATCATTACTAAAAAGCTATTATCCTGAAGGTTCACTATGTATTATGAAACTATTACTTTCAAAACAAGGATATAATTTTTTAAGGTTGTCAAATTGAGTCCTGAATTCTTTTAAACATTTAAAATTTGTGTTGGGAAACCAAATAAATGTATTCTTTTTGATTAACAAACAATCATTGGTTATAAAACCAACTTTGTGGGAACCTTCTTTAACATTTGCATTGCTGTACCAACAGTTTTAACTTAAAATGTAATATTATGGAGGTGTATTGAGGTTTTAATGAAATATTATACTTCACCAACACTTTTGGAATAAGCAGATGATTCAGCTTTGTGTTGGGCAATAGTAAAGAAGGTGTTTCAAGAAAGGCAAATATTTTACTAGCGGCTAGAAATAAAATTGGTTTATAATTGAATACTGAAAATATTAAGTATATGATTACACAAAGAGCATGGATTGAGGACGATAATTGAGATATTAATGTGAACAACATAACATTTGACATGGTTAATGAGTTTAATATTTAGGAACAATTTAAACTAGCAATAACAATATAATATTTAGAATAAGGAAAATAGAGTAGTCGGTAAATGCATGCTATTATTCGGTCAGTAAGATGTTGACATTTCACCTTCTTTCAAGGACTGTACATACAACTCAGAATATACAAAAAGATAATTTTACCAGTTGTTCTCTATGACTGTGAAACATTCTTACCTTACAATACTAAAATAAATGTAGGGTTTTCGAAAAAAATGTGCTTAGGAATATATTTGGTCAATAAAAAGTTGAGACCACTAGGGAGTGGAAAAGGCTACATATTGATAAGTTACAAACCCTATAATCATCCTATAACATTGTTAGGATAGCCTAGTCTCGTATAATATTATGTGGCAGAAATAGGCCCCTAATGGAAGAATATAGAACCGTGTTCATGGTATTGACTGGCAAACCCAATGGGAAGAGACCATTGAGAAGACCTAGACGCAGATGGAAGGATAACATTAGAATGAACCTGAAAGAAATAGGGTATAATGAAGTGGACTGGATGGAACTAGCTCAAGATAACACTAGGTGACGAACTCTTGTAAGTGCAACAATAAACTTTCGGGTTCGTAATACCAGAGGGTAGGTAAGTAATATTTTTAAATAGTAATGAAAACATCTTGGAAAGTTAAATAATATTTTTTTTATGGAACAAAGCTTTGTTTTACAAGATAGTACAAATTAAAATGTTAAAAATTGTTTAGAGCTGGCTTGATCACTTTTAATATAGTGGTATTAATAGGCCCATTAAGACAAACAAGAACTGTTCCAGAATCTACCCTCATAATGAATATGAAATCCCCCTTGATGAATTATGCCTACCGAGATATTTTTACCATATGACAAAACATGTCGTTAGTTTTACTTTATATTTTCTCTTTGCTCAGCATTTTCCAACCCGTCCAGGCTAACATAGTTAGCTATAGTTGAATATAAATGAATAAGACAAAATTAATAGAAAATGTACCTTCATTTTCGTGGAGGAATGGTAAGGGGGAGGGGAGGAGGAGATTTTAGGGGGGAAAACACCTTCATTAAACCCAGCTTGGGTTTGAAACCTGACCTTTCCGCTGTGATATAACATACCCTACCCCTGTTTAGCTAATAATTTTATAGTATTTTAAGGTGTAAATATCATTCAAATACGAAGACATGGAGATTTTAAAGTTAGCTAATAATTCCGTATTTCTATAACGTTTATTTTATAAAAACAAACATTGCATCGGAACGTTCTACGACTCTAAGAGGGAATGGAAATATATAAATAAACAATGGGAGGACACTTAACAGTGTGGGATAGCTAATCCTTTTAATTTTCGTTTATATAGACAATATTTACAAACGGTGTTTTACTTCCAGAGACCCTTGTATTTGTTGTGTTCAAGCTGGCACCCCTAGTAGTGTAGTAATCAAAAGAACTAACGTGATAAAGAGAAGATATAGACCAAATAATAGAGGGTGAATCTTATTGACATTTAAACGCCATGAGCTTCGAATTTCGTGATCTGTCGGTTTAAAAAAAAGTTAATATCTTATATCGATTCTATTGCATTTTCAGACTGTTTACGCCTGTCCATTGATATTTCTTACATCTCCATTATATTATCATTAGTTTAAATCAACATTTTCGAGGAGAGCTCTTTTTGATTTTGCGCTAAGACCTTATCAACTCCAGTATGGAACGGTTTTTAACTGTCCCCGGAGAAAGTGGGCTGGCACTATTTGAATTTTGATGGAGGCTCTCTCGGCATCGTTTTAAAGTTGTCATAAATCCGCTGTAGATTATACCACAATAGTAAATATCAAAATATTATTAAGATTTATAGTCAATGTGTCAACAGTTATCCCGGGATGCTGGATCCCAGCTTGGCTTAGGAAGATTTGTGAGGATAGCTCTCAAATATTAACTTAATTATGAAGAATTACGCTGGGTACTTAAGCTTGTATTTAAATATAGATTTTTTGTTGTTGAAAAAGTGCTCGCACTAGTTTCAATAAGGTCTGGTTAAATTTGTTGAAAACGGTAAAGTAATATCGATAAACAGTAATGTATGACACCCCTTGTTTTTTTATGGCAAAAATAACCTTTTTTTCTTTTACTATTTTCTCCTGAAAACCTTATCCCCCCAAACCCCCCAGTCTCTTCCCCGTCAACCAGTCTTTTTTTTTTTTTTGAACGTTATTCCCCGCTGACTAATAAAACTTTCTCAGCTGAAAAAACATTCCCATGTTGAAGAAGAATAAGGTTCTGTCCTCATAATCCTGACGTCCCACCAAGAAATGACATCTGTGAAGAAAAGCTACTCGCGATAACGTTCAGTAACAGAAGTTTATTTCGTCTTGCCAACTTGAAATTAATATTCTGAATTGGATATAAACCCGCAAACACTTTTATGTCCGTATAAAATAAAATTACTCTCCTCCCCAAGTTTCGCCTTCAAGCTCTTCCCCCTCCCCTCTGAGTGAAATTATTTATAAAATGGCGTTTAAAGCAGTAAAGAGTTGCGATCATAACCAACAAGTTTAAGTTAACGGTTGGTGACTTTTTTATCTTTTAAAACGTGGAATAAATTTTTATACTGATATTAAGGTTTTTAATAATGCGTGATTTTTCTGGCTATTTAAAGTAAGGTCTGATACCTATGTGTGGAACATAGCTTTTTTTTTAATATAGCTATTTCCAAATTTATATATTTCATGTTCTAATTGTAAAGTATTTTGGCCTTCGCTTTTAATCACAATGTTTTGTTTATGATTCTAGTATAAGAAAAACAATATATTTTGAAGAGATTTACTTTCAAAGACCCTTCCCCCTTTAATATTGTGTATGAACACGTTTAAAAAAAATATTAAAATTAGTCTAAATAGAAGCAAGTCCTTACAAAGTTGTTTTTAAAGGTGGTGAGGCAAATAAGTCGGGCTGGATTATTATTGATTGGTCTTTCCATTGGGGTTAATAATATCACCCCACTCCCGCATCTGGACTAAAATCAGGAGCACCAAGTTTTGTAATCAATCGATCGGTATATAGGTTTAATAGTCAGTCTCATTATCTTTTCATCAGTCAAACGGCATAAAGAAGTGATAGTCCAATTCTTTTTAATACTCACTCCAATTTGGTTTATATTAGTTAAATTTATAGAGGTGTAATAGCCAGCCCAATTCTGTTTTCATCATTCAATAGTATTAAAGTGTAATAGTCAGTTGAATTATTTTTATAGCAGTCAAATATATAGAGGTGTGATAGTCACTTCTAAGTCACTTTGACTTTATTTTTCACCGTCACATAGCATAGAGGAGCAATAGTTATCCCTAATATGTCAATCTAAATTATTCAATAAATCAAACTATTTCAATACATGTAGTATCTATTTTATGTGTAATAAATAAATACCCTACATTGTGGTGAGTGGTTGTTAGAAATGGCCTCTTAAAATACAATGAATTTTGATTTTAAAACCATTGAATTAAGACAAATTTTGCTGTGAGAATGGTTTTATAATATTTGGATAATTCACAAATTTAATAATAAAAAATCTACATAAATAATCTCCCACTTTTGACAAATGTATGAAAAAATTTACTCACAAATTCTTTCTCTCTTGTCGGATAAAATATTTTTAAAAACTTTAAATTTTCAGAAAATATTTTGTTATACATTAAATTTAGTAGGTATTAATTCAGTGCATGTGTTTTTATCTTAGGCTCAAAATTTGAAATAAACCAAAAATGAAAAATACAAAACATGTATTTTATCTTCGACTAGAAAGTTGACTAAATACGCCTAAAAGATTTAAAGTTCACTGCTTCAAGTGGAAAACAATGAAATTGAATCCAAATGAGCGTTAGTACTCTACAAAACAACTATAAACAAAATAAATGAATTAGTATTGGAACGCTTTAATTTTATGTTCAATGGTTAGAGTAATACATTTTCGTATCTTTCTTAATCTAATCAATAAAGTGCTAGGAAGTATGTATTACAATTACGAACTTTCTAAATATATTTCAAAATAATAATAATAATTATTATTATTAGCACCGCGTCTTAATACCCGTTCGGATTATACGCACTTACGCTAATGTGTAATGGTAGGGTGATTGTGAGATGAAATGGAGGACCTACAGTTTAACGTGGAATCCGAACCACGGTGGAGGCCTGGCATTCCCCACATTCACAAGATGTCTTGTCAGAGGTGAAGGAAGGGTTTGATAATCAGATAAATCTATGCCGGGACCGAGGATTGAACTCCGGCCGCCAGCACAGAAGTCTGACACCTTACCCCTAGACCGCCAGGTCACCCTATTTCAAAATTAAAATCACAATATATGATATAAGAGAATTTATATGTTTAGAATAATCACAATTTTTAATCCAATACGGTGTATTCACCGACTAGACTACCGAAGATGGGGAGATCGGGGTTTGGTCCCAGTTGAGTGCACTGGGGACGATTTTTCCTAGATTGTTTTCCAATCTCCCTCCACTCAAATCCGGGTCAAACTATTTAAATCAAATTTTCCTAATCCTTAGAACATCGGTGCAATTAGTACAAAGGCGTAGCTATAACACAAACAGGTAGTAAGAGGTAGTGCAAAAAATAAACTATCATGTTATTTAGTTGTAGATTAGCTTTATACAATTATAGAAGAAACCTAGCAACCTGACTTCATGCCATGAATTTATCACTTAATATATGAACAAGATCGGTAACAAAGAAAAAAAAATCATGTCATTGTTGGAAAGTTAACCTCTTTCCTTACCAGGTTATCTAAGATTAGAGATTTGTTGGTCAAATGAAGATTTAAATTCGGGAAAATGTGGATTTGTTCCATTTCCACCTATAAAAATTGAATAAATTTCCTAATGAAGTTAAATTTACTCTCAACATTAGTTTTCTTTTAAAATAATCACTCAATGAAAGCCCACTACTTAGTTAGCCTGATATGTCCGTATCACATTTCATTTATATCTTCAAGTATGACGGAATAACAATTATAAAAAGGATTAATCAAAAATCATCTCTTTACGTATGATGGAATAAAACTTTTAAAAAAGATTAATTAAATACAATCTCTTTAGAATTACAAATAACGTGACAATTAACCTCACCTCCCCAAGTTAAATGTTGAATCGTTTACTTGCACCCAAGCTTCTATAACGCTCCAACAATCTTCTCTGTGAACAGCCCAACTCAATGTGGAGTCACTGACAAGATTATTTTAATCGTCTTTGTTCATTTCAGAGAAAAGCGTAGGAAAGCGTTATTTTAAGAATATAATTCCAACATTTTCAAGGAAATACGTGTCACGTTAATATGGGATTAAAATGACGCATGGTATTGGGGTAAAGTTCTAGCCTCAGGTCCCTATGGTCGTGGGTTCAAACTCAGCCGTGGTTGACGGACTTTTCTTGAGAGATAAAAATTTGTAGCACAGTTTCCTTTGGGTGGGATGTAAGGCCGTCAGTCCCATGTATATTGTGGCATATAAAATAACCCTGGAAGGTATTTGAAAATAACTTTCCTGGCAAAATTGGAAGGCTCTTTCACTCTCGCTCATATATTATCGTGTTCAGATATAATAAGTCGGTTCAGAAAGTGCACTTTAAACACCTAAAATAACTAAATAACTAAAATGATGCACATATTTTTTAACCATCTGTTTAACACCGCGTTTTACTAGTCTATCTACGATAATCTCGCAGAAGGTTATTTATTGAAAACTTTGGCTGAAAGTCACCAATGCAATATTATTCAGAAATAGTTATTATTTGCTTGGTAATATAATATTATCAAACAAAATTTTATCAAACGATTCTAATAATACTTTCAGAAAATGTTTGCGTTAAAGAACCTTCTACTAGCTGTCACTTACCTACAATACCACCGGTGATATATTCTACCAGTTCAGGTTAAGCGCATATAAAATTATGATGATTACTCTAATGGTGTAGGGATGAAGAAGGAAGCATTTTAGAGGTGATCTACACACACTTGTGTGAAAGGACAGTGGGAAATAATTTAGGGAAATACACTCTCAATATACCTAACCGGGTTTTTAACCCTGATAGCCCTATCATTATTATTATTAGCACCACGTATTACTACCCGTTCGGGTTATATGCACTTACGCTAATGTGTAATGGTAGGATGATTGTGAGATGAAATAGAGGACCTACAGTTTAACGTGGAATCCGAACCACGGTGGAGGCCTGGCATTCCCCACATTCACAAGATGTCTTGTCTGAGGTGAAGGAAGGGTTTGGTAAGATAGCCCTATCAGGCTATCACGAGAGTGACGCATTTTACTATTCGGCCACTAAAGCGGGCTACTACTTAATAAACTCAGGTAAGAAAATACAATTATTTTACCATGATATTTACGATAGTGGGGTGGAGAAGAATAGGGTAGATCCTAGAGAGGAAATGTATGCATATTTGCATGTTGAGAGAATGGGAAATCATTTTGTAAAAACCACCTTCAGTATAACCTACCGTGATTCGAACTTTGACCTCATAGTCACCGACAATATTGAATAAATGAGATTTACTTATAAACCGGATTAAGGTATGTGCCAAGTGTGCCATGCACAGGGGCCCCCACCCACCTGGAAAATAAAGCACTTTGACTTGTCATATTTATTTTGTGATAATATTATATTTAAATATTTTTATACTTTTTCGTAAAATTTATCCCAAATTAATCTAGAAATTCCCTAATCGAAGGGCTCTGATTGCCTGGTATTAGGTTGAATCCGACAGTCCATGCCTAAGAACTAACGCAAAATTTGCTTTTGGCAAACCGGAAATACTACATTTCTGCAGATGGTACCGTTGACTTTTGTCAGAAAAATAAACATTGATTTTCTATAGACAATAATTCCTGAGGTAAAATAATAAAATTATTAATATTAATGAATTAACTAAACGCGACGTGAGAAAAAAGTTTTAAATAATAACATAATTTTACTTACTAATACTATTACTATTTTATTTGCAGATAGTAGACTACGTAAAAAGCAATTACATTGAAATTGTCTATGATTATATAATGTCCAGTATCATTATATTATTATCTATTAATTCACATTACTATAATCCACTCATAATATAATAGACTGTATAGTTTATTAGTTACAATAGTATTAATAATTAATATGTTAATAACAAAAGTCACGGTACTCACCATGATTGCTAAGAATTTGCAAAAAAAGTTTGTCTCTAAATAAAATTATCCATGTATGAGATATGTATACGTAAGATCCATAATAATTCATTGGGGAACTAACTTCTAAGGGACCCAAGCTCTATTTGGAACAAGGCCCCCAAAAGTGTTTTCCGCGCCTGAAACCATGTGTGAGAGTATCGGATGTTGAAGGCGTAAAAATGAGATTTGTAAATAATAACTTACTCAACTTCAAGCAGAAAAACTTTAGATTTTTTAAAAATATAAAAACACCTGTTACCAAAATAAATTAAATATTGTTTCAGTAAATACTTTTAGGTGAATTTTCCTTAAATAGTAATATCAACAGTTCTTTAATATTTGTGATGGACATTGCAGATATTAAATGGGACTTTTTATCTTCATTTGAAACTATTTCTGTTCAAATACCACTTTGCTCATAAACATATTCCAAGAACGGTTGAGATTATTATTTGTAGAAAATTAAACTAAATTAGACTATATATTTAAGTGTAATCACACGGCCAAAATTGAGAGGCGTGTTTGTTTAATATTGTTGTGCTCTGTGTTTTGACTGACAAAACGAGTATTTCTAAGGGGCTACCTACATTGTGCCCAAGGTATTGGGGTTCATAACCATGTCGGGCCACCTAGATGTCAGTCAGGCCATTGTTTAAACATTCCTTACATACTTCGTTCTGTCACGAGCGTCTTAAGTAAATCTATCAAGTTTTTCCCATATCTTTTAATATTTTTTATCACTATCACGTTTTGTGATAGACATAGTAGTACAAATAAAAACTATGAAAACCCAGGCCGAACGTCAATTACCAACCCACACAATCAGAATCCAGTCACTTCCCCCCATCCTCGGCCGCAACCCATCCCGACAACTAAAGGCCCCCACTAAAGAAGTTAAGAGAGGGTGAGATTTGGTGAAAGAACAAATATTTTAAATATTCAGGCCATAACAAGCTTTTTGTTTTAGTAAAACTTCCAAAATTATTTTCTCACGTTCACTTTCACCCCACCTTTATCCTAACGTGGCGAGGAATGAATCGGACCTGCTTAAATGGCTGAAGACCTTAAGGGCTTCACTCTTGTGTTAAACTGGCCGGCTTAAGATGGGGATATCGGAGTTTGAACCCCAGTAGGGTCAACTGAGGGTGGTGTTCCCTAAATGTTTTCCCAATCTCCTTCCACACCAATGCAAGTAGATAACCTTTGAGATGCTTCATTCATTATTCCTACCCCATCAGCGTAAATATTATAAATGCGTATAACCCGAACAGGTAGTAAGACTTATGAGTGAAAAGAAAAAGAAAATATTGTATTGGACATGGACCTAAGGAGAAAGGATTCCTCTTAATATTACTGCACACCCTATCTCTCTCTATTTCTTATTAGTTCACCTTCGTAGCTGTATATCAGGAACAGTGGCATTGCAATGGAGGAGAAACACACCCTAATAAAGCAATATTATTAATAAAAAAAGATACATTGAGAAAAGTGTACGTGTCTTGTTCTTATTCCATTCAAGAAACAAAAGTTGTCCAGGGGTTACTCGTGTTTGTTGGTGACCGGAGGATCCGGTCCATTTCAAACAGAAGATAAAATAATGCTTGCAAGGGGCCCTAAAGATACAGACAATATGAAGAAGGTCATAAACAAGAGGGCCTTAATCTGGATTATTATATACCCCTTTACCCTTTTCCCCGTATTTTTTTTAAAGTTAAAGTGGTAGTATTTTTTTTCCCTTTAAATGCTGGTCCTGACTTAGACTGGTTTATAGCGGGTAGTAAAACACCCCTTCCTCTGCCCCACCTACTCGCGGAATCGTCGGAAAACTACCAACTTACCCATGATAGAAGGAAATGGAGATACACCAAACACATTGGAGACCGATCTAGCGAGCGACTGTTGGGATGGGAATATCTCCCATTCACCCACAACCCCAAGACGGGCGAAGTCACGAATGTGAAATGATCCAAGTCCCCTTAGCTGTATTCTCGCGCCCGAGGCAGTGACGCAACGTGAGGTTACTATAAATAGATACACCGGTTTTTCGTGATGCGTGAAATCATGAAATGTTTACTAAATATTGACATTTTTATATATATTATATAAAAAAATCATAAAATGTTATCAAAATTACCTCTTCGGTGGCCACGTGGTCTAACGCACCACTCTCGCAGTAAACTAAGGCTACCAAAGACGGGGAGATCGGGGCTTGATTCCATTACGGTGCACTGAAGGTGGTTTTTCCTATAAGATTTTCCACTCATATTCTACGCAAATGCGGTGCACTTTATCTCTACTAAACCTTCCTAATTCCTAAACCATTAGGGAATGTATTACTTAGGCCTATAACCCAAGCGGGTAGTAAGACGTGGTGCTAATAAATAATTAATAGAAAAATTGAGACACTATTTCCAAAAACTCACAAATATGATAACTAGCTTGCAGTATTTTAAAAAAAAATTATTTAAGATATTTAACGTGCAATTTATGAACCGACTAATTATACCAACACACGAGAATTTATATGAGCTAAAACGAAAGGATACACAAATTTTGATGGGTAAGATATTTTCACAAACATTCCATGGTTCTTTTACATGTGACAAACGACTGACGGATTTGCTTCCCATCTGAAGGGAGCTATGATGCGGATTTTTATCACTCAGGAAAAATCTACTGACTCCGAATGGGATTGAACCCACGAACATCGATTGAGTCATGAGGTGAGAACTTTACTCTAAGACCACTCAGGTCGGCAGATTGTAGTATATTATTGTTAAATTCAAATATCAAGGAAAAGTATCAGACAACTTTTTTGTGTGTGTGTGATTCAACGCGTTTAGTGTAAATATAAGTGGTCTGAGAATAAAAGAATAGTAGTAGAACTTGCCACGCTATTTGCATCGTTACAGCAGCGCAAAGAATGTGGATCTGTGGAAGTTGTTGTCACACCAGTTTCTATGAAAGTAGATTAACCAAAATTTGTTTAAGAGTCTATGGAAGCCTTATGTATCCTAATGAATAATGTTGATACGGAGAGATCATTTTCTGTGTACAGGAATATAATGGAAGACAGAAGAAGCAATCTAATCCCTTTATAAATAAAATTATTATTATTATTACCGTGTCTTACTACCCGTTCGGGTTATACGCACTTACGCTAATGTGTAATGGTAGGGTGATTGTGAGATGAAATGGAGGACCTACAGTTTAACGTGGAATCCGGACCACGGTGGAGGCCTGGCATTCCATACATTCACAAGATGTCTTGTCAGAGGTGAAGGAAGAGTTTGGTAATCAGATAAATCTGTGCCGGGACTAGGATTGAGCCCCGGCCACCAGCATAGAAGTCCGACACCTTACCCCTAGACCAGGTCACCCTATAAATACAGTTGATGACGTCTCTCTCATTTTCTGATTTACCTTAAATGGTTGGTTGATGTGTGGTGTATTTGTATAATTTATACAAATAGAAACAGTTCATGATTTTTTATTATTATTTCATATTCCTTTAAATATTAGAACCTAATCTGGAAATCACTGTTTAGTTTAATAAATGAAGAAAAAATCGGTAAATATACCGAAGTGACCTTATAGAAACTGATAAAATCATGTCAAAATTTTCACCGAAAAAAGGAATTGCCCTACATTAACTGCAGGATTTAAACGGGGAGGGAACTATTGTTATCATGGTACAAGTACTGGGGTCAAAGTACATATAAATTGTAGTAGATTAAAAAATAAACGAAATTCAAATAAAATATGAACGACCAGAAGTATTGGGGAGTTGAGGAGGTAACAAGACGAAAATAAATTTAGGCTGTTAGAAAACAAAATGCAGAGGAAGAAATTTGGTCCAAAAAAGGGATGAGGTTACGGAGGAGTGGAGGAAGTTACACAACGATGAGTTACATACCCTGTACTCTGCTGTCCAAGAACATTAAATTATGGTCAATCGATTCATGGCCATGATTGGATCAATTATGAGTTGATTCAAGTGTTTTACATACAAGGGAAAACGTGGAAAAGATAAAATAGAAAGAGCTACCTCTAATCGAATTGCTAAGCTAGCTCGATTCTTCACTGAAAAATGTGTTTGAGAAAATTTAAGATTTGTGTGTCATTAAGCTATATATTGACATGTAGCATGACATGTATCATGACATTTTAGATGTTAATTGAAAGGTTTCCGCACATCTACATTGTATCGAATTTAGTTTCATTGGATAGATCTACTAATTCTACACTGAAACCATGAAAAACATAGAATAATCAATTTTGACCTTACATGACCCTATAAGACCTTGAAATTGAACTTTAAATTCAAAATCAATCTTGGCATCCACCCACATCATTTTCCACGCCCTATGTGTGATTGATCAACCATCGATGCTTGCTATTAACAGAAAATGCCGATGAAAATCTTTCTGAATAACTTTTCCAAGTTTGGCTGGTGTACTATAAGAAACGATTCATTAATACTTTGCGTATTTTGTTATTGGTACTGGGCCCGGTTTGATCACCTGGTTCAACTGCCGTGCGGCTTTATGTAAAGTGCATCTTTATAACAATAAATGAGATGTAGACGTGGGTCTTGAAGCTCCCAAGGATCGTCTCCCATTTTTACTGTGTGTTTGACAATGTTAGTAATGTTAGGCTAAATACATCCACTCGTGCAACAATCTGCAGTGCAGATTACTGGGAGATCAAGATTCGATTCTCAGCCGGGTTTGGTGGTGCTGGTTTCCCACTCAAATGAGGGTATATATCCTCTAAATACAGCCTTTATAATTCCAAATCCAATAATATATGTGCGTATAGAACACACTAACAAGACGAGATTCAAATATATGTATATACACAGGGTGTATTTATTTATTTGGTAAGTTACTGTGATGTGGATAGTAGACCTCATAATCTGTTAAATGGATTCACAGATAAGGTGTTATAAGGTTAGGCAGAAATTATTAATAGCCCTACTTGATACACCCCTGTTTCACCCCTTGTAACTGATGTTTCACTGCTGGTACACAGATATACATCTACTGTACATATAACATAATATTTTTTATGTTGTTTTGAGGTCTACTATTATTTACAAACCCCAGTTAATTCTCATATAATTTCATACATCTTGTATATACTTAGAAATAGTGACGTGCTTATTATACATTAATAGTAATTCTATTATACAACTTACCCACTTCAGGGGTCGCATGATCGAGGGAGTCACTCTAAAAATATTCTGGACTGCTGAAGTTGGGGGGATCGGGTTTCAAATATAGGTCGGGTGTACTGAGGATTTTTACTAAATTGGTCTTACATTATCTCCCTATGAAAATGTGGGTACACTTTCTTTGAATCCAACCTTATTCATACTTAACATATTAGCGTAAACAGTACATATGCATATAACCCAAACGGTTAGTAAAACATGGTGCAACGGAAAAAATATCCAGAAAATGTATGGTAATATTATTATTATTACTTTCATATCGCACCCGGGATGTCTGCAATTAATTAAACAAATGTGGTGGGTATGAGTAAGTATAATTTAAAAGAAATATATCCGCCTCTGCGTGGAGAGAGAGAGAGAGGGGGAGAGAGAGAGAGAGGGAAATTATTCGAGGGGAGTAAGACTATCTTCTTACGACCAGCCGGATATCGAACACCTACATCCCTTCCCCTTTAAACTAGATTACAAGCCCACAGGTATGGATGGTAACACAAACGTCCAAGTTTTTCACCTATTTTAACTACTGATGTTGTAAATATTAAGAAAAAAAATCTTTGGGGGTTGAATGAAGGAGAAAGAAAACGATAAATCATTTGAGAAACTCAAAACTCAATATACTTGGCCGGAGTTAAAACACTGACATCCCCATCACTAGAAAACCAACCATTGAAAATGACTAAATTCAACGTAATGATTCCTATTGTAGCATTTAAAAAACTACAATGGACTACAAGTTAAATCTACGGAAAAAAAATTGGATATATATATTATCACAATATGTCCCATTCAATCCTTATATCCTCGGCTACTCGACCAAGACCCTTTTCAAAGCACACAAAAAATTAATCCCGACTGGCGAACCATGCCAATGCCAGTCAAGGTCGGGACCTGGTGCCCTATATTCACTATACTACTACGTTCAAAAAGGGGGAGATGACGTCACGTCTGAGATCGAGAATAGCCCAAGCAGGAGAGAGTACGCGGCCGCCTGATACGTTGAACCGCCGCTAGATGGATCTTAATACACTTCCTCCCCTTTTATCTCCCGTATGTTCCCCTTCTCCTAGATTCCCCTTCTCTTCCTCTGGTACTGCAACCGTATATAACTTGCCAGGAGTAACAATGAAATACCACTCTCAACAGGGCATCGGTTGACGGAAAAGCTAACTCTTTAGCGTGTATATATCTACAATGTAGAAATACATTTAAAACACAAATTGTTATTTTTCTAAATAATGTTTAATCCTCAGACTTAATTTATAATTTCTTATGATATTTATTCATTTAAAAATTAAGAACGGAATCTTCGAACTGAGAATACTTGTTGATGACCTGGTGGTCTAGGGGTAAGGTATCAGACTTTTGTGCTGGGGTTCCGGGGTTCAATCCTCGATCCCGGCACCGATTTATCTTATTGTCAAAACCTTACTTAATCTCTGACAAGAAGTGTATTAATCACAACTTGTGAATATGTCGAATGCCAGGCCTCCACCGTGGTTCGGATCCCACGTTAAACTTTAGGTCCTCCATTTACTCTCACAATCACCCTACCATTACACATTAGAGTAAGTGCGTATAACCCTAATGGGTAGTAAGCCACGATGCTAATAGTAATAATAATAATATTTAATGCTATATTATCAAAATTACTTTCTGTTCTCATTCTTTATAATAAATGTGAAGTAATCTAATAGATAAAATAATAATACATTTTTAAGATTAAAAAATTATTTTGTTAAAGTTTCATACAAGGCTTTTTAACAAATAACTTAGTTTGAAGGAGAGTGCGGTTGATCAAACACACTAAACTCTACCTTCGTAAATTTGATCTATTTTTATGATTGTTGTCATGGATTATTTTGGATAGGATATCGTAAATACATTAAAATACGAACCTAGCCAGTTTTGACTTTATTAGTGTTGTTTTATGGAAATAGTGGTGATGTTTACTGATAGCAAATGTTAGGTATTCTTCTGATTCATTATAGACTTGTTATTTATTGGCGTTTAAGAAACTTCAACTATATTGTGGGGATGTGGTTGTATATATATGTTTTTAGTACGGCGAGCTAAAGTTGACTTTTATATTTATTTACATTATATGGGAATTAGTAAAATAGCTATGCCTCACTAATGAATTAATAATATTCTAGTTGCTTATTAAACATATTTTGCCCATACCTGCTTGATGCGAATATGATTACGATTACATTCAGACGTATAATTTTAATTTTGTATTGTTATCTTAAAGTAAATTATAGGTGAATTGTCTTTTACACACTCTTGAAAGAGAAGATAACTTGTAATTTTGCTTTATTTTGATTAATATGCTATTTGTGCTCTTGAAGGTGTAGGTAATTTGTAATGTATAAATTACTCAATTATTACACCATTTTTGTACCGATGGTACTTCTATTGTACTATCCAACCTTCTCTACTATGGTCGATGAGGATTGTAAACCATTTCTAAAATCTTATTTATGACAAATGATACGTTTTGCTCTATTAAAACGATGTAACGAGTTACAATTTCAAGCTAATAATATAATTCAAATGGAGCAACACTCACCACACCCCCCTATTGAACTCCAGCACTAAAGCACGTGGACCAACCTCCACTCTCTGACACACTACTCAACTAAGTGGAGCTTTCGTTCGACTGACTGCTCGGGAATCAATCCATGCCCACCCGGAAACAAAAGAATGAGGTTGCACGTAGCCGCGTCGAGTTGCGAGTTCCGCCACAAGAGCCTTCTAGGTCTTTCTACGAGTAACCAGTTCCTTCTTTACTTGTTGTGTTTAGGTTCTTTCCTCCTACCCCCTACTTCCCTTGCCCCTTCTCTCTGTGAATACAATTATTGGTATATATTTTCATTATATATATATATATATATTCAATGGTCCCTCATTGTACCGCCGACTTAGCAAGGTTAGGACGGCAACTTAAAGTCGGGGTCTATTATTTAGTAAAAAAAAATATTTTCAGCGTAATGTAGGGTTATCTTGTCAGATTTATCGTTTTGTATTTAAATCCTTTTAAACATTAACTTTGTAATGTTTTGACTTTTCACGCGGTTCATTGCAAATGCGGTCACCTTTCTGACTCCTTATGTGAGATTACATTCAATAATTCTATACAATAATACTTTATTTGATATGTATATTTCAGGCAACTATATGGAAAACCTTAAGTCTCGGGCTTACCACCCGTCCTTTCTTTGGTATCGTTAACTTATTGTATTGTATGTGGGATTATTTAGTTAACCTTCCTAACGTTGAGCAAAGGGCACTTGTATTTGTCAACACTATGTTTATATCTTTAAGGTGCATATATATTCAACTTAGTTATTAGTTATAATGTTAATATGTCTGTTAACAGTTATAATGAAGTTTTTGCATTTCACACTTAATGCGCGAGTTAAATGGACTTTATACTTGAGCTTCTATGCAAAGGATATATATTTATTTATCTATCAAGATTTATAATAATGTTTTTTGCCTTTAACACTAACTGCACGGGATATACAAAGTTTGAAACATATACTTCCATCCTAACGCTTATATTTGTAACTTGGGATTTATGATTGTATTCATAACGTTCCTATGGCGAACGCGCTTGTTGTACTGACAACCAGCTTGATTACTAAAAATATTTATCAATTGTATATGTATTGTAAAGTCAATAACATCCTTTTTCTAAATGGAGTTATTTCAATATCTGGGATGATAAGTGCTTCCATTGTATTTATTTTTTATTATGTATATTCATTTTTGGTTGTTCTTAATAAAAAAACATTGTCATTCTCAGGTAAACTTCTTGACTGATTTTCCCGCCACGCTTCCTTATATTTAAACAAGAGGTGTACAGCTATTTATGAACAATTTACCAATATTGACGTCACGCTTATATTTTAATTAACCGATTCCCTATCAATAGTCTCAGAAATTAGGATGATCGGTTTCCTTAAGTTATTATGGTTATCTATTGCTATTTTATTTTTGAATTTTCGTTTAATCCCAACTTTCTTTTGTGCCGAGCAACAGCTAGCTCATTCTTTCTTTGGGGGGTCTTCAGCCCAGCCTTTGTAAACCGCTCGTCAATCCTAATATTAAACTCTGTCATTCAATGTATTTATTAGTTCTTTGTAGGCTCACCAAGGTTCCTTTTTAACTGGTCAAAAAAAAGGGGGGCTGGATCTTTAATTATATTAAACTGATTTCTAGCACTGTACGTACTAAATAATATTAAAGCTTAGGAAACTTATCTAAAATAGTTTATATACATATGGGGTGTTTCCGGGTTAAACGGATACACTTTGCGAAGTGCTAGTGGATAAAAAAGCTAACTTAAGATATCTTTAGGAGATTTGCTAATTTTTGCTTTCTTTTCGCGCAAATATAAAAAATATAAATAAAAACAAAATTGGTAGGTATTATATAAAACTTAATATTTATTTACTTTGTTCAAATTGATGGCCTCCAGTCTGGAGACAAGCATTGCACCTATCAATGAAAGAACGAAAGGCTGACCGACCGACATTGTGCGACTGTTGTTTCTTCGAACGCTTGCATTATCCTTTGTCGTAATGATTGAAGGTCATTAGCAAGCACAAGCAAGCAAGCAAGCAAGCAAGAAAGCAAGCAAACAATAGCATGCTCTGATGCACCCTGAAGGGGAGCACAAGAGCAAATTCCAACACTTACCGACCAATTGGTCACACCGTGTGGTTCGCAAAAAGTTTAAGGGCGGGTTGTCGCGTTCGTGAAGTTCTAAAAATTAAAGAATCCGATATTTATAATAATAATAATGGGCGGGGGGGGGGGGATTTCATAAA
>CABFOW010000014.1:87801-144229 GCA_902141385.1 Timema californicum
GACAGGGCGCTACGCCTGTTAAGCAGTGGGCCTAGGATTCCCAGCCTTTGCCTCGCCTTGCTGAGTCTTTCGTTGAAGTGCAGTCTCCAGGTCAGTTTGGTGTCCAGCGTAAGTCCCAAGTACTTAGCGCTGTCCGCCCATCTGATCTGTTCTCCGAACAGCCGGAGTGGAGCCGGCCTGTAGTACTTTCTTTTCCATGTGAAGAGCACTGCGGTGCTCTTCTCCACGTTAATACTCGTTCTCCAGGTAGTCAGCCACCCCTCCAACTGCGTCAGGTGCGTCTGGAGTCGCCTCTCCACCAGCTGCCCTCGCCACGACTCCGCTACTAGAGCCGTGTCGTCCGCATACAGTGCCAACTCGGTGCCTGTGGATTTTGGGATATCATTCACATACAGACTGAATAGCACAGGGCCCACCATGGAACCCTGCGGCACTCCAGCCCGGATGCTTCTGACTTGGGAGGTGGCGTTCCCAAAGGTGGTGGAGAAGGTGCGGTGGGAAAGATAAGATTGAACAACCTTAACTAGGTAGAAATAGCAAGCACTTCATACCATCGAGCTTATATAGTTGGGTAGAGATATGGTGACGTCATCCTCGATGAAGCCGGCACGGTATGAGGCCGAACCACGTGACATTGAACAGAGCTCGGCTGCCAGTGGGAAAATTACAAAGGAGATACCAGGGTGTTGTGCTTACGGATGTTTCAAAAAATATGTGAATAAGGTGCCAGTTTCATTATACAGGTACAAATGACTAATAATTCACCACTAAATATGTTCTCAAACTATAGGCAACTGTTTGGCGTTAGATCAAACCAGCATCTGGCATCTTTCCACTGACCAGCCGAAATTCGTTCTTATGACGATCCTTTTGTTTTCGAAATCAATCGTTACAGTGATAAATTAAATTATATCTGTCCTTCACAGACCCAGGACAGGGTTGTTATAATTTTACCTAGTCTCCCCCTCCCCCCACAAAAACACACCTGGGATTTATTAAAAATAACGCACTTAAAAACCCTTTTACAGTATTGTAGCTATATTGTTTTGGTTTTTTATGTCTCGTTTTAATCCTTTCCAAATACTATATTGAAATTAAAATATGTTTCACAGGATCACGAATAATTAGTACATTTGAATGTTTGGTTAGATCATATAACATACGTAGTATCTATTAAACTACAAAAACCCAATATAACCAATTTTTTTAATAACCAGTTTTTTATTCAACCCTGATCCAGGTCAGCATTGTTCATCCAGAAGGTCCTATCAGTTGTGATCTGTTTAAGCTTTCTTCTCACAATGATGACATAGTGGCATATAGCTGGTTTTATAAAAGAAAAGTTATTAAGACCATTAATTGTGACAAATGTTTTGACTCAGTTCAAAGTAAACATGTTGTATCATCAAGCTCCATGCTATTGAACCATACAAATATGGGTGGCTTGAAAATAACATCGGACGACGTCATACACATTTGTAGAACTATAGTGACCACTTTCCGAGTAACGAAAGCTATGGCTAGAGTAAGAAAAGACCCAATAATGTATTTTATTTTATTTTTTTAGCACTGCATCTTACTACCCATTTGGGTTATACACTTATGTACTAATTACGTTAGGAGTTTTATAGATAAGTAAGGCTATGGGAAAAAGGAAGCGTACCCTCATTTGTGTGGAGGAAGAGTGGAAAAGCATATTGGAAAAACCACCCTCAGTGCATCCGAATGAGATTAGAACTTCGATCTCCCCGTCATTGACAGTCTAGTAGCCTACTGTGAAAGTTGCAAGTTACACCACGTGGCCAACGAAGCGTGTATGCATATATTATCATTATACTACTATAAAGCAACATGGCTGACTCAATCACTGACATTAATGTTTACCCAATTCCAGATGAGATAGAAACTTTAAATTTGCCAAACTTATAGCTTCTAGCCTGTAACCGACGGGAAAATTCCAAAAAGTTAGAAATTTTAATTTTTGACCCTTGAAAAAGAAATTCAAAATGTCGGAGTAACTCTAAAGTGGATGAAGACCTTTCTTTGGAGGTCTCTTGTAGCTAAACGGTAAGACCTATCAAAAAACGGCGCTGAAATTACATTAGTTTACATCCAATTGCAAATAAAACTCACCGAGGGTTTGGGGTAGAGCCCCCAACGAGCAAAGTGAGTACTTTTACTCAACCACTAATTGATTTTTACGATGATTTTGGAGACATAAGGCTCTTCACTATAGACACTGTTTTTTAATTCTAAGGAAAGGAATGATCCAACATAAACGTCTCATATATTCTCAACAAGCCCAACCTTTCTTATTAGTTTGGTGTTGACCCATGATAATATAAGTTTTTCGGATATATAACTAATCGTAGTAAAATTCTAAGATCATTCAGAGAATAGTCACAGCAAAAAAATAACAATAACTGGGATCCAAATGAGCAATAAATATATGCGTTATGCTATGAGCCGCTACCACGCGCCAGCTAATCTGAAAAATATCACCTGGTCTGCCGGCCGACGGTGGTGGCTTCACCTCTCTAAGCGCCCAGTGCTCCCTATATCCAACTACAGTAGCCCCATGACTTTTTTGGTGCTGACTGACCGCTCACAGCTTTATAAAGATACCAAATTAAATTACGTATCCCTGCGCCGAACCAGATGATCTGCAAAAACATGTGTTTAGCAGCTGTCCCTTCTGACAATAAAAATTTAGGTATATACCTAACTGTTGACTGCCAGAAGTCAACTGTGAGCTGTCAGTCAGCACCAAAGAAGCCATGGGGCTACTGTATATAAGCTCGATGCTTCATATACTTCTCGCTTAAGGGCTTCTCATAAGAAAACCAAAATCTAATGTTGTTAAATCAGGTGAACGTAAAGGCTAAGCCACAGATACATCTTCTAGAAAAAATAATATTAAACCATTGCCGATTACCTCTGTAAAAAACCGTGCTTTTTTAAAAAAAATACATACATACATATATATGGGTATAGCTCGCGATACTATTGGTCGATCTTATGTAGCTGACGATTCCACACGTCCATCACAGACTCAGCTTTAAACCATGAGTTAAAAGTGTCCCTCAGTATAGGGCGAGTCGTGGATAGCCTAACGATAGAGCTTTGGCACGCTAAACCAAGGATCTTGGGATTGATTCACATGTCCAGGTGTAATTTTTCAACAAAATTAAATTATATTTATATATGTTTTATACAACTAGCGCCAAACGAGCTAAATTATTTTTTGAAGTTTAAATAACATATTTACAATAATAAAGTAATATATTCATATTAAATAACATAGTCTACATATAAAATTGAAACTATCATAAATAATTGTTCATCATCTGTATTATTATCAAGACAACAAAGGAATACATTTGACATATAAAACAAAAACAGAATACAGCACAACACTCAACATCTTTTGTCAGTATGTACGATATAAGACCAGTTCTGGACGCAAGTATACATTATATTCGTGTTTCACATATTCCCAATAACACTTTTCAAGTGTTTTCATAAACTTGTTAGTATGTACAAATATTGTAATTGAATGCAATTAATGTTTCCCTTAAGACAATATCAAGATGAAAGAAATACCCAAAAAAAACTTTCATCACTTTATTTTTAGTTTCATATATTATTTACACATCCAACAAACCCGAAGTATTTAAATTAATATATCTTTGTATAATTATGAACATAATACTCTTTATTTCCTAACTGTACAGTAACTATAAGGAATATGTATGAATTATCCTGAAAATGTATTTACAATAAATCTGCAAAGCAATTTTGTATTTTATGAACGGAAGACATGAATAAACAAAATTATCATATAAATAATCAATGTCATTTCATACATTTAAACTCAAAATATTTTATTTATGTACAAAATAATAATTACATTTCAACGAACGAATCTTGTACACAATTTGTACAATTTTTTTCAAAATGTACTCAATACGACACATACATTATTGTATTTTTTCCCCCCAAACTTTAAGATTTCACTAAAATATAAAAACTACCATAGAAATGGCTTTCTTCAATTTGAAAGTTTTCATGTTGATCATTTGACTCGGTATCAATTTTCACGGAGCAATCGTTTATGATTTGAATTTTTTTTAAGCACGCACAGTCAGCCCTTGACCATAATTGATTAAATTCCGATATGTTTTTAATTGATATATCTATTTCTGCATGCTTTATGGAATGCCCGTAACATTGAGATTCAAATTTTTAACTTATTTATTTCTATACTTTTGGACAAGTAAACACAACTAAATTTTGATGATTTGATAAATACGATATGTTTATGGATGAAACTCAAATGGATTTTTTAAGGCTTGGATGGGATATGTTAGTTATCCTATTATATTTTATGTAATCTCTAAAATAATATTACATTTAACATTTCATAAAAGCTTAAAGTAGTTTTTCGAAATAGCTATATTTATTTTAACATAAGCACAAATTGTTTAGTTCTCTTAGCGATAAAAAAAAAGTTAATCTGCATTATGTTACGAAAGTTAGTTTCATTGATTTAAAAAATAATAATTTATTGTTTTTATGCAAATTTCTTAGCCAAAATTCAAACTATTGAATGCAATTATGGTTGAAAACACACATAAAAATATAATAATACCTATAAGGCAAATACAAACATCATCCAGAAGTAACACTTTTTCAACAATTTTTTTTACTCTTCCAAATTAGATGTGTTTAGAAACTTATTAAAATGAATTACATGAAACATAGTAGCCTAAAAATAAATTTGACCTAACTCACAATCTAAACATGTCGTTTTAAAAGTATATTATAATTTAAATTTCACTACGGTAGGCCATTTTGGATATTTAATCAACATTTGAGATGAAAATGTAAAAATTTAACTGTTTTACATTCATTCCCTAAACAAGCAAACATCCAATCAACTTTTTAACACATGGCACATTGCTATAGGATTCGCATTTTGAGTTTGATTTTATATATAACTTAGTGCATGCGAAACAACATATTCTTGAACTTCCAGATCAAGCTAAAGTTTCTTAGAAATGTATTTTTTTTTTCGCCATCAGTGACAGAAATGATTTCCTTATAAAAATTTATCTTGCTCAGATAATAAAAATAAAAGAATAATATGTAGTCTTTTTTGAAGCACACGTCTCAAGCTATTTTTATTAAAAGAATTTCCCGATTCATTCTTGAAACCTTACATGATAAGTCACCGTACTCAGATGCAAAATCACCCAAGTAAATTTTATTTTGTGTTTAAATTAGACGGTTTGTAGTAAAGTCAGACACCAATTCAAACATTTTGTGATTTTCATTTAAATATAGAGCTCACTATGGCTCTTTTTTTTTAGAAAATTAAGCAAATTTTTCTTATCAAATCGGGAACCCTCTTGTAATAGTATCCATACATTCACCGGTTAAGGCTTTCCCATAAGTCTTTTGATAATAACTGTAACATCATATTTATATTTTTGTAAGAAAATTTATGTGATTTATGAGATTTCCTATTCATAATAATTCTTAAACGAATATTGTTGGAATCCTTCCACGCTATTTTCATTGTTATACACTTTGGTGTTTTATTGAAGCTTTTCTGACAAAGCTTTAAAACTTCAATACATATGTGAAAATTTATTTATGTATCAATGTATATAGTGTAGAAGGTCCCTAACAATGCTCGTTTTAGAGTTATGAATGGTTGATTTCAGAAACAAAATATTTTTCCCCACAAAAAATGAGATGTTAAAAATAATTAAAATGTGGATGGGACACCCTTAATATAAATTAGCCAACAGCTTTCGAAATTTAACTTTACTTTAAAAGTGTGGAGTAATTTTGACACCAATACTAAAATATTTTAATTAAAACTATACAGGTTTAAATCTATTAATTAGCTCACTTTAAATAAACGCTATTTGAAGGGATCTCTCTTTATACGGTAAATGCCACATTGACTTAAGGCCATTCGACTATAAAAGTTTATTACACAATTTTAATTAAGGGTATAAATTATAAGCTATAAATAGTAATTCAATTATTTCAAATCATTACAGTTCACGAGCAATAAGGGAACAAATATGTTATTTTATGCTTTTTGCGTATTACTCTTAAGGTAAAGTACCTAATTAGTGTAACTAGACAATGAAGTATTTATAAAATGTTGAATAATTTGTTTTATTATATAAGCAATATAAACGAGGAAAAAGTAGATAATTTCTAATTGTACATAAATACTCTTTTCTTTGTACCCGATAACATTATTTTTATCTCATTTTGTGGAGGACAATGTCGTTATGTAGAATTAATTTTATTTCACTTAACTTTACTCGTTAATTTTATTAATATATCCAAATTGATCACTGCAAATATAAATTTGAAAGGTGTACTTTATTAAGTTTCTTGTTTCAACTGTACCGATTGTATGGAAAACATCGACTAGCAGAACATAATATTCCCGGCTGAGACAGAGGGTCAGATAACCCCAACTAATGACACACACAGTTAAAGAGAACGCCGGCTTCCTTACCTGGTAATTGTTTCTGGAATTGACTTATATATCGATACTTGTTGTCCTCTCCAAGATAACGCCCTCAATCACATCTTTATTAAACTCCCTGACAAAATGTTATGGACTCAAAAATTCTCAATAAATCTCATTGTCGAATGACTCAAAAGGTGTATAAGAGAGTTTCAAATTATTTTTATCTTGTTATTTTTGTGTTTTGGAAATTACTTGTAGTTTTTGATCAAATACAATTTTATTTTAAAACAAAAGTTACTGGGGACCTTCTCCAAATATTTATTTCTATAAAAAATCAAGCGTTTTTACTAAAGTCTTGGAAATTGATTTCAACTTCAATTAATACGTTAAGGTTGTTTCAATGATATGTAAAACGTTGAGTAAGTTCCCCAAAAATGTTTACTTTACAGGTTTCCCAAAAATAAATATGTGAAAAAAAAATTCAAATTTTCATTAAAATGGGAGTGTAGGGNGGAAAGTGAGAAAAGGTTTTTATTTAAAACTATTTTTGCCTAAATAACTCAAATAGTTTTTCCAGTTGAAACAAAACGTTTGGTTTTCTTCACATATTAGTATCAAAAGGTCTTGAATATTTGTCAAGGGTGTTCTAGAATGTAATGACAACTTTGTATCGTCATTTATAAAGTTTCTCATTAAATTATAATAATTCTCATGACAGATATTCAAGAATTGTTAATAACTCCATGTAATCAAGATAAACTCCATGTTTCTACTGGAGCTATATCTGATTTATTTTTCCCAAAAATATTTTGTAATAAAAACTGATAAAACACATAGGTTCTATCGAGTTCCCTAGACTCCTACCTTAATTATTCTGAAGTAACTGCTACATTGAATACGAAAGTAACAAACCACGAGGATAAACCGGGCTAGTAAAATGGCAATGATTTTAATTCTATTAACTCACACGTAGCCACTCCATTTTTTTTTAGCATGAACCAGAAATTGTAATTAAAACAAACTTATCACTGTGTTCTCTTGTCACTATTTTGTATCGTTGACACCAAATGGTCCAAATGCTAGTTTCGAGTTTAGCTATGAATGTAGTTCCACCAGTCTCGATAGTAAACGCATCTCGAACATCCAAATATTTTCACGACGGCGCACTTTTGTTTCACACGTAATAGACTTTGACTCATAGTTGTTGTTCGCATCATACACAACTCTCCGGAAGACGGTTGGCCATCAGCCGCTCCTTAATGGCCGTGCCATTCAGTTCGGGGTCCACGACACTTGTCTGGCCCGTCTCCAGCGTCACGTGACATCCACTACTCGTGCTGACCGGTAGCCTGAGGTCCTTGGGGCGGTGCTCCCACGAGTATGAGGGGACAGGCTGTGTGTACTGGTGGAGCTGTAAAAATAAATAAAAAATAAACAAGGTTAGAGAGAAGTATACATCATCTTCAGAGAAATTCTAGTCCAAGTGGACCATTCGTCACAGACATATTCGGTCACCAATTTGTCAAATGACTGAATACGATTTGAAAGAAGATACATTTTCAGATAAATACCACGCCATAACAAGATAAAGATAGAAATAGATTGTTAATAAATATACTATAGCTATTATAGCAATTAATATTCAACTTAGGTGCCGTAGAAGGAATATATTAAAAGTTTAAAGAGCTACAGAATATGTGACTAAAATAAATGTGAATTTTACTATCATAATATTGTGAGAAAGAATTTTTAGAGGTGCTAGTTTATGTCAAATTATTAGAGTTTAACAGTTAATCCTCTTTAAAATAATCATGGTTTTGTCAAAATAATTGCGTCTCACATATTAAATGTATCATATATTTACAAGTTAAATTTATAGTTTCAGTGCGCATTCTAGAAAACAAAGATTCTGTAGCGTATCCTATAACTTTTATTAAGTATGATTTTTTATACCCAATTTATTGACACTGTCCAATAGCACGAATATAAGAAACACGACAAAAAGGTGTATTATGTTCCATTTAAATGGGGAGAGCCTTCTTTAGCTCTAATGATTGATTTTAAAATGGCTGTCCCAAAAAATGATAAGAAAAAAAATTACGATTTATTCTAGTCCAACATGTCACAGAAAAATAAATTGGGTTTTGATTCCCGGTTAGATGTAATGAGGGTGTTATATTCTAAAATACATGAAAGTTTGTGTACATTTCCTCTATATTCTACCTTACTTGTTCCTAATTCAATGGTTTAAATACTTGAATAGCCTGGACGTAAGATGCGGTGTACGTAAAACCCCACAAGGGTTTATATAAATATCTAATGAGTTAAAGCGGTGAGAGAGGCAATTAAGAAGAAATTAACCGTAAGTAAAGAGATCAAATTTAAACACGTTTCGTTTGAAAACCACCCCTGGCTCACCCATTCTGGGCCAGACAGGCACTTTAGTTAATAACTGATAACTGACCGGACATCACACTTTGATGCTACAAACGCACGGGCAACGTTTTTCTACATAATTCATTAAACTACTGTGTGAAATTTTGAAAAACATTTTTAATAGTTTAATAAGGAACGAATATGAGTATTTATAATAGAATTCGATTTTAGTAAAGTTGTACAAGTTGTGTTAATTTAACATGAAAGATTGGTAATAATATTTACATGTTACGATACATTATAATGAAAATATGATAAAAATCATCGACATTATAACAAACATCTAAAAATGTTCAATACAATTTTTTAAATTTTTTTAGACTTTTGTGTCAAATTATATTAAAACTATGTTTGTTAGAAAAGGATGATATGACCATGCATACATTAAGTATTTTGTATTATATTGAGAATTAAACAGAATTAGATGTAAGAATGAAAAAGATTTAAGGATAAATATACATATATAAATTTTGATTTCCCCTGTCCCTTGTAGAACTAATGAAATCCCTGCAACGTTATTAAAGCTACGACATATTTCGATGCTACGTCGGCATCATTCCCGGGTCAAAGTTAAAAGCTATATAGTTGAGTGTTCCATGTTGTTTGAGAAAGGAAACTCTGTGTGAATAACTAACTTACCATGGAAACATTTGTAAAAAACAGAAGACTACAACATAAAACTTGTGCCTAATTTGGTAGTAGAACAGGTCATACTTTTCAACGATGTTCAAGTAAAAAAGCATGCGCGGAAGAGATACAAGTTATCAAACATTAAGAAATTGGACCGTTTCTTGTAATTAATTCAAAATAATCATATTTGTTTCTAAAAAGAAAAAAAAATGTGATGGAAGTTTGTTTTACAAACATATTTAAAATTCAAAACATATAACAGCTTGTTTTAAAATAAACATTAAACTTTTAATTATAAATACACAAAATATTTTATGCAGAGAGTTTTTTTGGTAACCTAAACTCAACTTCTCTACAAAAAGATAAACAAAATTAATGTATTTCCCATAGTAGAAACTTCGATGTTTAGGGTGGGTTCGAAGTGGACGCAAGAAGAGGCCAGTGTTCTTGCAGATTTTATTCCAAAACATTTTTATTTACAAAAATAAATAAAATATTGATCCAGTACAAACATAAAGATTAATTTTATTCACATGTTGATATCAACAATTCCTTAATATCTGTCATGAGCAAAGTGGCATTATTTAACAAACTTTTTAAATTAAGGGGAAAAGTTGTCATTAAATTCCAGAACACCATTGACAGATATTCAATAAATGTTGTAATCACCATTTGAAGAAAATTAAATTCTATTTTTATACTGGAGAAATATTTGTTTTATTTTGGCTATAAAAATGTTTTTACACAAAAAATTAAAAAGTTTGTATTTTCTCGCGTCCCCTTCCATCCTAACTTAAAAGGTTAAGTTGTTTCGCGAAAGTGTGTGTGTGTGTGTTCGCGTGCTTATTTCATAGTACATTTTTGAGAAACTAATAAACTTAATTCTGAAAGTAAAATTTGAATGATTTTTATCAACCAAAAAATACAATTTATACAAAATATGTAAAGTATTTATTTATTAAATGTTGTTTATAAGCCTATATTTAGTTGATGGGATTAATAAATATATATATTTGTCCAGCGATGCCAACTGATGGTCAGATCTGACCCTTGGGATGAACTACTTGAGAATCCAGTAATCTAGACTATTGATTTGCAGATGGTTTCGAGTTAAGCCGGGGCTATGCGGATCTAGGACAACATTTAACTCAAATACACTCTTATCGTTAGCTTAGACGTAAAATACAAATGTTCTGGTTTGCTGCCGAGGTATACTAGGGTTCGAAACCTGGTTGCGTGTACTATTATTATTATTATATTATTATTATTTAGCACCACGTCTTACTAGCCGTTCGGGTTATACGCTTTAAGTACTAATTACGCTAATTGATTAGGAATTAGTAAGGTTGAATTAGAGGAAGTGAACCCGCATTTGCGTGGAGGTAAAATGGAAAAACATTTAGGAAAAACCACACCGTTCACCCAACCGAGATTCAAACCTCAATCTCCCCGTCCTCAGCAGTTGAGCTCAACACGACTAGCGTGTTAGCCAACTACGCCACCGAGGTGGGTTTGCGTGTACTAAGGGTTTAATTTATCCCAAATCAATTTCCTATCCAACTACAAGCAATTGTGGATATATTAAATCTAAATTAAAACCTCCCTATGTCCATCCCATCAGTATTAATTAATATGCGTACATTTCGGATGTAAAGTAGGATGTTGTGCATATTATAAAAAAGTATGGCTGGGCTGAATTTCATACTTCTAGAATACTACTCTCTAATCGTAATCTTACATTTTCTTTTAAATCTCGAATCCAAATTTGAATCCTCGAATATTTAGATACGTATAATTTTATTTAAAAAGAAAAACTTTAAAATATAAATCAAACAAAGTTTATTACACTGACAAATGATACTTTTTGTTATGACTATTACGACATAAACCTTAAAAGAGAACACTTATTTTCGCAAAATGATTATAGAACTATTAATAAAATTTGTTCATTTTTGTAATTTTGTTACTATTCAAAATATACGTGTCTATATATCTCATTTTACTAACAGCTTATAGTTTTAATTTGAACTCATGTTATACATAATTGTATTCTAGATGCCTTTTTTGAGATATTCAAGAATCTCTTATCTCTCAAATACCATAGGAATTGAGGGATTAGAGGAATTGAGGATTTGAAAGCCCCATCTCTAAAAATGTCATCCTCCCTTGATATTAGTTAGTCTCAAACAAACACTTGATCGATAGCAGATTTTAATTTGAAATTTCAACGTCTCATTAATCTCTTAAACACTAAATACACAAGGACAGGATTCAAACCCTAACCTTCTCATCACCGAAAGTCCAGGTTACACGAGAATTACACTTTCGTCCGCGTGCTAACTGATGCGGGTGATGTTGTCAGCTATACTATAAATTTTAAATTATTTATAAGAGTTTTTTCTTGGCTGACTTTACAATTCCATTTACATTTTAGGTTGCAATTAAAATGTGTTTAAAATTATCTTGACTGTAGTTATACCATTTTACCCGTAAAATCATGAGGGTGCATTTCCTCTAGATTTATCTCATCATCATTACCACTTGAATATGGTTTGCTTATTAGTTATTATCGGTGGCCTGGTGGTCTAAGGGTAAGGTGTCAAACTTCTATGCTGGCGGCCGGGGTTCAATCCTCGGTCCCGGCAAAGATTTATCTGATTACCAAACCCTTACCTTCACCTCTGACAAGACATCTTGTGAATGTGAGGCATGCCAGGCCTCCACCGTGGTTTGGATTCCACGTTAAACTGTAGGTCCTTCATTTCATTTCATCTCATAATCACCCTACCATTACACATTTGCGTAAGTGCATATAGCCCAAACGGGTAGTAAGATGCGGGGCTAATAATAATATTAATTATTTGAAGAATTTATCTCGCAATTTTAGAATAAATTAATGATATAAAACACGACTTAAAAACTGACTTAATTCTAGAATAGCGACAGCCCCTGTGTCTGGCCATCAATTATTTATACCTCTGAAAGGGGAGTCCTTGATTTCGGCAATATCGATCTTGCCAGGAATAAAACCCGAGACTCTTTAATTCAGTTTAAATAAGTACCACCAACTTAAAAAGGACCTAATATTAGTTCTTAAATAATCCATTCATTAAATATACAAGTAATAAATAAATACACTAGAAAGTCTTTGAAAAAAAATAATAACTGGGAAACTTTTTTTATTAGGGCTAAAGATGAGAAATTATACTTAAACTGTGGTATTTTTTTAAACGGAAATGGCAGTTATGAAACTTTAAAAACACTAAACAAACGTCAATTATTTCAAAGTTTTATGTTGTAGTGCTGTTAAAAAATGACTATTTGTTATAGCAAGACTAGATTTATGTAACTAACCTTTACTTTGCTCTCAAAAATTTCACTTAAAACGTTGCTGAAAATGATCTAATTTCCAAATTTTATAATTTAAAAAAATGTATAATGTAATTTTCTATTTATCCTTTAAGGGGGAATTGTAGATCATTTTTACCACCATTTTGGCGTGAAACATATTGAAAAACACAAAACACTTCTTAAATAACGATAGATTTGTGGAAGTTTGTAACGCGTCTCATAGCTTCAGTAGTTGGCAGGAATGTAGATATCACGAGAAAAAGGAAGTGTTTTTGCAGTTTTTATAGCAAAACTTTTTTTTTGCCAAAATAAATCAAATAATTCTCCAGTAACAACATATAGTTTAATTTTCTTCCCTTGGTGATATCATTAGTTCTTGAATAGCTATCATGAACATGGTGGCATTAAATGAAAAATATTTTATTATTATTATTAGCACCGTGTCTTTTCCCGTCCCGTTCGGGCTATACGCAAAAAACTTTTTAAATGAATATAACAAATTGTCATTTAATTCCAGGGCACCCTCGACGGATAATCAATAACTGTAGGTCTTACCAGGTGAAAAAAATTAAACTCTATTTCTAGTGAAACAACATTTATCTATCTTGATATATTTAGCTATAAAAACTACAAAATCACTGTTTTTAGATCCCCGTTCCTTACATCCCTACCTTAGATTGGGACATCGAGATTCAAACGCACTTAGTCTAGTTCTTCCACCGAGTCCTTCGATTATTTTCATGGCTATCTCCGACTCTTATCTCCTCTTGTTCTGCTTCTCCTCTGCAGTTCTATCAGATGCAAGGAAATAGCGCGAAGCCAAAATGTGAATGACGGTATCGAGTAGGGATAGCCAATCCGGTCTTATTGTTGACTTCGGGAAGTAACAACAAAAGAAATGGCTTCGAGTAGCCCCTCATTCTCGTACTATTGTACAGTTAGATTGAGAAAGGGTGGCTTGGGGGAGCTGGAGGGGGGGGGTGAGAGGGAGAGAGTTCAGAACATTACAGATTATTGGACTGACGAGATATATCCACCACTGCCCTCTCGAATAGCCCTTACCTTATTTTTTGGTAGAATATTTGAAATTGGTTAGTCATGGATAATTCTAACAAAATATTACGTTTTACAGTCCAATTTTCATAGGTAAACTTTATCAGACAGTTATAAAGATTACTATATATACTTTTATATAATTTTATTCATACGTCAGGTAATGAGATCTGAAAACTATTGATTGATAATATCAATACCTACGAAATAGCAGTAAATATATATTTAAATGCTACCAATTTTGTCTGATTTTTTTGTATTTTTTAAAGTTCCTTCTTATGAAAATTAGATTGTATTTTATTAGGATACTGTATTTGTACATAGAAAGAAAAATTCAGGGGGCAAATCTTTTAACAATTTTAGTAGTGCAAGCCGAATATAAAATCGATGATGAAAATAAAATTCACCACAAAATAACTCACTCAGAATTGTTTATTTTTAAATAAGATATTACAAATATTTCACAATTTGATATAGTCTATATCATAATGGGACCACTATTTCCCAATTTTTCAGTCCCCTAAAAAATCATAGTCCATGTCCATAGTCTGAATTGATATGAATTAAATAAGAACTACTCAATTCAGTGGTCGAATGATTTAAGTCTAGCATGTCCAACCGGTGCGGTGGCACCTCGGCAGTATATTTTACGGCCCATGGCACATTAGTAAAGTAAAATAATATATATATAACGTGATCTATAAATTCCTTAAGCATTGTCGGACCTTAATTGTGTAAAATGTATTATAGACCTATGTATAATTAGCTGTACTGTAGTGTATATCAATTGTTATAATATTTCCAATGTAATATATTAGTATCGTAACTAAAAAAAAACCATTGTTGATATTGCATAGGTCTTATTTCTATGTGTGCAGCCCACACACTGTCTAGGAATATAATATAAGACCCTTAGCTAGCTTCAATATGGGCAACCCTGATCTATGTTACAGGGGTCACCAAACCATCGATCGTGAGCCACCGGTAGCTCGTAGTACCATTTTCGGAAGCTAACACAAGATTTTATGTTTTTCCATAAACATAAATTTGCATCATAATATCAGAGTCTGAATATGGATGGTAACAATGAAGGAAAACCCATAACAGTTGATTAAATATCACGTAACACTTTCAGAACGATCGCACTTAATTATAAATGGAGCTGATTACTTTCCAAACAGACTTTTGGTAGGAAGGTTTTGCCTTTAGTTTACGATATGTGTGACCTTTTGTCTCAAAGTTATAGTAGCTACACCAAGAAAAGGCGTTGTTCTGCTGTTTGAATAACAATTTTCAACTATTAAGGCGGCGAAACACCTATACAGAAAATGCTTACAGATAGACATCTTAATAAATACATTCTAATATGAGTGATAAGTTAATAATCAAACAGTAAAAAAACCGTAGCGGAAAGGGACTACCAGTCTTCTCAGTAATCCACACTTTAAGTTTATTATTTTATAATTTAATTTAATTTTGTCTAAATTCTTCCAACCGAGTCACATATCCCATTCTCGTTTTAACAAAACATGCAATGTCTCTGGACATCTTAGAGTAATAGTCTATAAGCGAAGTGTGGAATCTTAGAACTATGTAGACTACCAAACACATTTTCATTCCCTCTTAATAAAATAAAGTATTGTAATAGTGAAAATATGCAACCTCAAGTTGATGATTAATCCTCACGTTTTATGTGTGTCCGAACCCAAAAAACACAATATTGTCTGCCCCTTTATTTGTCTGTTTCCAGCCACAGATATGAAAAGGTTGTATGTATTTTATCTAAAATTGATATCTAGATGTTATAGGGCAATGCCTCGGGACTTTTATTTGGTTTTTGACCCAATCCCTCAGATTAAGTGTAGTTTACTAATGAATAATTTTTTTGACTATTTACCTTTAATTTTGATTTTTTTAAATATATAACTGGGGATTGTTGCGCATGACAAATTAAACTTTAAAATATTGGGGGGNAAAATTATGGGGGGGGGGGGGACAGTAGGAGAAATTCGTTTTTAATTACAATTTAAAAAAATAGATTTTTTTTAAATATATATATTTTTGGTGAGTGTTTGACGTGAAAAATTAAACTTTAAAATATTTTGGGGAGGGGGGGAGAGTTCCTTTGAGGGTAATTTATTGTTTTGTTTTTTTAATTTGAATATTTAGAAAATGGCTTTAGCTATTTGGTTAAAATTGGGTTTCTATTAAGTATTCTACACAATAAATCATTATATATAATTATATATCTAACTTATATATTGTTTTTTAAATAAAAGATAAAGATCTATTTTATATTAGTTTAATGATGAGTGAGTTTTTTAAAATTTGAAATTTTGAAAATAGCTCTTAACTATGTTCAAAATTTTTACTTTTTATTTATCATAACGTCTTACTATCCGTTCGGGTTATACGCTTAAATAATAATTATGCTAATGGATTAGGAATTGGAAAGGCTATATTTAGAGGAAGTTAACCCGCATTCGCGTGGAGGTAGCGTGGAAAACAATTTATGAAAACCACTCTCCAGTTCACCCAACCAAGATTCGAACTTCGATCTCCCCATATTCTGCAGTTTATCTAAACAAGAACATTGTGCGTTAGCTAACTACGCCACCGAGGCGGGCAAAAAAACTTAGTATTCTGGGAGTATTTTGGGAGTATTCAGGGAGTATTTTACATGATCAATAATGTACACATACGTTTATTTACCTAAGATAAGTTAAATAGGGTAACTTAAGACAAATTATAGCCTATTGAAACATCAATTCAAAATGGGTGTAATTATAAACTAGTTTTTTTTTAAATTTTGAGAAATTAACAAAATTGCTAGAAATACTGGTTTAAAATAATAGCTACTAAGAATGTGTATTGTGACTAACCAGATAATTTGTTTGTTTTTAGGAGGAAAACTTACTTAAGGGTTGTTCACTGGAAACCTATTTTTGAAACATTCTTACAAACTTTTATACACAATATAAGAAAGATTTTGCAATTTTTCTTAGCATTTAATTTAAGGATAACTCTAATACTCAGTGAGTTTGGTGACCCCTGGTTGGAGGCGTCATTTTCGTGATAGACTGAACTGCTGTTGATGGGGATATCAGGCTCTAGCCCTCATCAAACATACTGAGGATCTTTTGTTCTAAAGGGTTTTCCACTCTACCTTCACGCAAATATAGGTACACATCACCTATATTAAAACTTACTCATACCTAACACATCATAAAACACAGTGACCAACAAAAAGGTTTCAATTTTGCCAGTTTATATACATTTTAAATGTAAAATCACATCATGACTATTACATCTCACTCATTCCTATTTATATTGGCTATAACTTTTTTCTCTGTGTCTTACTAACCATCCATGTTATAAGCATATGCATTAATTACGCGTACGTGTTAGATATGATAAAGGTAGAATTTAGATTAAGTATACCCACATTTTTGTGAAAGGAATGTGAAAAACATTTAAGAAAATCACCCTTAGTGCATCTGACCGGGATTTGAAACTCAACATCCCCGTTACCGGCAATCCAGTCTACCGCGAGAACGACGTCTTAGACCAAAGGTGCATCATATTTTAACACCTTGAAGCATTACACATATTTCATGTTATATTTAGCAGAATTTAATTGGGACCCTACACGATTAGTTTGGCTGTCAGTATGCATCAGTATTTACAACGAGACCGTACACATCCGCCTCGGTGGCGTAGTTGGCTAACGCGCTAGTCGTGATGAGCTCGACTGCTGAGGACAGGGAGATCGAGGTTCGAATCTCGGTCGGGTGAACTGGGGGTGGTTTTTCCTAAATGGTTTTCCAATATCCCTTCCCGCAAATGCGGGTTAACTTCCTCTAATTCAACCTTCCCAATTCCTAATCAATTAGCGTAATTAGTACTTAAAGCGTATAACCCGAACGGGTAGTAAGATATGGTGCTAAAAATAAATAAAGAGACCGTACACAGTCAGTCTTCGTAACATTATTATCAGTATCAGCTCCTGCATGCAACGTGAAACAACATGGATGATAAGAAAAAGGTGTGTGCAGACTACAGTCCATGTTTGCTACAAAGACTGAAGGAAGTACTGATGAGCGCGCGCGCGCACACACACGGTCAGTTATACTGTCAGTCTATCACCCGACTTGCAAGACTGATGGGACTGAGACTGATGTGATCAGAAAATTCAGAACACAGCGGTATTTTAGTCAGTCCGTCCATCAGTCCATAAGTAATGCCCCTAAAAGATTAGTCAGACTGTCAGTATTAATTATTACTTTATTGATACTGACAGTCTGACTGATCGTGTAGAAGCCCTATAAAGAGCTCCCCGAACCGAGTTGCAGTTTATAAATGACAGTGAGCTTGGCCGATTTCATTCTAAGAAGGGAACTCGTCCAAGGGGACGTGGTGAAGGTTGCAAAAAACCCTCGCGGCGTCCATTAAAGATAAACTCGCGATCATACCATCATACAGATAGGATCTGTGTTAAAGCCTCACGATCATACCATCATACAGATGGGACGTGTATTAGAGCCTGGCGATCATACCATCATACAGATGGGATGTGTGTTAGAGCCTCGCGATCATACCATCATATAGATGGGATGTGTGTTAGAGCCTGGCGATCATACCATAATACAGATAGGATGTGTGTTAAAGCCTCACGATCATATCATCATACAGATGGGACGTGTGTTAAAGCCTCATGTTCATACCATCATAGAGATGGGACGTGTGTTAAAGCCTCACGATCATACCATCATAGAGATGGGATGTGTGTTAAAGCCTCACGATCATACCATCATACAGATGGGATGTGTGTTAGAGCCTGGCGATCATACCATCATACAGATAGGATGTGTGTTAAAGCCTCACGATCATACCATCATACAGATGGGACGTGTGTTATAGCCTCACGATCATACCATCGTACAGATGGGATGTGTGTTAGAGCCTGGAGATCATACCATCATACAGATAGGATGTGTGTTAAAGCCTCACGATCATACCATCATACAGATGAGACGTGTGTTAGAGCCTCGCGATCATACCATCATACAGATAGGATGTGTGTTAAAGCCTCACGATCATACCATCATACAGATGAGACGTGTGTTATAGCCTCGCGATCATACCATCATACAGATGAGACGTGTGTTATAGCCTCACGATCATACCATCATACAGATGGGATGTGTGTTAAAGCCTCACGATCATACCATCATACAGATGGGACGTGTATTAGAGCCTGGCGATCATACCATCATACATATGAGACGTGTGTTAGAGCCTGGCGATCATACCATCATACAGATGGGACGTGTTTTAGAGCCTGGCGATCATACCATCATACAGATGGGACGTGATCTTACTCACGCAGTCACTTCAACTCAACTTACATTGTCTATATTCATTATTTAGTAAGCTAAACCAAAGCATGGAATAAATTAACATTAAATATTAATCTTTTATCTTTAATTTAAGTAATCTTCCATTTAAATAAAACCCAGTCAAACCATTGGTAGGGAATGTGAACTACCTTGCGTCCATATACATTATACTTTAATAAGTAAATCTATCGCTTTGATATAAAATTAAGCACGTGAATCTAGGGCGATAATGCCGTGTACTAACCCGGTCAGGATACGAACTAAATACGCTGGTAGAAATTCGACCCCATGCCGTTAGAATATGAAGGCCACTTTTATTTAAACTGATCAATAATGGGCCGCAAGATGATTCTCCAACCCCCACTGTTTCGCCAACGACCCAAATAACTTTTCCCCCTTATTCTATTTCTAACTCTACCAATAGGCCCATAAACTATAGTGAAAAATAATGCTTGAAAAACCTACTTATGAAACATATTATTAACTTACACAGCTATTCTTAAACTAGCTTTAGTAGGCTATTGATACTGAAAACAAGTAATACCTCAAAAACGAATGAGGTCACACAAGCAATCGCTAATATGATTATTTGTTACAAATCAAACACACAATTGCGCTAGAAATTTTTTTAAGCACATGTTTACAGAAGAGAAAATAAAAATACGCCACCATTACGGTTTACTTATAATAGTCCTAGTGATAGTCTTAACACTGTTTGGTAACTAGTTTTGGTGGCCACATGGTCTAAGGCGTTATTCTCACGATATACTAGGCTGCCAAAGACGGGGATATAAGGGTTTTATTCTTATCGAGTGTAATGAGAGCGGTTTTTACTAAATGGTTTTCCATTTTCCCTCCACGTAAATGTGGGTACACTTCCTCTAAATCCCACCTTCCTAATTCCTAGCACAATATTGTAGTTAGTACATACGTACATAGCTGGTAAGGGTAATAAGACTTGGTGCTAAAACAACTGTTTTTATTAGTCTGTCAATATCGGATACTATTTTGGACATAACTATTCGTAAGTGTCACTCCTGATGTTCATCAGACGGAAAAGAACCCTTGATTTAATCTGTTTCGTCAAAGAAAATGACTGTTCTCTTAAGTAGGCGTTTCCGAATAATATTGCAATTCTTAGGGGATGATTGTTAATTGCTTCCATTTCCTTAAGCAAGTATTTTTTTTAAATAAAAATTCAGTAGAGAAACTTCTGAAAATTTTGCCGCCAATTCAAAGTTATATTTTTATATTTAAGATCAATTAGCTCCACCTGGTAATCGAATGATGCAAAACAAGAAAATTTGATAATCTTGGTGGATTCCCGAAAATAATTTTAAACCACGTTGACCTCTTGTCGGCCGCATAAAGTGAAGTTCGCCACATATGGCCTGTGGGTCGGGTGTTGTGCACAGCTGTAATAGACCATGCGGCCACAGAAGCGGGACTATCTGTAATAGGAGCTATGTTCCCAAATAAATTACATCCTTCAAAAGGAACTAGTTTATTGACACTTTTAATTAAGAGGAATATTATAACCATGATTCTAGGGTGTATTATATGACAATTAAATGGTAATTGCCTTTTTCCATCAGTGATTTAAAAATGTCTGTCTCCATAAATGCTAAGAAAATAATGCCCCCTTTAAACAATTTGTGAAAATTTGATACATATTATTTGAACGTTTTATCGTTCCGTTGAATTTTTTTTTCCACAAAATATTTTTAAGAAAAGTAAATATTATAAAATATAACGAGGTATTTTAAATAACAATTTAAAAAAACAAACAGATTGGCTATATAATTTTTAGTTAAAAAATGTATCAAATATGTTAAGACATCTAACGAATTTATAACTATACATTATCAGTATGGTAAGAAAATGATTCTTCTTTTTAACATATTGTTAAAATAGTCAACATCAAATACTATTTACCTATCTCTTTTGTGTAAATATGAAATAAATATGTGAATATTCAGGTTTTATAGTAAGCTGCTATATAAAAAACCAACAATTATTGTTAAAACTATTCCTCAGCCCTTTCCAAATTCATAGTTTTCAATTAAAAGAAACACCTGCCAGTATTACCTACAAAAAGACGGGTAAAACGATAACCGACACATCGTCGAATGGCACTTTTATTTCTACTCGTTGAACTAGAAGTATTTTTTACTGAAGTATTAGTAATATGGCAAAGAGTGCGCGCAGCTGAGAGTGTTTTGTTTGTTTTCGGAAGTTCATCTCTTTGTTTGCCTTTGTTTTTGTTTTGTCTGTGGAGCGAAAGAATTCTACAGAAAGCCATAAACTATCTATCTCTATATTTGTTAGGAGACGAAGTTAAAAATCAATAAAAGACAAATAAAGTGAACAGAAGACGTGAATCTACCAAGTACTTGAGGACAGAAAAGACCCACTAGACTCGCTTTTCCTGCATTATTTGTTTTGGACTGTCGCTTTAGTCTTGGAGTCTTAAAATAGGAGACACGAAGATAATCGACATAAACAGAGGACACCAAGAAAACAAATATAATCAGGTGAGACCAAGGCAAACAATAATAACATGGGTGGCCTGAGATAAATGTTGAGCCCAGGTGGGATTGCTTTTTGGCGCCCCCACTATTTGACCGGGGGATAGTTGTAAAATATGAAAATAGTCCCCAAATTTAACGTAGCCTGGGTGTGATAGGAAAATAATCTGAAGGGAAACTTCACAAATGGTGAGCCTAATCATACCCCAAACGTTTCATTACGATAGTGTATGGAGATGGTTAGGATAACAAAGAAAACTATAATAACATGTTTGTTCTAAACTTTATTTTGTATTATAAAAGAACACTTTGATATATTGAACAATTTACGAGATAATTGCAAAAAACAGTTTTATGGTCCAATGTTTTCAAAATGGTGGATGTAAACGAACTTCTCAAGAGTGGCACTATATACTATCTTATTCACCACAAAAAGTTATACCAATATGTCATATATCATGATGGTATCTAAAGGTGTACGAGTGTTATTATTATCATCAACTCCACTATCACGCCCAGGCTACGTTAGGTTAGGTTGAAACTCAATTTGGTGCCCCTCTCAAGCAGCCGCCCGGTTAGCCCTCCCCTTAAGCCGCCCCTGAATGTAAATATACTAGGTTAAGCGATATAGATAGAGTACATAAGGCAACTGATATAATAAATAGGGACCACTAAGGATACCACTATAACCCGGGGATACCAACGCAACCTATATAAATATGGTGCATTAAGGTAGTTGATATGAATAAGGTACACCAAGGATACCAATATAATCAGGTGACATCAAGGCAACCAAATATAAATAGGGAACCCCGATACAATTGATATAAATAGGGGATAACAAGGCAACTGATATAAATAAGCAGCACCAAATATATCAATACAATCAGGTGACCCCAAGGCAACCAATAAAATTAAGGGGCAATAAGCATATATAGTTAGGAGACAACAAGGCAGTTTATATGTGAAGAAATGCTGCACAGTATACGTGTAAAATATAAATTTGGGGTACCTTTACTAAAAAACAAATATCAGAACACGACTTACAAATTACCTTGAATTTTAGCAGGAAAAATATCAACTTGATTATATTCATTTATGAAATCAGTTGTGTGAATACAATGTGTTTTGCAATGGAAGCCGTGGTGCGGCAGAAGGGAGCGCAAGTATTTTTACAGTTTTTATAGAATTATTTTTTTGGCCAAAATAAATCAAATATTTCTCCAATACCAACATAGAGTTTAGTTTTCTGCACATGCTAATATCAACATATCATGAATATATATCAAGGGTATCCTGTAATTTTGTCAAATTTTGTTCTCTTTATTTAGGAAGGTTTGACAACATTCCAAGACATCCTTGACATATATCCAAGATATGTTGATATTAACATGTGCAGAAAACTAAACCCTATATTGGTACTGGAGAAATATTTGATTAATTTTGTCAAAAAAAAAGTGATGCTATAAAAACTGTAAAATTACTCGCGCTCCTTTCAGCCACACCTTAAGCTAGAACACTACGCATAATAACCTAAGAATATTTACTAATGGGATAGAAACTCGCATAAAACGGTATACACCTGATTCGAACCAGGTTCCCCTATACTTCTGGCTATCCGCGTCATTGAGCACAGGGCGTTAATCTAATTTGGCATTAGCATTGGGGTTGTAATCTCAGCTGGGTGTATTGAGATGTTTCTTCCTAGTTTGTTCCCACTCTTTATCCACTTGCTTTTAGTATATTTCTTTTAGTTTTACTTTAATCATTTCTATCGCATCAGTGTAAATATACAGTTAGTCCTGATGGATAGAAATTCATGGTGAACGTAAAAATTAAATCATATGACAAATAATTTATCTATTCTATATGCTATTTCTATATATTGTTTTAATTTGAAACAAAATGCTCAATTTTTTTTTTGTAAACTATCTTTTAAAATGTTTTTCTCAGAATAAAAAGTGTGTTATCTTATTAATAATATGAAACATTCCTCAGATATGAATTTTAAACAAAAGTGTTCAAGCCATTTTTGAAATCTTCAAATTTTCTACCGTTGAAGAAAATGGTTTCTAAAAACGTGAATAAAGTGTGATTTTTCCTATACAACATAGATATCCATTCTAAACCAAATACCTAAAACCCATTTCAAAATATTTCAAACTTTAAGATATGTTCAGCATAAGGAAACTATCTTTCAATAGTTTTTTCTCAGAAAATCAAGTATACAATGCTATCTATCCTGTAAAACACACCTCAGATATATATTTTTAATAAAATCCTTTGTCTATTTTCGAAACAAATTTTAATTTTCAAACATCAGTTGCCAGTAAACTACTATAAAGTAAAGGGGCTAAAATCCAATTACTCTTTGACCTTGAGGTATGGCCATCCTATAAATGAAATATAATGCTTTTTTTTGTGTGTTTTTGAATTTCTCTGTGGGTTTTGATGCCCAACTCCCAAACCAAGAATTATAGGAAGCTGAAACTTATCAAATGTATTTAGAGGAATCTGAGAGTGAGAGAATGACGTATTGGACGAAGTTATCAATTTTAATAATGTATTATTGAATATATTTACGATTTACTTTCCGATAACTAATAAAAAATATCAACTTGAAATCCAAGGATTACATTACAGGACATATTTTCTCTTGAAATCCAAGGATAAATTCTAGGACATATCTCATCTTGAAATTCAAGTATACATTATTGGACATATCTCATCTTTAAATCCAAGGAGAAATTACAGGGCATATCACATATTGAAATCTAAGGAGAAATTACAGGACATGTCTCATCTTGAAACACAAGAATAAATTAAGGGACATATCTCATCTTGAAATCAAAGGATAAATTACAGGACATATCAAATATTGAAATCATAGGAGAAATTACAGGACAATCACATATTGAAATCCAAGGGGAAATTACATGACATACCACATATTAAAATCCATTTAAAATCAATTACAGGTTGTTTCGTATTAACAATAGTTTGTGAAACGTGTTTCTTTATCTAATAAAAACTACACAGCTAATTTTACACATCTTTATTTAGTTTTAACTTACATTTATATGAATAACTATTTTGACAAACAAATGACTTTCCCCATTTAAAAAATAGCTAAAACGCAAGAGTTTCATAGAAACTAATAATCATATGAACAAAATTAAATTTATGAATTTGTGTTTGTAAGTTTGTGCACCTCATGCGTATTTATTTTTAAATTTATAGAATATATTCTCAGCTTAACGTCTTAGACCGCTTGATTCCCAATACGGTTAGTTACAAAACCAAGAGACCCAGAAATCTGAAACATATTTAGGCTAAGAAACGTCAAGGTAAGGCCTACTAAGGTTTAGGACTATATATTTATTGCGAGTTTGACACCTTACACTGCTTTTGAACCAGTACAGGTATCTCTAAAAATAAGACAATGATAAAGCTCACGTTTGTCATAGGTTTACGTACGTAATCAACTTTTAAGGTGGGTTCCTTTGTTGTATTATATAGTTTTTATTATGAGTTTGACACTTAAAAAACACGATCAATGTTGTGGGTATCTCCTAAACAAAACATATTTATTACGAGCTATAGGCCTATATCTCAGACTCCGTAGCCACGTGTGCAGGTATTCCCAAAACATTAAAAAAAACTGGCACCTGACATATGCCTACATACTTAATAAACCTTAGAAAGTACACCATCACCATCTTTACTTTTGCATGTTTTTCAAGCTTGACACCTTAAACAAAGTGACCATTGGTTGGGGTAGCTTCAAAACTATCACACATGCAAACTTAAATTTGGCATGCCGGTGTGTAGGTGAATAGCAGGATATGTCCATCAAGATTATTTAAAAAAAATCTTCTATTGAAAGTCTCATGCCTTATACCACGAGAGCCCTTGATCTAGTAAATTCAAAGCAAAGAAAAAAACCTATAAATATGAAATTTAGCACACGCACTTAAGGAAACTTCAGTGTGTGCATCTCAGTTTTTTTTAAATCTTGGTGGTCCTTAGAGCCTGTGACCAACGAGTCATGATTTAAAAACAAACAAACAAGAAACGTAGAACATATAAATTTGACATTTGCCTATCATTAAGTTAATTTTAATTTTTGTTTATATATATTATGAGAGCGTGGTGTCTTAAAGCACTTGATCAGTGGTACGATTAACTCCGAAATAAAGGAGTATACAAATTTGATATTGGTTATTTATTCCTAGAAATAATTATGGAGATTCAAATTAGTATTTTTATTATTTTAGCTCATATTTATTGAAAGCCTAGCTCCCTAAACTACATGAGCACGGGTGTGGATATCTAAAAAAATTATTAAACCACTAAGTATAAAATTTTAAACAAAAATTATACTTTAAGTAAACCAAGAATGTGCAACTAAGGATAATTTTAACCTTAGTATATAATTTTATTTCAGACAAAATAGAAAGTTTCATGCTAAACTCTGTATCAAAAATAAATACAATTAAAGTTACCGATTTGACTGTCTTAAATAAGTAGTTTATCCTAGAAAACTCAAAGATTACGATATTAAATTACTATTTAATACTCTATTATGCTACGAGCGTTGAAACTTTCATACTGTAATAAAATGTGTGTGCTGTAATACGCTATTCAACAATAATGCTCTCTTTTAGTTACGTGCTATTGAAAATAAATTAGGTTTGTTTCTGGCCAAATTTATCACTAAATAAAAATCTCAATCATAAATGCAAATACATTTCTCAAACCAGCTAATTGCACCCGGCGAAAGCAAGGCACTTGGATATAGTAGGCCTATTACAAATAAACATCAATTTTGAATCAGATCCATCAAACCGTTTTGACTGTAGCCTTAGGTACAGACAGATCGAATAGCAATACCCACTTTTATGAGTTTGGGGGAATTAAAAAACGCCAATATCTATCATAATATCAAAGTAAACCATTTTCATAGTCACAAAAATGTTTCTATATAAGAAACCAAAAACCAATTTGTGTTCGATCACTCTAAACACTTAGTTAAAAGGAAAATAAAATGTTGGTGTAGCTCAAGGTTATTAAAGGAAATGTTTTAGGCTCAATTCTTGATTTTATGGGAAAATGTTTAACTGGTTATATTAATGACTCCTCTTTAAATATCTTGAATTAAAGGCTGTAATAAAACTATACCCCGTGTCTGTTTTAAGGTTAAGTTAGTTTGTAGGTCACGTGCTTATATAGACAGTTGTTTCAGATAGTTCACATCGAGTAATCATCAATATAAACGACCAATGCATTAGCTGGGATTCGAGCCGAAACACGACCTCTTGTCAGAGCTGAGATCGCTGGCTTTCAGCCAATCCTTCCATTATCCTCTTTAGTCCCAATCGCATTAGGCCCATGATGTATAAAACAGGATAATATACTTTTTTTGTTATTAAAGTATACACATACATATTCGCCATCTTCATTTTCTTCAATCCATGTGATCTTTTTTTTGTTATTAAATTATTCAGTGGGTACTTGGATTATATGAGGTCGCGTTATAACGTAGGCAAAGTGTAGGTCAAGGGATTTTCCAATCTCGTGAAGGAGTATTACTATAAACAATCCACTTCTCGCCTTGTAAACTTCTTATGAAACTCCTCCAAACAGTGGCATAAAGCAAGTTTATGACGTCATTAGGTAGCGACGAAGGGAGCGGGCTTGCAGGTAATAGTTTGGCTTGAAGCGCGTAGGCTGGATTAAAGGAGAACCGTAACGATATAACATATTTTTTACTTTGGTTCATGTACTTTTATAAACGTAAATCTTACAAACTAACATCCTTAAACCATGCGCTTAGATTTGGCACCTAGAAATGTAGGCTACTAATTTAATAGCAAGATAAACATGTTAACAAACGGTACAGTCTGTTTTCAATAGGAATGAACGTTTTGAAGGTTATTATTATTATTATTATTATTATTATTATTATTATTATTATTATTATTAGCACTGCGTCTTACTACCCGTTCGTGTTATACGCACTTACGCTAATGTGTAATGGTAGGGTGATTGTGAGATGAAAATGGAGGGCCTACAGTTTAACGTGGAATCCGAACCACGGTGGAGGCCTGGAATTCCCCACATTCACAAGATGTCTTGTCAGAGGTGAAGGAAGGGTTTGGTAATCAGATAAATCTGTGCCGGGACCGAGGATTGAACCTCGGCCGCCAGCACAGAAGTCTGACACCTTACCGCTAGACCGCTAGGTCACCCAACTTGAAGGTTATTAAAGTTAATAAAATCCTAAAGTATATTTAAATTTGTTACGTAATGTTATGTGATCAGATTCTTACTATTCGGTAAAGATAAGAGAAAAAGTTTAACAGATCTATATAATTTAAAAAGGCTTTTTATTCAGTCAACATTGACAGATTAAGTAATATTATACAAAAACAATTGTAAAGTTAATTGAGTTATGTTTGACTGATACGCAAAAAGTGTGTTCACTTCAGGAGCATGATATTAGGATTGATTCTAAGCAAGTGCAATAGTATATTGAGTCATACGAATGAAAATCAATTTACCACGTGTATTGAAGTCTGGGTAGAGTCACCATTGCACTCAGTTGGGAAATGGAATCCCAGCCTATCGACTAAATAGTTTACTAGCCTTGAAATGTCGCCAACACTGTTGCTACCCAGTGTCGGTCAAAGCGGATTTAGTTCGGAGGAGGAGGTGGGGGGGGGGGCCTCTAAAAAGAATCATCCTTCCCTTCGGGAAGAAATATATCCCACCACCCCCTTTTATATATATTTCACTCCCCTCTGATATGATTGAATATGAATCTTGATGGCGTTGTGTCACACTACAAATAGCTTCTCGAGGCATCCAATTTTCAAACTTTTTTTTAGGGATTTTTATAGGAAGAATACTTTCTACCACCAACATCGATTGCAAGTTACTAAAATTTGGTATTATAGAAATAAGTTTTATTCTATTTTTAGTTAGAAATTTCATCAAAAAGTTTTCAAAACCTTTCAATAATACTTCACATAGATTACTGTTAAGTTACACTTCACATTATTGAGTATACTAAGAATGTAAATACAATATGGTAGTATTTTCATTTTCGCCATTGTGGCAACATGACTTTCCAGTTTTCAAATGAAAATCAGACTGATTTCAAAAAGTTTTTTTTTAGTGTCCTAGTTAGTACCATTCCTAATAGCTTTTAGAGGTATCTATTTTTAAAAATATTTCTGGTATAAAACCACTGCAAATTTATTCTAGGTACAACTAATTCAAAAACAAAACAGGGAATATAGCTATTAAGGGCATATAATCTAAAAAAAAATTTAGGCAGAGAACTATTGCAAACTAACAATTTATTTTATTTTACCAGAACCGTTTGGAAGTAGTAAAAGGCATATGTCGCCTCTTGTTGGCGTTTGAGGAGGACTTCAGGATATGAAGCCCCGAAGAGTATACTGAAATTATTTTTATAACCGGCCGTTATTTCTTCACCCAAATATGTGTAGCTTACACTTCATCTTAACTTTTATTTCTTATCCCGACTGCATTGAAAAATACCAGCAGATAGCCTTGGCGGGTAGTTTGATGTATCAAAGGTGGCCGAGCGGTCTAGCCTGTTCAAATTAACACTTAAAAAATTCAACTATCGGCAAACAAATATTTTTAAACAATATTTATTTCTAGTTTTTATTATTATATGAATATTGTTGTTTATTTCGTAGCTTATAGTTTTTGCTCTAAACATAAATACAAAATGCAAAATAAGCTCATGCAGTTTAAAATTAAAACGTGGTACAACATATTTTATTGGAGTCACAATTGTGATATACTACTTACTAAATTCTAGTGGTTTTAAAAAACTATATTTAATACCATTTTTACATAACTAGTAAAATAAATTTTAGCATTGTCTAGTTAATAAAATCTTAATCATTATTTAAATCTTTCACTAAAATTGAAACGGAGGTCTACTACTTATATTCATTTTTAATAAGCATTACTGAAAAATGAAAGCAAAATGAACAGCAAGAACATGTACTAGAATAATTTACTTCGTTTACTTTTCTTTTAATGTTTAATTTATTTAATTTTATTTGTTTACTTATTTTTTCTGCCATTAATTCAATACATGAGCCTTGGCTCGAATTGGGACGTTACAATATACTTGTGGAGTTATTTAGATTCTACAGGAATATTAAAATAGATATTACTATTTTACTTAATAGCTTTACAGTGAAATTGGTTCAAGATAAAACAAAATATGTATTTAACAATTATTAGTTATACAATAATTCAACGTTACAATGCGACATTGTATTGGATTTAATCCTAAATTATTTATCCACACTTATGTTTATTTAATATATGTTCTAGCTTGTGGGATATTTGCACACATATTTCACAAACCGCAGCTCGAAATAACATTTTACACGTCACCATTTCAATAAATGAAACAATAGTTGATTAGTCTCATCATGATCGTCATGATTAATAACATATTTGAACAAATTGCTTTCATTTTAATTTTAATGAAAAATGAATAATTGGAAATGATTTATTGCAAATGACACATGCGAACTCGCCTTAAAAGCCCGCACCCTTCCCTACTGCTCGTACATCTCTCTTTATATAACGGAAATTTAGAGATTAGTCGCGTCACTACATTTTAACAACAAGATGTCTGCATTCTCCCCTCTTTCTTTTCAAAACAATGTTCCTATATAACAACCAGTAACTGGCAAAATTATTGACATCTGTTGGTAATTACAGCAACTAAAATGTCCTAAACAACCCTCATTCTCCACCCCGTTTGTTGGAAAATAGTAACTTCCTCAGCTCAATGTTTCTTCTGTGTAAAAGCCTGCTATTCTTGCAGTCATATGTCCAAAATGCTCAAATATTCCTGCCTTTCTTTTTAATTTTTGCAAAAATACCTTTGATTATCAAACACAAAAAAACCCACCTGTTTTCTCTGGTTTTTTTATATGTGTGGCAACCCTGATCCATTACAAGTGGAACGGGGCGTGAAGCATTATTTCACCTGTAATCACTTTCTACCTTGTGAAATCGTCTGAATGGAGGAGGAACAGAGTTTGTTGATTTTGGGATGTTAGTTATCACTACTTACTCTTGACACTGATGTCCCAGGCGGGATTTTGTGGTGAGAATTACACGATCATTTGCAAAAATAACCCTTTTCGGTATAGTATTTAATATGTTAGGATGTGAGTACTACTGCCTTAGTGACTTGAGATGGTTGGAAGAGAGCAATAATTAAGGCAACTGTCCTTGCAGTTTTTAAATCAAATAACAAATTTAGTCAAAATAAATGAAACATTGCTTCGGTAATCAAGTTTAGTTTATCTTAAACATACAGTAGTCTAGCCATTTGGACACATACTTTTTAAATGTGGAGATTATTTCCTGTTCGAGTGCAGCTATACCCATGAGAAATATAATATTCTGTTTAGATTGCTAAATTTTCCCCCACTGTATCTTCATACCCGTTCGAATTTAAGTTAATGGAGTAGGAATGAAGCTGATAGAACTGAGAGGAAAGATAATGAGAAACCATTTAGGAAGAAAACAACATATCGGAATGACAATCTTTCCTCTATCGGTAGCCTTGTATATTGCAAAACTAACGTATTGAGCCATTCAGCTTGTTGTCGGAAGTTAAAGTAAATACTGAAGCTATGTTTTATTTACTTTGGTCCTTTTTTAGTAAAAACGGAAAAATATGTACATTAAGTCTCGATCCCTTCTAGCCCACCTTAAACAATGTTGTGTCATGGAGTGTTGTCAAGGTAGGCAGCGTTCGTTAAAACTGGACCTGTGATATGTCATTACAAATTTGCTCCCCATTTGACTGATCATATATAGACGCTGCTCTACACAACTTCTGTGGGAGATGTATTTTAAGTGATACTTAGTCAATGATTGCTCTACTGTTTGATTAGAATGATTCACAGGTACAGTTTTAGCTAACACTGCTTACCTCAGTAATAATCCACGACATACTTCAGGTCCATCAAACCCAAGGAAACAATATGATCAAGGTGTATTACGACAGTACAAAAAACCATTTTATTGTTTGACCCTAAATACAGAATTCTTTAACGCTTGCTTGAAAAGTTATCTGAATTAAATTTTTAAGAAAATTGATATATATTTATAGATTCGAATGTTTATACAATATACATATATATTTTTACTGTTTTATCAGTTTAATTATAGCCCGCCTTGGTGGCGTAGTTAACAAACGCGCTACTCGTGTTGAGCTCGACTGCCAAGGACGGGGAGATCGAGGTTAGAATCTCGGTCGGGTGAACTGGGTGTGGTTTTTCCTAAATGGTAGTCCACTCTCCCTCCACGCAAATGTGGGACCAACTCCTCTAAATTCAAACTTCTCAATTCATAATCTTTAAACGTAATTAGTACTTAAGCGTATAGCTCGAACGGGTATTAAGACGTGGGGCTAAATAAATACAATATGTTTAATTATATAATACATGTAGGTTTACCCACATATGCAGGCACGTGAGCCGAGGCATCAACCTTGTCTGGTCTATTGGCGTTGGGTAGACAGGGGTTCAAATCCCACAATGGTGTACTAGGTGGTTTGTTTTAAATGGATTTCTACAACTATATAAAATCCACATCAAAGTTCGAATGGTGTGAAGCGTCACTCTCGAAATACAGTGGACTGCTGATGAAGGAGAGATCTGGGTTCGGATCCTGGTCGAGTGTAGGAAGGTAATTTTTCCCCTCATTTTTGTTTCCCACTCTCCTTCCATGAAAATGCGGAGTACACGTTCAATTTTCATAACTAGCACATTAGCGAAGTTTGCACATTTTCGTATAACCCAAACGCGGGAGAGAACCATGTTTAAAAACATAAGTAGATTAAAGTATTTATTGAATAGATCTATTTGAATGAATATTTATATTTCAAATAAACACGAATAACGCAACACATCCGAAGCCTACAAATCTCCCGGAAAACATACTGGTTCGATAGACAAAGACATTATTAAACTTAGATATTAACGTTATCCATTTAATGTCTCTTTATATTTTGCAATATTTTGGTTTGCGATAATCTATTATCGTTTGAAGAGTCTTCTGAAATGGGTTATCTATCTATCTATCTATGAGAGATTGCATTCCTTACCCCACACTTTTACAATCCGCTCCACGGGTCAGGCACATGTCTGGAATGTTGGGACTTCGCTTAGAAATCACTACATTCTGACCGCGATCACTGAAACTAAAAATGGAGTTTTGTGGTTGTGGGGAAAAGAAACAGAATTAAAGAGAGAGAAAGAGAGAAATAGGAAAAAAAGAGGTCCGATGTTCACCAACTTTTTTGTGTGTTAGAGAGTATGGCGGAGCTATCGCGTAGGCATCCTAAGCCTTTAAAGGGAAGATATATAAAAAAAAAGTCAAAGAAACGTGGAAAGTACAAAGTGAAAATGTGGGGGTGGACAGAAAAGAGAAAGAAAAGAAGTGAACAGTCGAATCGTGAATTCCTAACTTAAAGGTGGAGTTTCCATTTATTTCTCTCGGAACGACCGGCATCTCTTTATCTGCATCAGTTCTCTGGCTGGCGAGGCGGGGAGATCTAGTTTTAGTTAATATCACTTCCATGAGAACGATGTATTTGCTCACGTGGCCTATGTCACCGTCTTTGATCCGTGAGGCGGGGATTCTATCCTAACCGGATGCACATGTACAAGTTCTATTCACCATCGTGGTTTTCCCATTTATTAGACACGACTGTGCATTTGATTAGAATTCATCTACCCAATACTCTTTGTTGGATTTAATTAATTAAAACACCCATTGTTAGCCACGTGGGCAGAAGGTGTTGGTTTAATCATGTTTGTTTGCTTGATAACAGGAGATCGGGGTTAGAAACCCAACCGTGTGAACTGGGAGTGATAGTTTCTACCCTATTTCCAGTATATTTCCTTAATGTTCAATCCTTTTATCCTATGGCTTTAGATTAGTTATCATAAGTTTTGGATAGGCCAAACAAGCAGTAAGAAGTATAATAATTTTTTTTAAATTACAATACAATTCTTAAATGAATACTTTCACTCAACTTTATACGTACTTGTCTTTAAGATATGTCCAAACCCCCGTCTCTCTTTCACCCCAAAAGAAATAACACGTAATGTATTTCAAATGTTATTAAAAAAATTAGTAATTTTTAATCACCCCTCTTAATAGTCGATCCAGACTTTTCTATTAAACTATATTGATGGGTAGAGATTATGAACGTGCTTTAGCCTGGAGGGAGTTTTTGGACACATTTAGAGATAAAAAAACTTCATCTAATCTGGCTGGGATTTAAACTCTGACCTTTATAGCCACAGAAAAACAATCCTAGAATAGCCCGATGTTCAGTTACGTGATCACAGATGAGGCTTTAATTGTTTGTTTAGTTATAACTAGTTAAGCTCACTTCAAGCACCTAAATTCATATAATAATGAAAAATAAATTTAGAGTTTCAAACTATTCAATAGTAATTAAATATAATTACCATTAATATTTTAAAACCAATACCATATTCATTATCAATACATAACACTGGAAACCAAGAGTTAGAAAAAAAAGAGCAGTTCAAGTTCCTGAGAAGTCTGCTAGCAAAGGATACCTTCTACACCATGGAGATTACGTCGAGGATCGCTTTGGCCAAGGAAACTTGTTGACCGGCATGTTTAGTTTGGAACTGAGGAAGAAACTGATGAAATGCTACTAATGGAGCATCGCACTGTATGGAACAGAACCTAAGACTCTCAGGGAGATTGAAAATGAATACTTGGAGAGCTTTGAAATGTGATGTCGGAGAAGATTTGAGAAGCTAAGGTAGACAGACAGGGTGACAAACGAAGAAGTCCTAAGAAAAGTGGGTGAGAAGAGAACCAATTTGTATGTGATTCTTCGGTACAAAGCAAACTGGATCAGACACATCCTTATGAGGAACTGTCCTTTGCACTACGTCATTGAAGGAAAGGTTTAGGGGAAAAGGAGCCTAGGAAGAAGGAGGATTAAAGAATTGGGTGACTTGAAGGAAAGAAGAATATTTTGGGAGTTGAAGGAGGAGGCAGAGGACAGGACACATTGGTGGTCTGAGTTAATTGACAAAAGAAAGGAAGATAGCAGACCTAATATATATATACTCGTATGTATGTATGTATGTATGTATGTATGTATGTATGTATGTATGTATGTATGTATGTATGTATGTATGTATGATATGTTTATACACTCCGTCGGAATTGAAAGGTAGCAACTTATGGGTTCAGCGGTATGTTATACCTCCACACATGACTGCAAAATAGTTTGACTAGCTACGCCCAAGGCCTAAGTTAGAGACGTCCTTAAATTATTACTTGACTCTTGGGAAGGATGGATGTGAGAGGGTTTATGTCTTTTAGCGATGCCCAAATGGTTTGATTTAAAATAGCATATTACATATTCTAAAAAGTTAACTTATACTTACAGAACCCGATAAATTTTTGAGACAATAAACTTAGATGCAATAAAAAGGAAGATGGTTTCCTAATAAAACCAAACAAATCTAATTACATGATGCACTCAATACAATTATAGACCTTAATTTCAGTTAGGTATCGTGTAGAGTGGCAGAAAGTGATATCCCTTCATTTTAATCCTTTGGTACGTCAAGGTTTTACAGTGCTGTCAGATTGAAAACTCATTCGCAAGAGAAACAACGCCATACCAACTAGCACGAGATTAGCAAACTTTCAAATTTAGCTTTGTTTTGGTACAGCCTGCGATTTGCGAGATCATGAGTAGAGAACGTTTTTTTTGCAAGTTTCAAAATTAGAGGTCCAGGGGTAGCCAACAGTATTTTCTGTCATACCACTATCTACATTCTACGCTTTTGGCATTGTGCGTGTAACTATATCCTAGAACTTCAAACCTTACCTTACTTCTGCTCCCTTTCCCCATCGTGGACAGTGAGAAAATAAGCCTATTTGGAGATTGGAATAGAGGATGAACAAAGTTATTCAAACTTTAGAAACAAGCAAAGTTGACCGAAATAGCCGATCTATTTGTTTTCTGATGTAATTGATTTTATTTTATTTAATCTACGGTGATCTTAAGGGTGGAACTTAAAATGACTTTGCGTGCTAATGGTGTCGTGTTTTGGTCTTCTCTGCCATACTTGACAGTCAATAACTGTCCCGCAAGGTGTTAGGCTGGGTATGAGAAACTGCCTGGCTAGTTACTAGACTGACGTCAACTATTTTTGAAAGCTCAAACGTTTCAAGACCTAGAGCCCTGGACTGCAAGGTGAATCACGTTCTAATGTAATAAGGGAGGTTTTAATTATATAATTTCCCACTATAATTAAATCTAAACTAATCACGCGTGGGTAAGTTTGCTAGTAACACTACATTATTCCTGACTACACCATTATAGTAATGTGTAGTGCCCGGACGTTAAATAAGACGAAAAGCAAAGAAACAATTACTTTTTGATAAATTAGTATACAAAATATACACAACTTTCTAACCAAAAAAGTTAATTATAGTTATTACTTTGCTGTGATAGAGCCATAACCTATTGGTCAATTATAACTAATAGTTTATTTATGTTATTTATTTGAGGTATTTAACATGCACTTTATGCACCGAGTGATTATATCAGCAAACGATATTTTTCTATGAGTGATAGCGAGAGGGCTCTCCAATTCGGCCGGGAAAGGTATTTTCACACACCTTCCAGGATTCTTTTAAATGCCACAATCGACTGCGGGATCGACGACTTTACTTCCCCGCTGAATGAAGATGTACTACGTAATTTTAACGCTCAATAAATATCCATTGACCTCAACTGGGTTTGAACTAATAGATAGGATCCAAGATGTCAAACTGTATAAAAAAAATTCGAATTATCTATGTAAACTTTTTAGACACAATCATAATTATTACAACTTATTTGTCATATTATTACTATTGTAACTTATTGTAGGCCTACACATGTTAGATTGTATCGAATATGTATCCGATTAAATAAAAATATGGACGAAAATTAATGGTTTTGGATACAACTAATTCTTCATAAAAACGTGTAATCTATTTGTTTTAGATCAGTCATTATTACAAATGAATTTAAAATACTCATAAACGACAAAATACAAACTACAAGAGAATAAAACATTGTTGGTATATCATTGTTTTTAAAATATAATAATATAACTATACAAACTATGATAGAATTTTAAAAATAAACACAAGTAAGTTACACTCAAAGCCACAACTCATTTTTGGTGTTCCGTACCAAGAATGGAACCCTTATGAAAAACTCAAGTTATATATATTTTTTCGGTTCTACAAAAATCACAACATTTGAACGGTTAGGCACATAAAGCCAAATCTTGGGTTGCAGTTAAGTGCTAGCGTGCCCACATGAAATGGGTTGGTAACAATTTTGAAAAAAGACGAATGACGTAATTTGTGAGTAATTAAAAGTAAGTTTACATTTTATTATTATTATTATTATTATTGCCCAATTATGTGGGGTATTTATGAAAATCTTTTACTGTGAGGGTTTCAAATATATATATATATATATGCATAAAAATATTTTAATATAATAATATACATATATTATAATTTTTTTTAAATAAATAATCTCATAAACTGAATTTTAAAAATGCTGAGAAAACACTGAAAAAAGAATATTTAAAAACATAAATTTTTTACTGTAAATTTATTTTATTTATATCCAAATAATACTTTTCAAAATATTTCTATATTTATATCAATCACGCAGTACTTTTACTTGTGAATGCCACCAACTGACAACTTTCGATGGAGCAGGACCGCATAAACGAGAAGAGATTGGTGAGCTTGGGCACGAAATCCAAATAACCTGCAGCAATTGCACACCTAATCCTTAATAATGCATACACTAAAGATGCACGAAGATTGAAAACTAGCCAAACAATGCATATTATTAAGCCATAGGAATATCGCTGAAAGTTTGTTTACTAACTATTTTGGTTCCTAGTTAAAGCTAAAGATATATACAATATAAATGAGAACACCTTAAGTTTTCTTATTTTGTTCAATAAGTCATAGCCTATCTCACTTAGAGAGACGCGCAACATCCTAAGGTTTCATTTTATAAATTTATTTGAGGTATCTGACGTGTATTTTCTGAACCGAGTGATAAAATCAGCACACTACTTTGTTACTATCTTAAAACTTGAAAAGACACAACATCCCCGTCTATTAGATAATCAATTTAGAAGGAGAAACAAATGTTTCACTAAAAATACAAGTTCCACGGTGTCAGGAATCGAACCTGGTGTCCATAAATCAGTATAAAAACATGGTATCGATTGATCTAAGCTGTCGCACTATCTTAACGTTAAATACATCTGTAAATCGTGCTCTTGTAGGATTCTTGGTTTAGAAAGCATTTATAATAATAATACTAATAATGTAACCTATATTTTATTTGAAGAGTATCAGATTTTAACATATTAGTAGTAGTTCAGACTACAAAGTACATAATTTATTTGGTCTTGAAATTAAGTTGGACTGTTGGCTTACTGCAAAACGTAAATGTTTAGAAGATGTATGAATGTTAACTGCATTAGAAACAATCAGTATTTTGCCAGTGCATTATGTGATAAAGTGAATAATGTGATCCATTTTGAGAGAAGCGCCATTTAACTACTATATGCTATACACGGACATTCACGGCCATCTAGCACACACAGAACGAACTATTTATTAATATGTTTGAATGCGAGGAAAACTTCACTGTTTTTAAGGAATCCTTCATATAGTCAATCTTAAATCAATAGGACAAGGAGAGAATGTTTAAAGCAATTTTTGATAGGTTTTGTTTTTGTTTTTTGGCACCACGTCTTACAACCCGTTCTGGTAATACGTCTAAGTACTAATTACTCTAATAGTTTAGGAATTGGAAAGGTTGAAGTTAGAGTAAGTGAGCCCACATTTGCGTGAAGGGAGATTGGAAAACCAATTAGGGAAAGCTACTCCAGTTCACCCAAGTGAGATTAGAACCTCGATATTCCCGTCCATATCAGTCGAATTAAACAGTAAACTAGCGCGTTAGCTAACTACGCCACAGGAGTGGGTCTGAGAGTTGTTGATAATCTCATTGTGGTAAAAACATTATTGATTGAACTTAAAAAAGAAAGCCCAAACTAATTATAGATTATAGACCAGTGTGATATCGGCTCGAAATACACATAAAATTAAATATTTACTATCTTATATTAAACAGAATTACAAAGCAAAATAAATATTCTAGAAAATACGGTAAACAATCTATATTATACTGCTTCGGTATTCATGTGGACTAAAATTTTCTCATTTGGTCGCTTTTCAATGATGGATGAAACAAGATTCTAGTCTTGGCCCGAAATATTGAGACACGTTTTACTAAATAGTTTCCCAGCTTCCCTTCAAGCATATGTGGTTACATCATCTTTAATTTGTATCTTTTTAATCCCTATTACCCAGTAATTAGTAGTAAATATGATTGAAATAGGTAGTATTATGTTACTTATAAATATTCTTCAATAGTTTACCCTGGACTATATTATCCCCTTCGTGGAAGAAATGAATTTCCCCTTCAAGCTGACCCACAAAATCCATTATAGCTGGGCCTGTCAGTATTTCCAGGGACTAATAGTAAAACACCTTATTAAACTAAGACAGTATTGATATAAAAACTACGTAAGCCTAGTTGAAAAAAATATTGCACTGCAATCAATTATGTGGTTATAAATATCCTCGATAAAATATACACAATATCCACCCGAAACTTTAACAAGGACTCGAAACCCAAACCTAAGTCTATCATGCTACAATTTCCCTGGTTGATATCCTACAGAATAGAAATAACTATGGAATCAGTTGTTGACAAATATCCGGCTGGTCCTTCACCGAGACTCACAACACAAAACATGATTAAATCATGCTAAAACTTGCTTGGATAAATATTATACCAAAATAACTACATTTCAATCGGTTAAGTGGTTATATATATATACACAAATATCCAGCTAACACTTCACCGGAACCCACACCAAAACATCCGATTATAATTACTATACTAAAAAAGTCTGGATAGATTCTCCACAGAATAATAAAAACTACCTCACAGTAATTGTGTGGTTCCATTAATGTATAAAAGCAATCGGCTGGCCTTTCACCGGGACTCACACAGAAACACCGTATTATACTCAAATAATGCTAAAACTTGCCTAGGTATTGGTTCAGTACAAAGGCAAAAACCACACCACAATTGGTTAAGTGGTTCCAGAGATCCTAAGTCACAGATATAAAAAAAACCAGCCGTATCTTTAAAGGAAAATCAAACCTTGTAAGTATTCATGCAAGATCCTCCCTTATCAGACATCCTAATGAATAGGAATAACTGAACCGCAATCGGTTATGAAATTCCAGGTATCTTTGGCTATAGACAGATATTCTTAAAAACAATACAAAGCTACAATATTTTTTTACTTAAATATATTTATATTCCAAACCTTTAGAAAAACAACAGAGATATCATGTAAAGTGGTTTTAATCTCGTAAACCAAAACAATTTTAATCCTTCCTTTTCAATTATTTTTTAAACCTCCTCTCTCTGATTATTTATTAATACTTGTCTACGAGATGGCCAGTTTTATTGTTTGGATTTCCAGAATTAATTTAGTAAAAAAACAGATTTGACAAAATTAATCACAGTTGACATTATACATTAAATTTATTAGAAAATCATAATCAACGTAATTCTTAATAAACTACACCTTTTCTCAATCAAAATATTAATTATTAAAGTTTTTTACTAATAGTTACATTGTAGAACTATGGTAAGATTAAATAAAGTATGAAATCGAACTATGGCCCCACAAAGTTACACACAGTTATAATAATTTTGAAGAAACAAATGGATTCACTTTTATAATTAAAATATGTCTAATGGATAAGATTTTATCAATATTTTTTTTGTCTACCCGGAATTAATATAATATATTTTAAATCAGGATTAGGACCCTTAAGTTACATAAGTTTTTTAAACTCAGATTCTTACAAATAATGTAAAACTCTTTTACAGTTAATTTGTTGTTTACGTTATATGTGTGGAGCATAATAATTAATCATTAAAAATTTATAATTGTCTATAAACAGTAAGGAATATTCTGGAAAAGGGGAGACTTGCTTTATGTTCTCATGTAAAACCAATCAATTTGGGTAACAGTGCCCAAACAACGTTTGACGTGGTTACATTTTTAGTAGCTAAAAAAAAAATACCAGCCTGCATGTTAATGAGAGCCAACATAATTAATTAACTTGGTATATAAATAATGGTTATTGATTTTATCGTGATCAGAACAATTAAGTAAAATTAATTCAGCAAATAAAACCATTTGGTCATCGCTAAAAGACATAACCCTTCCCCCATCACTCCTTCTCAACAGTTAAGAAATAATTTAAGGACTTAAGGCTTTCTCTAAATCTGGCCTTGGGCGTAGCTAGGCAAACTATTCTGCAGTCATTTGTGGAGTTAAAGCATACCTCGTGGGCTGAGCCAATATGTTGCTACCTTTCAATTTTGACGGAGTGTACATATAAAATAAACTCTTTATATGAACATCCACATTTTGGTAGAGTTTCTATTTTTTTTCTGTATGGCATAAAATATAAGAAGACAAAATAATACATTTTTATTAACTTAAATGTTTTTTTAATTCGGCAGATATTAATAACATAGGTAACGTACATCTTTATTTCATTTGATTTCATCTTTACATAGATAAGGCTAGGTTCATATTCATGCACAAAGTTTAACTAATAGTAAACAGCCTCTTCGATGGCCATTTGGTATAAGGCGCTACTCTTACATTAGTCTAGACTATCTTTGATGGGGAGTTTGAGGTTCGACTTTCAGTCGGTGTATTGAGGGTGGTTTTTCCAAAATGTTTTTCCACTATCCTTGTATGCAAATGAGGGTACACTTACTCCAAATATAGACTTCATAATCACTAAAAACATTATAGTAATTAGTACATAAGCGTACAACCCAAATGGATGGTAGAACGCGATGATAAAAAAGTAAACAATCCATAGAGTTATATGTTTATCTGTAAACTCATCCACTCCCCAGTATTCGCATCCCTTTTTGGACCAAATATCTTCCTTAACATCTTGTTTTCGAACACCCTTAATTTGTTATCGTTATGTAATGCAAGAAACCATATATCACAAACATAGAAAACTGGTTAACTTATTGTTTATTTTATTCTTAGTTTTACATTCACTTGCTTAGTATTACTAGATTATCAATAAAAAGTGTTTTCAAACGATTATAATTATTCCTCCAGCAAGTGTTTGAAATAAATAACCTTCTGCTAGCTGTCACTTATCTACTATTCCACTGTATATGATATATATATATATATACACATTTCAATGTGATTTACACAAGAAGGAACATTTTCGACCTTTATAAAAGCTACACTATTTATTCTATATAATTATACGTAAAATCATATGGTCTGCAACTGTAACTTTTGAGAGATAATATCAATAGTAATTAAATAAAACTAATGATATAGTAAAATTCTATTAAATGGCGTAAAAATATGTTTTTGTTTTATAAAACTCCCTTACAGTCAAAATTATACTATTGCTACAATGTTCTGTGACACGTTTTAAGTAATCGAATGATTTAGTGTCAAAAAATTATTTATTTCAAAATCTACTTTTATTTCAAATGTTCGAATAGCCGTGAGATAGGAGAACTGGTGGTTAATGAAATGAGATCAGCAAAACCTTTAACACCTCTATTCAATTTTCTGAACGAATAAATCTTTCAGCTTGTAATGTATCACCCACTCGGTCAATCCTGCGCCTAAAAGATACCGACGCCAGACAGTTATTATGTGCATTTCATGAAGACGATTGGGGGCGAGGGGTGAATCTTGTTCAGCCACATTTTTTCCTTCTTCTTCTTCTTATTGCTACCACCTCCTTTCTTTATACGCGTAAAGAAAATATTCAGGTGCGAGAGGGTGGAGGGGTTCTATCCGCGAGAAGATGTAGTTCGTGACCTGCCGTTACTCAGTGGGTTTTGAAAGGAAGCCACTTTGCATACGGACCGTGGAAGAAAGAAGGTGAAAGAAGCAGTTCATATCAATGAAGGCTTAGAACATTAAGCTGCAGTTGGGATTCTATAGTAGCTATAAAATTGCACGGAATGTAGGATGTATATAGTAGCTATAAAATAACATGGTGTGTAGGGTGTATAAAATAGTACGGGGTGTATATAGTAGCTATACAATTGAATGATAATTTGGGTGTAGTAGCCTATAGTAGCTTTTAGATGACATAATATCGTGAAAGGACAGTTAAATAAAAGATATAATATTAATTTAAATGCATATACTCTTAGGTAAAATAATTTTTTATAGCTTAGAACAGCTATTGAATAACTTGAAAGAAATAATAAATGTCTAGGTGTTGAAGGAGTAACCAGAAAACGGAGTGTATTTACGTCTAAATTTCACTGACAAAAGGAACAGACCTGTCGTAAGACAGAACACACAATAACAATATCTGAGCTACTAAACAATCAATAAAAATAATATATTCGTTAAAATATTGATTTTACTAAAGGATATATGATATTTCTTATCCAAACACAAGGCTTTATAAAAAAATATATACAAACAAACCTAACTTAAGACATATAATATAATTTAGATGAAAGTGTACTCACCAAAGGATCCAGAGGAGGCGGCGGACCCGGAGAGAGCCAATGGGGCCCAGGTCCCTGTGCTCCATGTGGCGGGGGGGAAGCAGAATGAGGTGGGGAGCTATGAGGAGGGTAGCCCAGGGGGGACACCTCTCTCAGGATAATGTTCCCGTTGCCCATGACCGGGCGAGCCACCGGGCCTGGCTCTGAAACAAGGGAGAACCAAATCTTCAAAGCCTCGTTCTCTGGGAAAGATCATACAAAATACTCTGATATACTCTGTAGGTTCGATACCCGCGCTGGTGGAGTAGATATTTCTTTATTCGTGGTATCGCGGATGATTCGGAGTTACCTATAAGTTGTTAAATTCCTTCGTAGCCACATCAGCTATCAAATTGTCAGAGGTGTTAGATTCTAATCACATTTTATTTTAAATTGATGTTTAGTATTTAGTTTAATGTAAATCTTTTTATTGAAAATTTAGCTTAAATTTCAACATTATTTTACTAACTATATAAGATATATAAAAATCATTGTGTTAAATTGCATCGACCCGCTTTGGTGGCTGCATGATCTAACGCACTACTCTCGAAGTAGATTAGACTGCCGATGACGGTAAAATTAAAGTTTGAATTTCGGTTGGGTGTACTGAGGGTAGGTCATCCAAAAGTTTTTTTCACTCTCTCTCTCTCTCTCTCTTCACGCAAAAGCGAGTAGACTTCATTTAAATATAACCTCCATAATCCATAAATCCATTGGTGTAGTTAGTACTTAAGCATATAACCCAAACGGGTAATAAGACGCTATGCTAAAAAAAAATCAAAACACTATCAGTTGCTGAAGGAAAGGCGTAAACTTTCAATGATCCGCTTAGATCACTTTTGTAGTACGGGCCAGTTTCATAGTCAGACTTATCACGTCTCAAGTGTGGCGCTATATTAAATACAAGATGTCATCTATCTAGACCAGAACGGAATGGGCAAGTTTCTTGTGTGAAGCTCACTCATGCCATTCGAGTCTAGATAGATGTCGTCTTATGTTTGGTTTCGAGCAGCTCTTGAGGCGCACCAAGCCTGACTATGAATCTGGCCCTAAGAATGAGATTTCTGTATTGAGAACAATAATAATAATATTATTTTGATAGTTAGGTCAGGGTTCAAATTTTGACTGGGTGTACTAAAAGTGATTTTTAATTATAGTTTCCAAATCCTCGTTTCAATCCATTACGGGCTTACGTCCCACTAGTTCAAGTCACTAAATTCTTCCCCAACTTCTTCTAGAATTTATACGGACTATGTTTATTTAATTATACTAATGGGTTGAATTTTATAGGAAATGTACCCTCATTTGAGTTGAGAGGGAGTGGTAAATCCTAAATACACCCTGTCAGGATCCGACTTTCCCGTCAGCAGAAAATCCAAATATTGGAGATTGACGTTTAGTCCTCATTCCCGCTTGTGCAGCTAATACATTAATATATTAGTTTGTTAAGCGTATTAATAAATAAAACGAAACAAATACACGTGTTCTAAGTATTCACACATTAGAGAAACACACAGTACAAGCTCAAATAAGATAAAAACATATAAAAATACTTAATAATGTTAATACAAGAGTGAATAAAAGTTGTGGTAGATGAAAACATCTAGACTTGTATATCTTAAACAAAAACTTGTTCAGTCCTTACCGTATGTGTTATAAATTCTCATTATAAATGTGCTGCAGTACTCATACAAGCAAAGGTGCATTTAGATAACAATGGTTGTACATCATTACCACGTGACGCATCACAAGACTCGCTCTAGAGATGTGTCTGCAGAGAATACGCCACAAACACATACACACACACACAATAAACAAACACACCTACATATAAACATACACACAGACGATAACGCACCATTGAGTTGAAAGTCAGTTACAAGTGGGCCCCAGATTTTAATGATCGTGAATTGATGAAAAATTAAACTAAAATATGATCTAAAATTGTAAAAAAAAAAAATTACATATTTTTTTAATTCCCTAAAAAAATGAACAAAAGCCCGTAATTAATGCAAAATAATTAATTAAACACCCACTTTACAAATGTAAATTAAAAAATATCAATATGTTGAAAACCCTTTGATAATTTACTCTTGCATTCTGATAAATTTAATATGACGCTACAAATATCTGCTTCGGAAGTGATAGCTACCCCCTCTCAACAAAACCCTTTCAGCTTAGTCACAATTGTCTCACCAGGATTGTGTAAATTCCAACCATACAAGTAAAGAGGATGAAAATCTAATTACCTACATTATCTTATCATTATGGCAAATGTGTGGTTAAAAATTTAATGACAAAAATATATTTATTCAAAATTTTAAATTAAAAATATACCTATCAAACATGCATGCCTTAAAATGATTCAAAAACGCTTACAAATTACTTAAAAATGAGACAAATAAATAAAATATTACCCAAAATTCTTAATACAAAAAATACAAAAATATTATAAAATATAAATGTCTACAAGTGTGAACAGAGTGTATGTACTTATAGCCTTTGTATGTGATGAACCAAAATATTTATAAGTCCTCAACATCCTGGCTGGCTCTGGTTATAATTTTCAGGTAAGAGTGTTTATTTTTGGAACTGACGTCATAGGCATTTCAAACCCATATAACTTTATTAGAGTATATAACTCAACTCAAAATATACTGGCTATCAAACCAAGAGATTTGGTGTGGTGGTTACGCTCTTTACTCTGGTGTCCAGGGTTCAATGCCTAAATATGGGTAATGGTGTGCAGAGAAAATAGATGGAAAAATATAAATTTATTTTAAATAGGCAAAAAAAACTTAGTTCTTGGAATTATATATATTGTTTGAGTCACATCAAGGAGAATTTTTTTTCTCAAGGTTGCCACCTACCTGTGACGTAGCAACAAAACAAGATATAATATTACATTTTAATTTAGTTACGTTTTATTGGGGCTGGCTTTCAAGATACATAACATTTTAACAAAAGCCCTAATTTCTTAAATAATCCTAAAAATAGCCTTATTTTTTCACAAAATGATATTTTTTATCTTGAGGTAGTTTTTTAATAAATATATTTTGTTTTAAAATCGTCTACAAATTGTGAAATTTATTTTATCCATGAAAATAGTCTGTAGTGATCTTCCTGCCAGGATGTAGATTAAAAAAAGTATCTAGTTGCATATATCTATATAGAATAGGAAAAGAGAGAAATATAATTTTGAAATGCAATTTAATGTTATTTTAGTACAAATAATAACGTTATTGTATATATCTGCTTAGGTGGCAGCATAGTCTAAGGGGTAACTTTCGTGTTAGTCTAAGCTGCTGACGATAAAGAGATCGGAGTTCAAATCTTGGTCGGTTGTACTGAGGATAGTTTTTCCAAAATGGTTTTCCGCTCTCCTTCCACTTGAATGTGGGTATACTTATTTTAAACACAATCTTTTTCATCCCTAGCTCATTAAAGTAATTAGTATATAAGTCCATAGCCTAACTGGTAATAAATAAGAGGTGGTAAAAACAAAAATTGTGGAAGAAAGGGATTGTTATCAGCGGGTAGACTAAAAATGTCACAGGTTGAACTAATTATTTACTTCCCTTTCTTTATATTTCATACAATGGCATATCAGTGTTTGTCATAATGCTTAATGTGATCAGGTACGTCAAGTTAATATACAACCCACCTCACACACACATACACACACAAATGAAGCGGTCATGTCCACACTTAATGTATTGGCTAAATACAATAAATATTTAGATAATATCTCCCTGAGTGTAACTTAACATATTAGAGTGACCACTGCCCGCATCACTGGTAAAACGGTCTCAAAAACTGGAAAGGGGGTTACGGAAAGGTTGGGATTAGAATAGCAGTTAAGTGCAGTGTTTTTGGTTGTTACCGCGTCTTAATAGCTGTTCGGGTTGAACGGATATATGATCAATTATTCTAATCGGGTAAGGATGAGGAAGGAAGCATTTTAGAGGTAATTGTAACACTATAGAATCAATCTCCCCGCTTTGGGCGTCGATTGAAACACTAAGGATTAATTACCTGATATAATAATGCTGTGATGATGTTCAGGTTGTCTATAGCTCCGTGGTCGAGCACCTATCATCACTGTACGGAAAATATACCGTTTAACCAGCTGTCTATAGCTCCGTGTTCGAGCACTAATTAGAACGATATAATTAATAAATGTAACAAAGAGAACTGTTGATGGTTGTTTATTCCCACACGGTTTATTTAAATGACATCTGTTAATCACTTATACAAACTCTAATTAAATGATTTATATTACTGCACACTTGTGATATTAATGTAAGTTATTTTATACTGTTTTAGACTGTGACTGCCGGTGTATGCCTCTGACTGACTTGTGCGTGGGCGGAGATCCCGGTGTGGATGTTTCGATCCCGGATGCGTGGCTGATACGCACAAACGGTTTATATTTGACATACCCCTTGCATGTTTCTCCCCTCACCAACAGTGTAAAATCTAACTAATTTATAGAGTCCTGGTGACAGGTGTTGTGAAGGCTAGCTTCTTATTCGTATATTGAATTGGCGTCTTTTTCTAAATACTGCGGAGTTGTTCCTCTTAACAGGAAATAGTGCAGTTGTTCTTTTAACAGGAAAGATGGTATGAAAATATTTTAAAGAAGAAATCCTTTACACATTATTTCTGAGAAGCGCGTGTTTCTTCATTGATGAATCTTAAAAGGATACTCTACATATTTTAATTTAAAGAAAAATTACCTTCATCCATGACTTTTTACATAATTTAGATTAATCCAAACCAATATCATTACATAATCTACCCGCATTTGCGTGGAAGTAGGGTAGGAAATAATTTAGGAAAAAATCACTTTCAGTAGACCTAACCGAGATTCTACCTGGATCTCCTCAATATCAGTGTAACACGCAAAGGACGCCTCAAACCATTCAGGAATTGAAGCGCGTCAAGTGCAGTGTTAATCTATTTATCGCTGTGGTCTCCAAATACATTACATAAACAGAAGTGTAAGAATGTTTGGCCATAATACATTTTGAGGTGGAAGTATATGGGAAGCTAGAAAAGGTAGAGGTTTTTTACAGTTTTATATCACAACTTTTTTAGTCAAAATAAATCAAATAATTCTCCAGTATGAAACATATAGTTTAATTTTCTTCACATGGTAAACTCAACAATTCTTGAATGTCTCTCAAATGTGTCCTGGAATTTAATGACAACTTTTTATATTAATTTAAAAAGTTTGTCATCTAATGCAATTAAGCTCATGGCGGGTATTAAAGAGTTGTTGATATCACCATTTGAAGAAAATTAAGCTCTATGTTTCTACCGAAGCCATATCTTATTTTACCAAAAGGTGACCTAGTGGTATAAGGTTAAGGTGTCAGACTTCTATGCTGGGTGTTCGGGGTTCAATACGAGGTCCCGGCACAGATTTATCTGATTTCCAAACCCTTCCTCTACCTCTAACAAGAAGTGTATTAATCACAACTTGTGAATGTGTGGAATGCCAGTCCTCTACCGTGGTTCGGATTCCACGTTAAACTGTAGATCCTCCATTTCATCTCACAATCACCCTACCGTTACACATTAGCGTAGATGCGTATAACCCTAACGGGTGGTAAGACTCGGTGCTACTACTACTACTACTAATAATAATAATCCTAACTAATATTATAAATGCGAATATGAGTCGGTTTGTTACGATTTCACGCCTAAGCTACTCGACCGATCATCATGAAATTTTGCATACACGTTTTTATGGGTACAGAAAAGGACATAAGGTACCTTTCATCCAGAAAAACAGTACTGTTCCCGAGGGATACAGAAAAGTACATAGGGTACCTTTCACCCAGAAAAACAGTACTGTTCCCGAGGGATACAGAAAAGTACATAGGGTACCTTTCATCCAGAAAAACAGTACTGTTCCCGAAGGATAGGAAAACAACTTTTAGACGGTCGTCCGGCAAAACAACTCGGCCTACTGATATGAACATGAATTGCAACATGATGCCTGGGGTCCAGAAAAAGGGACCTGCGATATCCCGGAAGAAAATCTGATATCCCGAATTAAAATCTATTTCGAGTTATTTTAGGCACGTCTATCTTAAAATGATTAATGACAATCTGTTCCCAAGTTATTTTAGGCAAATATATCTTAAAATGATTAAAAATAATTAAATTCAGCTAATTAAGTTCTGTCTGTTCACCCCATTATGTAAAATGACAAAACTGTCGTAAGAAGTATGGTATTATACTGTGATGAACTCAAATAAAAATAATATTTTTACTAAAGTGCCTTTAACGTTTAGTACTATAACAACTTGATAGATGGCATGGTATCGATTTGTACCATTTAATGTACTAAGATTCCATTACTACATAAATCCGATAGATGGCACTGAGCACATTTTAAAACGTGGTATCGTATTGTATTATCTATGGCTATTTTAAACTCATAATTGTGAAGTTTGGAGAAAGGGAAGAAAGGGAGTTGGGGGACCGTATCGATGGGAAATAACAATACATGTTTGCGATTCATTTGATTACAAACATTGATTAGTTACCGTTTATTCATATGTGTTTAGTCCTATTTTAATAATATTGTAATTCTTTTACGTTTTCAGTTTATATTTTTTCCTTGGGCGATAGTTTATCATTTATTATTTTTAGGTAAGTTATCCTCCTTTTAATTCTATTTTTTTACGTTTAAGGAAATAGCTTGTTTGTTTTTATTTTAGGTTATGTATCTGTTTTTTCATAAAAAAAAGTTTTTGTAAATGCCTTGCAAACGTAATTCTAGCTTATCCAGGAGCTCATCCCGAGCCCGGAAAACTAAAATTGCTTAATCCCACGAGGCAAGAACAAGCGGAGTGACAAGCTGCTTCGGGAGCTGATGAGACACCTTCTCAAATCCAGGAAAGACTGGGGGACCAAGCCACCCACCAGGCTTCTATGAGAGCAGCTGAGAAGCCCCTTAAAACAAAATTGCGTTTGGAGGAACAAGGTGAACGCCAGAGAGTTCTGAGAGCTACTGAAACGCTCCTTCAAACGCAGATCCGTTTAGATGTACAAGCTGAACGCCAAGCTGCTTTGAGAGCAAGTGAGATGCCTCATCAAACGCAGCACCGTTTGAATGAACAAACTGAACGCCAGAGAGCTTTGAGAGCTACTGAGACGCCTCATCAAACGCAAGATTCCTTTAGATGAGCAAGCTGAACGCCAGAGAGCTTTGAGAGCTACTGAGACTCGTTATCAAACGCAGCTCCGTTTGTATGAGCATGATGAACGCCAGAGAGCTTTAAGATCTACTGAGACGCCCCTTCAAACGCAGCTCCGTTTAGAAGAACAAGCCCAGCGGCAGACAGCCATTAGAGTAACAGAAACTACACAACATTCGCAGGCGAGAAGAATCGTTCATGCAGAAATGCAAATCGAACGCCAACGAACTTTTATGCGTAACAGTTGGTCCATATTTAACAATTCTGGATTTGAATACGATCCTTTAATTGATTACAAAAATCATACTTTAATTGTTGTTGGGTTGATGAATAAAAAATGCCAATTTTGTGATGCTTTAAAATGGAAAGATGATACCGCAGGGATGTGTTGTTCTAATGGCAAAGTTTCCCTTCCCTTACTTGGTGAACAGAACAACCTCTGAAAACTCTATATTTATATGATGCAAATGAATCACGGCGCTTTTTAAATAGAATTAGAAAGTATAACTCATGCTTCCAAATGACATCTTTTGGAGTAGATAAGGAGATAAGAATGCCCGGGTTTTCGCCAACCTTTACCCTAAAAGGTCAGATATATAATCAAATTGGTTCACTTTTTCCAACAGAAAACGAACAGTATAAATTCTTGCAAGTTTATTTTATAGGTGATGAAGAAAATGAAGTAAATCGTCGTTGCCTATACATTCAAGGAGTTGAAAGAGATACGGTATTAGAAATTCAAAGAATGTTACATAACCACTACATTTTGATAAATACCTTTAAAACTGCAATAGAGAACTGGCCTCAAGAAGATTATAAGGTTGTCATCCATGCTGATCGAAATCCACGTGGCGAACATCAGAGGCGCTATAATGCACCTACAATTAATGAAGTTGCTGTCCGGGTGAGTGGTGATCAGTTCTCTTCACGAGACATAGTGTTACGAGCACACGATAATACACTTACACGCGTAGCCGATATTCATAAGTTTTATGATGCTTTTCAGTACCCATTAATTTTTAGCATGGGACAGTCGGGATACCATTTTGATATTCCATTCATTAATCCCACTACAAAACAGCCAGTTCCCAATAAAAAAAATCATGCGTGGATTTTTAAGCATATCACATTATGCTTAGAGAAAAAGACTTTAACCTCCTTCCACGGTCAAGACAGCTCTTTCACAAATTTTTAGTAGATATGTACATCAAAAGAGAAAGCGAACGTCTTCGTTTCATTTCTTTAAACCAGAAAAAATGGCGAGCTGAAAATTACATTCACCTGCAAAATGCGATTAACACGGATGGTAATATAAACCCCAACCATTTAGGCAGAATGGTTATTCTTCCCTCTACTTTTATGAACAGCCCCCACTATCTGCATAAATAAACACAAGACGCCTTCGCCTATGTGCGCACATACGGCAGGCCTGACTTATTCGCGAATTTCACCTGCAATCCCTCATGGAAGGAAATAACAAGAGAGCTTATGCCTGGGCAAAGAGCTACTGACCGACATGACTTAGCTGCCCGCGTGTTTCGTTTAAAGGTCCAAAAACTAATGAATGTTATTACAAAGGGAAAAGTATTTGGAAACGTCCAGTGCCACATGTATTCCATTGAATAGTAGAAATGAGGACTGCCACATGTGCAAATTCTTATTTGGTTGCAAGAAAAGCTGCCTCCCTACCAAATAGATAACATAATAAGCGCTGAGATTCCAGATCCAGAACAAGATAAAGATTTGCACGATACCGTAGTCAGAAACATGGTTCATGGTCCCTATGGGGCACGCAATCCAGCATCGCCTTGCATGAAAAATGTACCCAAAAATTCCCTTGAGAGCTGCTAAAGGAAACAGTGCACAATGTTAAGGGTTACCCTTTATACAGGTGAATAGCACTCGAAGATGGTGGTAGAAGTGTTACGATTCAGACTTGAAGAGGGGTGGCCCAAACTTTTTTAAATAGCTGGGTTGTGCCATATTAACCAATTCTACGTAAAATATTTAATGCCCACATTAATGTAGAAGCCTGCAACTCTGTTCGTGCTATTAAATATATTTGATAATACATTAATGAAGGGAGAGATCAGGCGATTTTCAATTTGCGTAACGAAGGTGTAGCGCACACTCTTAATGAAGTACAAACCTATCAAGCAGGGCGATATGTCAGTAGTATTGAGGAAGCGTGGCGGCTCCTTGGTTTACCCTTACACGAAAGACATCCGACTGTTACTACACATCTTGCCGTACACTTATGAAATGGACAGCGTGTTTTCTTAATGGGAGTAATTTCCAGGAAAAAATTTCATCACCTCCTAAAACCACATTAGCTGCCTTTTTTCAGCTTTGTCAAACAGATACTTTCGCAAAAATTTACTGTATTCCAAAGTCCCCCGTTATTATACATGGAACACCTCTAAAAAGGAGTGGAAACATCGCGTTCAAGGTACGCCTGTTGAAGATTTGGCAGGGATTAAATCATGTGAAGCTCTTGGTCGTGTCTACACCGTCAATGTAACGAACTTTGAATGCTTTTGTCTGCGCATGTTATTGCATCATGTTCGAGGTCCAACTAGCTATGAAGACATTAAAATTTCCAACGGTCAGGAATGCAGAACATATAGAGAACCATGTGAAGCTCTACGTTTGTTAGAGAATGATAACTAGACAAACCAGGGAACTTTACGTATCCCTTATAACATCTGGCCGTCTTTCCAATCCTCAAACGCTGTAGGATAAGTACAAAGAGTACATGGAGGAAGATATTTTGCGGTAGCTACGGCAAAGACATGCAGATATGACTTTTAATAAGCACATCTACTACGAAGCGCTGACGAAAATTGAAAACAAGGTTATGACAATGACGGGGAAGAATATTCAATATTTTGGAATGGTAAGCCCTCGAAGATCAGATGAAAGTGATTTAAACGATGAAATGACTCGGGAATTAAACTATGATTTCACAGCATTGCAACAGAAAGTAACCGAAATAGTTCCTCGGTTGCTTCCAGAACAAAGTCACGTATTTCAACAGGTGTTACGTCAAGTAGAGTCAGGGAATGGTGCACTCCTCTTTCTCGACGCCCCTGGAAGAACCGGGAAAACGTTTTTGCTAAACTTATTATTGGCGTTCATAAGAAAAGACCAGAAAATTGCTGTTGCCGTGGCTTCCTACGGTATAGCAGCTACAGTACTGAACGGCGGCCGTACTCCACATTCCGTTCTAAAATTGCCATTAAATCTTGCACTTGCACAGGAAGTGTCACCCATCTGCAATTTCAGCAAAAAAATAGCTCTCAAGGTATGATGCTACGACAATGTAAGCTTTTAGTGTGGGATGAAAGTATGATGTCCCACAAAAAAGCTATAGAGTCATTAAACCGAACTCTTCAAGACTTGCGAGACAGTACAGATATTATTGGAGGAATGGTAGTTTTACTGGCTGGTGACTTCCAACAAACTCTACAGGTGATCCAGAGAGGCACACATGCAGATGAAATCAAAGCCTGTCTCAAGTTACCAAGAGTGTGGGCATAAAATTTAAAAAATTAGCCTTACAACGATTATGAGAGTCCACCTTTATAATGACTTAGATTCAGGACATTACGCAGACACTATTGAAAATTGGCGATGGACGTTTGAACACGGTTGCTGAAGGCTGTATTTTACTTACAGGGGAATTCTGTACTTTGGTGGAAAATGATGTGGAGCTCATTGCTAAAGTTTACCCAGGCTTACAATTAAATTCTAATTGTGATCACTGGTTGTGTGTAAGAGAAATTCTTGCACCAAAAAATGAAATCGTTAACAAAATCAACACTGACATTTTGAAAGAGATGCAGGGAGAAATAAATGAGTATTTGTCAATAGATACAATCATGGACACAGAACAGAGCACTTCATATCTCGATGAGTTTTTAAATTCTCTGGAGGTATCGGGTGTACCCTCACATAAACTACAATTGAAATTAGGTGTACCAGCTATGCTTATGCGAAATTTAGATTCGCCCCGATTATGTAATAGTACGAGGCTTCGGATTACACGATTAGGGCAAAATATAATCTGTGTCACCATTTTAACAGGTGTTGGAAAAGGGGAAAGTGTAATCATACAACTTATCCCAATAATCCCCGCTAACCTACCATTTCAATTCAAAAGACTCCATTTTCCTATAAGACTTAATTTTGCTATTACTATACAAAGCGCCAGGGCAAACATTGCAGGTAGCAGGGGTGCATTTGGAAAAGCCATGTTTTTCTCATGGCCAGCTATATGTAGCATGTTCGCGTGTGTCCAATGCCCAGAATTTGTATGTATTTGCGCCAAATGGAAGGACATACAACATATTATATAGGAGCATCCTTAAATAATGATCTATTCTGTACCTATGATTGCAACGGCCAAGAACAAGCTGAGTAAATAAGGGATGTTAATTAACTGTAGGTAAAATTTAAGATGGAGTGGGATTTTCAATTCGCGGCAAGGCATAACCTATGACTCTACTGACACACACTCCGCTACTTCTTTTCTACTCCTACAATTAATCCTTTTTTATATTCTGTAGTTTGTATGTTTCTTTATCTCTACCTGTATTGACCAACAACCTGAATAAGTTCATTGTTTTTATTTTTATAATTCCTGTGTCGACGGAAAACCTGAATTTATTGACAAAATAAAAATTAACGCGAGCGAGGCCGCGGGGAAAAGCTAGTAGTAATAATATTTTATCAAAACGAAAGTTTTGTTACAAGAACTTCATAAAAACGCTTATCTTCCCATGCGTCCCCTACACTTCCATATTAAATTGTAGAGAGAAAGAGAATGTCTAAATCTGATTGATGACCTGATCCCCTTCGTCCAATTTCCCAACCACCACTAGAATATCATTATGCATTCATTTGTTTGGATGAAGGAAATACACGTTCGAAAGTTCAAACCTAACTTAACATGGAAATATCCCAATTATTACATTCAGCAATTAATTAACAGTTGAGTGAGTTTCCTCATTTCCTTTTCTGACCATGTGACTACTGATTGAATAATCCCTTCTTTTGAGAAAGTTATCCTGCGGTATATGCGAAACAATATAACTGTAGTGAAACCAGGCGTAATAGCGTTCTGGCTCCTATTTTTTTATTAATTTTTAATAAAACAATAAAATGTGCCCTTGAGAACTCATTACTTTCCATACTGCAAACAAATGTTTCGATTCTACCCAAATCTCCCTTCCCACACCCTCCCTGTTTCAATCCCTACCTTCCCTCAAGTTTAAATAACGTACAACACTGCAATAATTACAAGGAAAGTACTAACAACAGACTTATGGCGAAATATCGTGCCAGGGCGTTGTAATTCATTTCGTTGAGCAGTAACTCCCACCTCCTATTTTCCGCTGCCCCAAACTCACGCTACCTACCCCTACAAAACCACCCTCTTACTTCTACACCTGCTCAACTGAGTAACAGCTTTATAA